>VWZG01009660.1:115344-148586 GCA_013396735.1 Grallaria varia
CTTCAGACACATTTGTTTCGGTTAGGATGGACACAAGCCTCTCTCTCTGCAATTTGAACTGAAGAACCATTTCCCAGCTCAGAAGTCATACAGTTGCATTTATCCTGCTCCTGGGATGATGTTTCTTGCCTCTCAGTAAAGAATATACACTCTGTTGCCATTAATGAGTGTGAAGCATGAACCAGACTCCCCTTAAGTTCCACCAGCTGGAAAAATTTACTTTGTCTAAATAAATTCAGAGCTGCAGAAAGCAATTCAGAATACTTATTTTTCAAATGTCACCATTAAAAATCCGTTGTTAGAAATATCCCCAGACAAATCGGTTCAGGTGAGCACTTTAGAAAAAGAAAATTATGTTCTGTTCCACCTTCTTTCGGCTTGGGAGAATTTGTATTCGTGGTCACTGAGAACACTTTAAACTGCATGCACAGAGCCCAAATGCTTGCTTTTTCTTATTCCAGACAGGCATCATTTCAGTCCAGGAGTGGTGGGTAACCATAAATAAAGAGCTTGGTTCTGTCACCTGATGATTAAGACATGTTATTTACAGGAGGACAGCACTGGCTACTGTGCCAGGTACTGTTGTGCATTTTCTGGTGCCATTAGTGTTTAAAAGAGACTTTGAACAGGAATGGGAAACATGATATTCATTCTCTTTACTCCAGTAGAAAATACAACCAGTTCTGGGTCATCTGAGCAGGTTATTTTCTGATTAAGTGAAAGAAAATCACAAGAGTATCAGAAAGTAAATGCTACTGTAAAGTCAATGATTCAATACCTCAGTATTATATGTGGTGGATAGTTGCATCATTAGAAATCTGTAAATTTCTTGTTAATATCTCATCATGAAAGCCCAGAAAAAAACTTTGGAAGTTATAGGGTATCTGAAATCCAAATTGCTTACATACACAGTACTATTGGAAAAGGAAAATGTACAAGAAATAAACCATCTTGAAATCTTTCAAGCAGTATCCACAGTGTTGGAAAATAATTTTGTGTCAACAGAGTAGAAGTCCTCTGACAAAATTTTTTGAAAGCATGAAACCTCTTTATGTATGAGGAATCAGTGCTCTAGAATTTTAAGGCAAGGGAATCAATTAATTGTCAGGATTCTTTGTATCATATCAGGGCATGAAATAGTTGGAAAACTAATTTGGAAAAGGTTGTTTTCAATTAGAAAAAAGCAAACAAAAAAAACCCTTTCTTTGACTATGTTTATTTTCACAATCTTTCTCTTTATAGTTTTTGAATTTTTTACACTTTTTTCTTGAGTAAAGAACTTCGTCCAAGCTCTTGACAGAGGTTGAGAAATTTATGCTATTCCGTTCCATTGTAAGGTGATGACCAAAGGGTAAAGACACTTAATTTTAACATAAAAAGGGAAAATCTCAGTAGAATTTTCGAGGTAAATTAATTTTAATAGTTACTCCATCTCTTACTGCAAGCTATTCCCACACCAGTTTCACATTTTCCTATGATATATGTACCTTGGAGTTTTTACAGTTTGGGTGAGGAAGGGTTTGTGTCTTAAATTAACTCCATACAGTTATTCTCCTGAGTGTAAAGTACTAATCAAAGGTGCTGTTTTTAGTGACATTATAACTTCATTCTATCTAATCTTTGCAAGTGAATTGAAGCTATCTATTAAAATGCTAAAATTCTTAGTAAAACTACATATTCAGAAAAGTTCCTATCAAAGTACAGGTGTTATAAAAATATGTCTTGTGTGTATTTATGAGATCATGACAGTACAGGAAGAGACAAAGAGATTTCCTAGTCATCTTTGTTATGTGCATGTGATTAAAATTTTGAAGGGCTTTCTAGCCAGGAATGTCATAATTACAGAAGAACTTAGAGCAAAAGACAATCCATTGCAAGGACAAGTTTCCTGGTAAGTGACCGTGGTTTAACAAACTGACAGGACAAGAAGAATAAATAATCTAAGGTGAAAATAACAATTCTTCAAATTTTAGTTTTAGAAGGAAGCCCATTTAAATATCCATTTCCTTAGGTTACAGGAGAGCATCTATGGAAAAACAATATGAAACTAAGGAAGCTTGTGGAGGTTACAGTGAATGAGAGGACTTTATCGTGCAAACCTTACCTTTATCCTGTGTTTATGGATATGTACAGAGCATGCTTTCTTGAGATTTGCATTTCCCAGGCATGCCTGGACATGCCTGGACATGCTTGCTCCCTGACTCCCTGTTCCCTTCCCCAGTCCCTCCCCCATTTGCCTGTATCCCCATCACGATTTGTTTCCCTGGCTGTCTGTCTCATGTTCCACCCCACTTCTGGTACCACCTCCATCAGAGTTTTTAAAACCCCTGTTCACCCCCATTAAACTGGCATTGCATCACGACTCAAACCTCGTGGCGAACCCTTTTGTGCAGTGCTGTGTCCTTCTCCCTTCCCACCATGGACCACGGCAGAAGCTGATCAAAATTTATAGCTTCTGTGGGAGCATGCTTATACTCTTCATATAATAAATCAACAGCATTGTTGTACCTGGTAAGGTCATCCTTCTGACTGCAGCCCTCATATTTACTAATGTGATGAACACTTGTAATGAAAATATGTCTCCTAAATAAATCAGTTAATTTCCCACAACAAAACTTTTGGGATGAAATCCTACCCCTATATATTCAACAAGAAAACTTCCATTAATCATAAAGCAGATAGTATTTTACCCTTTGCCTTTTAAAAGTCTCATATTATGAAAGTATAATGAGAACTTGATTTACCCGTACCTTTAACAATACAATCCTCTATCAAAGTTTTGTGTTAATACCAAGCTTTGTGTTGGCTTCACTCTTGAGCTTTCCTCCCATTTCAGTGAAATAAAATAGTCCACCTACAATAATATAACATGTCCTAATTATGATGGTGGAAAATAAAACATGCTTCTGTTATTTCAGAGACCCAAGCACCTTTTAATTCTATAAATACCTCAGGTGCCTTATGTAAATGGAGTCTAACCATATTAAACGGTGCACTAAGCCTTTACATACCACTCTGTCTTCAAAGTCTTGAGCTAACACAGACTAAATACACAAAGTATGCCGATAAATTTACGTTAAATGAAGGAATAGGTTTTGTCTCAAGGACTAGGAGACTGGTAAGGAAAATTGTCATGGCAGCGTGAGCTATGTATAAGGGTTAAAAATAAAGGCTCTAAAAAGGAGACTGAGAAGTTGACTGTAGAAAAGGAAATAAAAAAATCAAGACAAGATAAATTTTGTGACTAAAAACTGAGTGGATAAACAAGCATGAGAATAGAGTGAGCAAAAAGGAAAAAAAATCTTTAGCATTTGAACAATTCTGTTTGTAACAGACCCTGCTAAACATCTGAGTGCATTAGCTTCAATTCCCCTGCTTCATTGACACTTCTATCTCCTAACGTGTGTTTCTTTGCTTGCTTATTTTAATTTGGCACAACAAATGTTATGGGTCTCATCAGGAAAATCTTTCATCAAAGCTTTATTGAGCTTCATATTGACAACCTCAAGCATTCAGAAATAGAGAAGGTGGCGCAAAAAATCATAACATTGTCTTTAAATAGTCAAGAAGTGACATAAATAAATGTCTGTGTAGGCTGCCATCTCAGTTCTGAGCTGTTATATTATGTTTGCTTATAGATAAGGCTTTTGTTCATTATCATGAGAACTCTAAGTGAATTTGAAAAATAAATAGATAAAGTATAAGATTCTCAGATTACTGTGTCAGCAGCTGGGGCTTGAAGAACAATGTTTAATTTTATTTACACATTAAAGTTGTGAGTGTGGATAATAGAGGTTACTGAAAGAATTATATTTACTCCTGGGTATTTCTTCAAGATATGGAAGGACTTTAAAGCTCAAGAAAATGTGAAGACTTCAGCTAACAGCTGGACAACCATATTGGTTCGAAAGGACCAAGGTCAACATGTACTGCTAAAAGTATCTTATCCTGAAGTAACTGTAAATCTCTAAATAATTACATTCAGGTTATTAGTGAATATTAATTTACTGCTTTTGAAAATTATATACTGATGTTGAATATTTTAGAAAGAAATGTTACAGTAATATCTATTATGTTCCACTTTCTAACTATCTCTTCCAGGATACAAAAGAATTGGAAGAAGCTTTGCTAAGTGATTTAGTGATTTCCCCAATGTCCTAATGTGCATTTTGTTTACAGCTAGGCATCACAACAATCAAAGCTTTTTTTTTTTTGCCTTTTTTTCTCCTTTTTCTCTGTGCTAAACCACTATAAATACTCAGCTTTTTGAGAAGATCAAAAGGCATCCTGCAGTCCAGGTTATAAAATTTCTGCATCCATTTACATTTTATAGAGTTCAATAAAATTGGTTGCAGGTTGTAAAATGTAAGTCCTGAATCCTCCTCTTGTGATGAAATCTGCATAGTTATGCAATGCATAGCATGGATCCATGCTAAGCACCTATCTATTTATTTGTTTAAATAGCTATACATGTGGATTCAGGCAACTAGTATACACCTTATGGTAGTTAAGAAATACTTAATGAAAATCTCCCTCGGGCCTCAGGATGGTGCATGCTGCAGCAACCTAGCAGAATTCTAAATTCCATGAATAACACTCACCAGACATTGGTTCCCTGAGTAAAGCTGAAATTTTGGGGTTTTTTTCCCTGTAAATCCCTAAGGAGCTGGCATTTGCCATATCACAGCTTGTTCCTTTGTGCTGGTAAAAATGCCCGAAGTAGATTAAACAATCACAGCCAAGCTTCTTATAGTTGCTAGAAAACCATGTTCTGTGCAAAGGACTGCTTCATTTGGCATGTTTCTTACCATGGACTAAAATTCTTTTCCAATGAAAATCAAAAATAGCTTTTGAGCTTCAGTGACTGTGCAAGCAACTGAATGTGGGGATTTCTGCAAGCAACTGAATTGTGGGGATTTCTGATTATGATAGAAACACAAACATCAGTTATAAACTATGCTCAAATTCTTGGTAGATGGACCAGCAAAAGAAAGGTTCTCATCTCTTTTTTAATTTTTTTTTTTTTTTTTAATGTTTTTCTATGTCAAATATGCCAAATGCTCTGGTAGCACTGTGGCAGCACAGCTCGAAATTTATAAGTCAGAACCTAAATAGATAGAAGTAGTTTATAAATATCTTTAATGCGCTTTTGAATTTAAGTCTTAACATACACAATTGATGTCTTATGCATGATGATAAGCAAATCACTAATTCTGAGCAATATTATGTTTATTTCCCTGTAGTAAACCTTTCATTTTGACATTAAGTCCACTGGAACATTCCTCTATAATATTCTTCTATTTTCAGCCATTCTTTGAAGTATTATATGGTTATTCAATTTAGCTGCACAACAACTACTGTAAACACCACAATCTATTTATAAAAAGTAAAAATAATTCATGGAGTTTTTAGTCCAAGAAAGCAAGCTATGAGTGACCAAAGGGAACTGCAGACTAAGACTTATCTCCTATAGGTCATGCTGTGTGAAAGATTTACTGTAAAAATAATAAAAGGAAAATAAATTTAAAAAAAGGTGGTTTAAATATTAGTTACTGGTCTCCTCAAACAATTTGCCTGCCAGGAAATTTGTCTGAGGAAGTTGAACACTTTCCCATTTAAGCTATATGGGCACAGTTCTTATATTTTGAAATAAATCATCTATAGAAGTGTCTTTGCGGAAAAAATCTTTACACTGATTAAAATGTAATTGCTCACTGGGAACTTGTTGCATAATTCAGTATCTGTCTCTATAATGGGAACAAACTACATGGCTCGAGCATGCTTTTAGATGCAGATTGAGCTCTTTCTATATCCAGGATGAAAAGAAGCCTTGGACATGTCTGATAACTACATTTGATTTTAGAACGAAAGAAGGCAGACAAATTGGGAAAGTTAGAATTCAAGATCAAAGCTCCATCACAGAATCTTTTACAAGCCTGAGAAACAGAATACAATGGTTGAGGTGCTTTTATTCAAAGGTGTATCAAAAGTAGATGCTTGATTTTAGAGACAGTTTTTCTTTATTCTTAGCCTAGCACAGAGAGGATGCAACCTAGATGTCAAAAAAACTACATTAGAAGAGAAAAATAGCTGCATTCAGGAAAACCTTTTACTTGCCCATTCCTGAGGTCCCTGAAGTAAATTCCAAAGGAAGATATTCATATCCCTTATACTTTAATATATTAGTCTTGTCTTTGTAATCTATCTGCCATGGATCATCAGGAGGCAAATTCCGGTAATGCTCAAAGTAGTTCCATTAAAAAATGAAACAAAACAAAGGTCCAAACATTTTTTTAGGCTTGATATCAGACTAAAATCTTTATTTCCTATTTCAAAGCTTTAGAAATTTAAAATCAAAGGGGAAAGGTAAGGGATCTCTGATAACCCCTTTTCACCTAGATGATCCAGATGATGATTAAACCCGTGTTTATATAACCTTAAGCACTCACTTTTACTGATATTACTCCCTTACTGGGTAGTTCTAGTGAACACACAAAAAAAATATCTTTTGTTTATATAAAAAAGAAATTGAGAAATAAAATTTCAGAGACACAAACAGTCAAGACCTGTAGCCTATAGACATATTTATGCAGATCACAGTTTACTGGACCCAGTGCTACTGTAAAATTTCCAGCTTCCCAGAAACACTGTTAGAACACTAATATGTAGACTAAACTCCATAACTGCATCAACAAAGATGATGTAACTTTCTCCATGTTCAGTCAGAGTAGGTTCTCAAAAAAAATAGTTCTTCAGGTGCAACGTCGCTCCCAGAGCTCTGGGAGTTCCTGATTACATAACTCACCTCCATCATACTTCAGTATTCTGAGAAAACAAAATTATATGAGAAATATGGTTGTGTTTGCAGCTGCTGATTCATCTGGAAAGAGGATGTGCCATAAATTGTGAATCAGGTGGTGTTTCTTACTGGCTGATGGTTTGATGCCCAGGTATGTTGCATTGTCTTAGTCCAGATGGCAAAACCCATATATCTGAGAGCAGGACATCGCCTGCTAGGCTTTGAGTAACCGGATGTTGTGCTTTCTTATAACTGCTGATATCCCTCAGAGAACAATCCAGCAGCCCTCCCAACCTAATTAACTGTGGTCATGAAGCACCCAGCTGTAGCTGCAAGCACATACAAGCATTTTCTGCATTTGACATACTCTCTGTCCTTTTTTTACCTTCACTGTCAGGTGGTGGATTTTTTCGTCTGGAAGCTGGTAGGGACTGCTTTGTTTTTATTGTGTTCGTTATGTTGTGTGAAAAACAGACAGAGGATTATTTGCAGTGCGTAAGAGCTGCTTGCGTTGGAGTCCATAGACTTCCCAATACATAATTAGTTGTTACATAGATCCAGACATTCTCAGTGCTAGCTCTGCTGCCACGCTATGCGTGCTCATGTTTGTGAATATAAATGTATTCAGGTACAGTCCTCAAGATGATGAAGAATATATACAGCAGTTAATGCCTCCTGACAGAAAATATTTGAATTTCAGTTTCCAAAAGGAAGTAATTGAGCCTGTGAAATAGGCCAGGAAAAAAGCAAGAAGGCAAATCAGTTCACTTAACCTCCTTGATGTTAGGTGGGGAAGTTTAGCAATAGAATATATAGCCTCAGCATAGGAAACATGATTCAGGCCAGCCAAGAGGGAAAGGAAAACTAAAGAGAAATGTGGAACAATAGTGATAGACTTCCTCCCAGAGCATTTATTTGTTCTGCTACATCTTTTCAAGGCAACTGATGACTAGTTGTTCAGATTACCTAAAGTCAATTTTTACAAATCTGAAAAAAATTCAGTGCGATTATTCTGTAGCTTTGTAAATGTCAGTGTTGTAAAGGACATGCTGGGGCTATGAGCTCTTCATAGAACAAATCATAGCTAATTTTGGTTTAATAAAATGAAAAATTTATTTAATGAAACAGAAAATGTGTTTTAGAAAATACAGAGTGTGGCAAACAATATAAAAAATCAGAAGTTTTTTTCCTAAATCAAAACTTTTGTTACTTTTTTACTAAATCTCAGTTTGAAGTATACTGTTTACCCAAATGTCTCCCCTTTTCTTAGTTTTATTCCTTTCCATGTAACAATAACGATTTAAGTCACAGCTGTTTTGCTGGAAAAACTCCTCCATTTCAATGCAAAGAAGTAAATTTGTTAACACAGCTTCAGCTTTAGATTAAACTAATCTATTTCACTTTGCACAAAAATGGACTGGAAATTAACATGATCAGTTATGGTGTCTCAGCTGCAAGGCTGATAACAAGCAGCTGTGAGAGATAATTCCATAAACTATTTCATCCAGAGGCATAAGAGCAATTCTGTTTGTGCCCTAACATATTGAGAAGACCTGTAAACTCTTAATTCATGGGCTAGTTACAAGGAATAAGAGTTTGTTTATGTCTGCTTATAATTAACAAGCAAATCACCACAGACCTATTGTGAAAGTGGAGTGCACCTTGCAAATAAATGATTATGGATATTTGGATACTTAAGACTTTCTATGCTAAAATGCATCTGCATGCAAGTAAAGAACAAGCCAAATGCAAAATCACTTTCAACAAGGCAAAAACTGCTAGCATAAGTAGAGTGATAGTGTCAGGAAAGAAAAACAAAAACCAGCAGTGATCTATTGGCTATTGAAAGGGCCATTTGACTTCTGTTTACCAACTTTGTGGTAAAAAGAAGACCTGAAAAGGCAAGTCTCAGTTATCGTGAGATAACTGATGTCTAACAACAGATGTCGAATGATTAGAAATACCCGAAGATATCCTGCCTGGCTTTTCAGCTGCTCCTTCCAAAGGGTGCAGAATTCCCATAGCTCATGTAATTTTTCTCAGCCTAGTGTAGATATCTTAAAAACACTACAACATCTCAAGTGGTACTTGGCACATCCATTTAGGTAAATAAATTTAAGAATCTGAGCAGAATTCTACTCTACGCAAGGGAGAAATACTAGATGAAACCATCATGGAAAAATACAAAATAAAGACTTCCAGACTTCTCAGTCAGGCAAGGTTTTGACTTTGGTAGAAGTTTAATCTGAGTGACAACTTAGCACTCACCACAAATCCTTGAACCAGATTTTGTATTGCCTTTTCTGTGGAAAAAGTTCAGGAGTCTACAGTCTATTACTGTAAGCAAATACTGCAAACCATGCAGATCTAAGATGATTCTATGAATTTCCAGCTGTGTGACAAAAAGCTTGTTTGGTTTGTTTAATACATGCACAGAACAAGAGTCTCTAAAAGCTCGGTGCATGCAGTTTGAAACAAATGCTAAAAAATTAAACTTAAAAAACCCCAGATGATCTGACATAATTACAGCTATCTTACAGATAAACGAAGCATCAATGACATGCACATGGTCCCTCTTAACAGGCTACTAAACTGTTTATTTTAAGGCTATAATTCTACTTTTAACATAAAAAAATAGAGCTTGCTGAGAATTACTAAAGATTATATTATAATGAGAAAAAATTAGCTGGTAGGAAATTCAAGTAATCATATAGTCAAACCCTTCTTCACATGCTACACTCAGATATCCTTAAATCATTCCTGAAAGACTTGTCTGATAATGAAGGCTATACAACCTTCCCAGCCACCTATTCAGGTATTTCACTGTTCTTACAATTCATAAGGGTGTTTGATTGTTTTTTTTTCTAATATGTCTTTCTTCTTTTCTGTTTTATTTGCTATTTATATGGGAACTGAATATGTCCTCCCTCTTAGCTTGTTCCCTCCTCACTGAGATAATGAATTTTCCCCAATACTTTAGTACTTACAAAGCAAACATGAGTTTATCAGGCAAACGTTACCATTCACTTAAGAGAGAAGGACAGTGACTGTATCTACACAAATGCAGTCTTCCCTTCACTGTGAACATCGAACACGCTCCACCACTTCAGGCTGTAAGACAATTAGTAGTAATACTCTTCTAGATGAATTACTAACTAATGGTGTTCAGGAATTAATTGATAAGCAAATCATAGGTACAATCAATCACGTATTAAGCAGTTGTACCAGTGGATATCTGCCTTAAATGACCTTTATAATCCTTCAGGTTTGATGAGAAAATTTTAAAAGAGACACCTACACCTACAGGATTGCTGCATTATTCTAGACAGCAGTAGTCTTGAAACTAGATGCTTCAGTATATATATTTTAAACCAGCCGAGACACATTGGATTGCAGCCTTCAGTGCTACATAATTATTAACTATTATTGTCCAGTATTTTGTCTTTAGAACTGAATGTTCAGATGTATTGAAATGCTACTGTAACAGCATGGACAAAAGAATATTATCCCAGAATATAAAGTGCTACAAAAATCACAAAAAAACCTATGTTTGAAGAGGGGTAAATCAACAAAGCTTTTCCAGAAGGAGATCTTGTGTAAGAAATCATATAAAAAAAATATTAGCACCATACATTTTAAATTTTCCAAGAAAAATTTCAAGGTAGCCTAGAAAGGGTGCTAAAAAACCCCAAACCAAACAAAATGCGAAACCAAATGAAACAGAAAAAAGCCTAATTATATCTGTCACAGCAGATAAAAAATTTGAAAACAAACCATAAAAAGTCCTTTTTCCCAATAGAAGGCATTTAAATTAGGTCTCTATTTCTCCTAGTGTATGTTGTTTAGCATAACCATTAATTATCTGAAAGAGAAGGTAAGTAGTGACAATATAATTTGCTAATAACCTTAAATTATTCATATAGTAAAAGTTACAAAAAAAAAAATTAATTAGTGTGAAGGTGTGCAGAAGGATGTCAAAATATTGACTGACTAGGCAATAAAGTGACAAATGAAATTCAGTGTCAATTAGTGCAAATTAGCATGCATAGGAAAACAAGCCAGACTATATGCAGTGACTGATTCTAAACAGCTACTGCCATGGAGGGCTGAGCGCTATGATTTACTAAAGATGGTTATGTCAACATTTTAATTTAATGTTCATTATTTTAAAAAAGGAAATTTTAAGAACTCTAAGACAATGAACAGAAAAAAAGAGATGGAATAACCCTTATATAATAATGTGTTGAATCTTGACTATATGGACTTCTGATTCCTCTTTGTGAAAAGGGTACAGTAGAATTAATAGAGATACAGAGAAAATAAACAAGTTTTATTGAAGATTTCTACACAATGACTTCTGTGGAAGGAGAAATTAAATATAATAGAGCTCATTGAAAGAGAGAGCTGAAGAAGAATGTGAAATAGAATCACCTGTATGAGAAATTAAAATTGGCAATCCTTTCTCAATGGAAGAAGTGGGGTCAGCATGATTTTTGACATGATGGTGGACTTTTTCATTTTAGGGCCCAACTGATTTTAGGCTGACTTCACATTCCAGTAGCCTAGTTTGAAAGCATATCTAGCACATCTGAAGGCAGCTGTAGAGCATTAGGACATCCTCCAATATCCATGCCAGTGCTGAGGCCTGAAGTGTTGTACAGCCTCACAATGCTGGCCATGTGTTACGGGAACAGAGCCCTCAATAAAATGCTTTTCAAGCCCCCTTTATGAATTCAAAGAAAAACATCAAAGTGCTTTGGCTACAAAAATTTCTCCTTTTAGGAAGGATATGAGAACGCATGTGAGAGATTGGACGTAATTGCCCCTACTTCCTTCTTTGGGGGATGACAGGGTTTGCAGCAAGCTGACAATTACAGCATGTCCACTGGAAACCTCCCAAATTATAGCAGCAATGATTTTGTAGCAAACACAACAGAAAGCAGACTGTAAAGACAGAAAGAAGCTTCTTGTATTTGCAGTGCTGATTATTTTAACAAAAAGCCAGTTTCTTTTCAGAAAGAATGAGCCCTCTCACATTGGTAACCTGCAGGTGGTACATGCAGCATCACTGCAGTCCAGGAATGGGGAGACAAATGCCATCTTTCTTGATTTGTAAGAACAACTGATGGATCCCCCTTTGTGCCTGAATTCAAACTGGAAAAATATCTTAATTCAAAATTGCTTTCACTGTACTTATTACAGGCAGAAACCAGAACAGGAAGCTTTACTTTTTCTTCTGTTTTAAATCTACCAATTAATTCCTCTATTTCCCTGACTCAATTTCATTATGTTTATTATACAAACGCTGTTTTACTTCAACATTAATGATGTTCCATTTCCCTACTTTTCCATGTTAGGATTTTTTTCTCTACATGTTTGTTTAAATATATACATGGATTTATAAAGTGAAACATAAGCAAATGAAACTCCAGATAGTGAATCCATGCTTGCCTTATTTAAATGTTCTACTTAAGAATGCTTCTGCAACAGAACTGTGGTAGAAGGTTGGCCTTGTCTTGGATGAACTGAATTTAGAGATTAAATTCTATTAGTTATCTATTTCATGGATGACAATTCCTAGGAAAGTACCTAGAAGAATCCCTTTCTTTGGGCTACTTGTACTTTGGTAGCTGAAAACATCTGCCACAATTTAGGATTTGCACCCTTTTGTAACTAACAGTTCCCTAAAGACAAGATCCTCTGAACTTGCAGTAATTTTGCACTGAGGCTTAGTGCAAGAGTTTTGCATCACATTTCAATTTGGACAGATCTGTTTATAGTCTTACTCGCAAAAAGTAAAGAAAGACACCCCAGAGTGGAAACATAAACTCAAACTGTTGCTCTGTGAGCCAGTTTTCATTATAATATAAGCTGTACATGCAACATACTTATTAACATGGGTTTTTGCACCATCTTGCATTTATGTTTATGTTCCAACTTTATGTGACCTTATAAACCCTGTTCATGTTATGAAGCTTTTTTATACATCAAATTCCTTTTTTATACATCATTGATGCTGCTCTTGCAATAATAAAAAACTGTAATTTTTTTTCAGCTTTTTTAAATGTTACAATAGGAAACTGAGTCAGATATTATATACTTAATGTACTCTTAATATGGCTATGCATGCAGTATTTCTGTAATTGAATCACCTGTACTGATAGGGCAAACACTATATAGAGTACAACACAAGAATACTGTGTCAAACAGATGGTGCAGATAAATGTCCTTATCATATCACAGAGAAAAAAAGAGGGCTTATTACTGAAATATTAAGAAGAAAATCAGTATATTTCCAATACTAAAAGCCAATTTTTAGAGGAAGGTAATATTTTACGCAATTAATCCTTTATCTCTGCTCTTCTATGACATTACAACTGTTTGAGCAATATTACAAAAAACAATTGAGTCCAGGGAAGTGTATAAACTCATCTTTCACAAGTACTTTCTCTCTGAAATGAGTGTGTTGGTACACCTAAGGGTAGGATGAAGAACACGATAGTATACAAACCCTCTACTAGGGATAGCAGCACTATGTCCAGATATCAAGAGGCTGATATTTGCTACCTCCTTAATGTTCCATGTTCTATAATCATGACAACCTCACCTTAAATTAAAATAAATACCTACTTTCACATGATACAAAGTCTCTAACATCAGAGGGATGCTTTAATGAACTTTTTAAACTAAACTTTGTGAGAACTTAATCCATGGTTCTTGTATACTATATTATCGTGTTAATAGTTCCTGTGTGTTCCCATTGTTTATTTAGCTTTTTAGTTTGTCATTAGAAACTAAAGTTATCGCTGTATTTTAATTTGGATACAACCCCCTGTGCTGATACAGTCTTAGGAATCCAAAATTTGTCTCAAGAGAAATTTTACAGTTGAGTTGCTTGCAAAGCTTTCAGATAGTTATTTCTGATGAAGTGGCATGTTACATTCATAACAAAACTTGTAATAACTGAAAAAGAAAGGATAATCTTGTCACACTGATAATTTAAATCAATAAAATTGAAAATTTCTAGTCCCTGAACTACTGCTGCTGCAAAAGAGCAAGATATTCCAGGCACTCAGGAATAATCAGATAATTATTAATTCGAATCTAGCAAAAAGAAAAAGGGTAGCACACTTTTCATGTACATTCTCCATCAAAAAGGCACTAAAACTCAGATTATGAACTTGATGTTGTTTTAATATGATTTTGAATCAAATGTGGAGTAGACAGAATATATCTATGACCTGTCAAATTCTCTACCAAAACTTTTCAAAAGCTGTGCGAAAGAAGGAACTATTCCTTTCTCTCAAAATACCAATAGCTGGAAAGCAGAATTTTTAGAAAATAATGCATCTGAAGAACAGCAGAGTTTCTGTGCAATATGTAAGTGTACGCAGCTATTTCCTCTTTAAACACTTGACAGCATGCAGTGGTGCACTATACTTGACCAATAAAAGCAGGTGTAGTGTGAATAAAAATACAAATAAACTTTGAGGCTAATCCTTTCTCAAAGCAGACTTTGCCTCCTTTTAAAGCACAACCAGTGAATTCCACATACTCATCTTCTCTGGTATTTTCAATGCTATTGATTTACAGGGAACATTAATTTCTTGAGAAACGGTGTGGTGCTTTTCCCTGTCTTACTCTAGCTGACTGTGAACTATTAAAACGTGCTTATCAGAGTTTTATGGAGAAGAGTGCTGGAGGTTAACTTCATGTAATGCTCTGATAAGTCCTGAAATAGCAGAATTTTGGCTTGTCTTTCAACCAAGAAGTAAGTAAGCTGGCACTAAAAAAGAATTTAAACAGAGCTATGCCCAAGTCTGATTCATAATTGACCTTACACATATAAGAGCAGCAGAAGAAGAGTACACATTAGTATATACTCCCACCGTTTGGCTGTGCAGCAGATATTTCAAATGGCGGTCTTAGCACTATGCAGTATTGCTTGTGTGCTGAAAGAAAAGAATATTCTATAAAAGGAGGTAAAAGGAAAAGGCAGTTGGCTCATGATGCGGCATTTTTCCTTAGTCTGCAGGAGAGACACAAAACGGTGTCAGACTTCTCTGCAGGGTGAATTCTTCTTCCCAGTGCTCAAGGCGTTCCAGCAGAGATCATGGCACACAGACCTGGAAGAATTTGCTCTTATGAACTGTATTTCTTCAGTCACAGTGAGGTGGCTGACTGTTTTATGTCCAATAAACTGTGACACAATCTCCTGCCTTTATTTCCCAATGTGATAAAAGGTTTTCATAATGCACCACAAAGTGTTAGTGCAGTCTCTACCACTGTGTTCTGTACTTTGCATCCCAGAATGGACTCTGGCAAATGTAAACAAGCAATCAAACCCTCTTTTTATCCTCTGGCCTTCTTCCTTTAACAGAACACAAATGCCACCTTTTATTCGAAGAAAACAAAACAACGCTGTCACTAAAAGTTGCTGTCTGTCGTAAAGCTCATGGTGTTTTTGAGCTAAGCAAAAACACAATTAAACCCAGCAAGGGAAATCATGGGGAAATTTTACATGAGAATAAAAAGCAATTCAGAAACTTGCATATCAGATTTGTAATGGAGTTCACTCTCTCTTCAAGGGAGTGCAGTTAGTTATACAAAACATTTACACAATATTCTGAAGTTCCTTTCTGTAAAGTACATGAATTGCAAGTGTCTTACTCAGTATGGAAGTGTCTGAGGCTATCAAATGTCTCTAAAACTATGCTTAGCTTTGGCAGTATAATTCAGAGTTCTCACCTCTTAACAGATATAAAAATAGTCAGGAAAAATGTATTATTGATTTCATGATCAATACAGCCTCCTCTGACCAAAAAAAACACAACTTCAGCAAAGATAGTCCTTCTTTGAAATGCCTACAGACAAAAATGAGTCTATTTTCAGGACTGCAAGGTATTGCACTTGTCATGGAGAATAAAATAGCAACATACAGTATTCTTGTTGAAATAACTTGTGGACAAGATAATAGAAGTATACAAGGGAGGTGAAGTTGTAGATAATAGTAAATTAATGAAGAGTTAAAAACTCCAGAAAAACATTTAAACTTGCAAGATGTGACTCTGGTAGAAACTACTTAGTGGCAGATAACTGAGCTGAACACCAGATTCCTGTGCATAGTCAACTCCATTGGCACCTTTGTTGTTCAGCATACATTTTAATGTGTTCAGTTTGAGTTTGTGTTTCTTAATATTTTTATTATACCATAGAAAACTCGAATTTCTTATTTCTGGACTGGCTCTAAATTCTTTACCCCAAACCCCTGCTTGCTTCCCACTGGTACTACATTAAGAATTAATTAATAAAGGAACAGAAACCTGAAAATGGAACAAATCACTCAACAAAAATTATTAATTAAATAGGTCAGACCAAAGTTCATGTAGCATGGGACCTTTCATCTAGTAATGGCTTGTAGATGATGTTTAGGAAAAAATGTGGAAAGTATGATACTTTCCAGGCTATTTTCCCAGCTTTAAGCAATCTACAAAACAGATACTTCCTCAAGCATAAGTGATATCTTTGTGTTGATAGATTTTTCTTCCACAATTATCAGAGGTCAACCAATCATTTATTCCAAATGAGTGACTTGACTGTTTGCAAGGAGTTTATTGACAAGAAAGTAAATGTAGGTGTTATGGTTGAGAATGAAGTGATTAGGCAATACATGTGATCTAACCAGTTTTTGCATAGTTCCTTTAGTGGAAAAATAAAAAAATTAATTTTGTTGTTTCTGAACATGATGAGTTTATACAGTGTGACTTGGAAGGTGTAATTTCAAATGCTAGGATGCCATAGTGACAAAATGTGCTTTATATTGGTTTCACTATCAAAAGTAGAATGAGTTGCATTTTATCAAAAAGGACACAAATGTCAGCAAAATGAATGAAAATATCCATTCAAGTATGGCCCAGCAGAGGAAAATCTTCAAAAAAGCATTTGAAAGTGTTATACATTGTAGTTGAAAGACAAATTAGCAGTGACAGACAACTTTTTTGCTTTGTGTCAGAATAAAGTTCCCTCTTTAGCAGAGAAAGACACAACAAAATAGTATCTAAATCCAGGATCAGTTTTGTCCCCCAGAACTCATATGGAGTGATAATATGTGATAAACTCTTTGTTTACATATAGTCTACAGAATCATCTAATAAAATCATAGCTTTTTTTTTTTTTTCATATTATGTTGTTTGTTAGTAACTACTACTCACATTTTCTCACATCAAGAGTCTGAAATCCTTTAGATCACATGTTATAAAAACCCTAAGACACCATAATTATTATTTGCCTGCCATGCAAGTCAGGGGGAAAATTCATTAGTTCATTTTAATTGAATCCCTTTGTTCATGTGTAAAATCTCACTTTTCCACTTCTTTCCCCTAGGAGAAGCCTAAAATGTAGCTGTTACCGATCTAGCTTCCTCACCCTCATTAAAGCTGGAGAAACTATACTCTGCTTTTCCATAATCATGAACTAGTGTATTGTTTCTTCCATATGGCTTACAGCTCTATCTCAGGAACATATACAGAGTTTGACCGCTGGATGACCTAAGATTAAACTGCTTGAGGAAAAAATAAGTAACAAGGGACAACTTAAAGCTTAAAGCTAACCATACTCCAGGCAGGGAGATAGAGGGCCTGGTAACACAAGCAGTGGAAATAAGCTGGCTCAATAAACCTTTCATGGAGCAAACTGATGGCACTTTTCCCTCCCCTTACAACCAACTGCATAAACTTTCATCATTCCTGCAGACGCGGAGCTCATAAGCAAATGAGCTCTCATAATGTTTCAGGGCGTTTACTGATAGAAACTTCTCAGGATATTTATCCAGAGAATATACATCCCATTTTAAATGCTCTCCTGGAAAACAGCATAAAACCAGCATGGGATTTGCTACCAGATCTTGCTTCCACTGATGAGTGAATAAGAAGACATGACAACTCCTTGAAAGTCTTGTCAGAGAACAGTGATTACACTTCAGAATCTCTATGCTTTAAATATATGTCAAAGAAAGAAAAACAAGATGAGAATACTTTTACTGTTGGATTTTAGTGTATCATATACCAGCACATTTTGGCAGACATAGAGTGGTATGCACCCCAGAGCTATAGCTTAAGACAAGTAAGAAAACTTGCTTGTAGTTTGAGTAGTTTGAGTTTTTATTTTTCCTTTTAAAAAATTGTTTCAAAGTTTGAATTATTTTTTAATTTAGTTTTTTTTTTTTTTCCTAGATCCCTACTTTTCTTCTCCTGCTCTGTGTCTTAGGTTTTTTTTACTTTTTGATGCCGAAAAGGAATGGAAAATGAAGCTGGTAAAGAAAAACAGAAAAGGTGTTCTCTGGTTTAAAAAAATTAATTAAATTAATGTTTTATTTTTGGTAATTTTTATTCCTAGATTACAGTGAATCTAATTTTTGTTGCAGGCTATATTCACTGTTCCAATTTTTGTAACTCACATGTGTGGAATTTGTGTTGTGCTAGAATGAATTTGGAAACAGATCAAGGTCTTAAGTCCCTATATTTCAAAAATCTCAATGTATACAAGGATAATCTGAATATATGACCATCGAATTTACTAACATATTCCCCTTCTGTTAAAAGAATAGCAGTCTCTAGGAGACAGGACAGAGAGTAGAAGGGAAAGTTAAATCAATACTGTCTCTGAAATAGACTGTTGAATCTGTAAATGAAATGCTGGCACCATGGAAAAGAATAGGAAAACGACCTGATTTCAGCAGAGCATGAATTTTATCACTGCTTTAATGAGACAGCTAAAGAGAATTACATTAAATACATTTTTTGTTTTTCAAAAATGCAGTCTTCAGACTCATTTTTACATATCAATGTTTAACCTATCCTTGTTCTATCATCTTGAAACATGTTTCACTGATGGCAGCACTAAAAAGAAGCCTAAAATATTGTGCAGATCACAAAAGTAAATCCCAGACAGAAGTGATATTTCAATTCAAAACAAAAATATTTTTTTAACAAACTGCTATTCCCAACTTTTTTTCTTATATCTCTGATCATAATAGCAAAGTTTATTTTCCTGTGAAAGCTTCCTAAATGGCAGTAAATAAGTGTGAATGATAGTGAATTTAAGGAACACTGTTCCATATCACTTGATTTTCATATTACATCAGTAATGGGACCCTAGCAACTCCCACATATAATTTTGCTTCTGTTCATTGTTTTTTAACAAACTGGCACAGACAGTGCTGTCAGCTCTTATGCTGTTGTCATAAATCTCTTGATAGCTATTGTTTTACATAAGTATATAGCTCTTGAAAGTGATGATTATGTAAATAATTTCATATTTCATTAAAAAGCATGTCTAGTGTCTAATCTCTACAGCTCTGAAGGCCTAAGTAGGCCCCACCTCACAAGAAAGCAGTAGAGCCTTTTGCTGGCTTTCAAATGTCATTATTTTTAGACATTGAGGATTAGGAATTATGAACATTTAGGCAGCCTTCCTCTATATCACAAGATCTATTTTAGTAGGACTCTGACTTAATTCTTCTTTCCTGGATGCCTTTTTTTTCTCTCTGTCTATATCTCATTCTTTTCTTCCCTACACCATTTTCCTTTAGTAACACTTAAAAACTTGACTACGTGCCAGTACCCACTTCCATAGAATTATTCATTTAATGTTCACATTGATGTTACTAAGATATGGATCATGTCATGTGAGATGACAGTTTGGAGAAAATGGGAACATCCAAGTGACTCCTCATCTCTCTCTGTCTTTTTATCAGCTGATTGATACTCCAGCTCCACTGGTCAGAGGAGATATTTTTTCTAATTTGCAGATGTCTTGTCCTTCAAAACTGGTTAAAGCTTCTCTAGCCAATAAGCTAATGAGCTTTTTCCTGGTCTTTTAAATTCATAATCACAGACTTTATTCCCTATAGAAACTTGCTTGAAACACACATAGCAAATTTAAAGATTATTAGGTAGCTCTTTAGAGCTCGGGGTTAAAAAAATGTAGTAGTAGTAGTAATAGTAATAATAACAACAAAACCAATAATAATAATGTCATCTAACAAATTAAGGAAAAAATCTGTTGTACTCTGTTCTCGGATGTATCTGTATATAAATCAACATAAAGAAAAAAGTGATTCAGTAGGAGGGAATTTGCAATGCACGATATTACACCAGAATCATCTTACTGTACATTTTATTGGCAATAAAAAGGGAATAAAACTCAATAAAAAGGAAAATGTGTTAAAAAAATAAAAGCCTTATGATTTTTTTTTTCCCCATGTGCTATCTTATGCAGTATCATTAGAATTTTCATTTCTAGACAACTAGAATGACTAAGGGAAACATTTTCTCATGTGTCAACACTTTTGTCATTATGTTTTTCTGGAATTATATGACATCTAGCCATTTTACTAGAAGGAATATCTAGACTATTATGTAGAAAAGGCTTCTGTTTTGTCAAAGCAAGCAAAAGAGCAATCTCATTTTGTATTCTTATCATAAAAGCATAGATATGCAAACATATATATATACATATACACATATGTGTATAAACACAGATAATCTTTTTTCAATAGCATTTCAAGGCATTGTTCTGGGAAGATTGTTTTCTTTACCCTTGACTTATGTTAAGTATTCCACTCAGGTTATGGAAGATGGTTGTCTGATTGCCTGCCCTATTTTTCTTTGCCAGAACAGATAGACTATGCTTATCTATTAAAAGCACTCTGGAGCTACATTAAGCTTGGATACCTGTGGAGCTTGTCAGTACAGGTTCTCACACAGGTCACTGGCTGCTGGGGCAGCCTCAAGAACAGAATAACAAGCACTATTTGATATGGGAAACGCACATCTCTGTGTCTTTCTTATCAGCATACTGATGAGAAATCCTTTGGATAATGAAATAGAAAAGCTCTCTAGGTAATTTTGATGCCTTTTTTTTTTCCAGTTTTTAAACTTTTTTGTCTTTTACACAAATATTTTTATTCTTTAGTCAGAGAAAAATTTGACACATTTGTAGTGTTTGGGATACTTATGTGTCACCCTCAGTTCTTGGAGAGGTGTCTCTGTTTAGAAAAGAAAGCTCATAAACATAGGTAAACAAATAGTTGCCATCAAATCATAGTATGATTGTTGGTTTCTAGGGATTGTATTCTGTTGTTCAGGCATAGGTGACTTGGGACATCTGAGAAGGCTGTTTAGTTATCTAAGATCTGGATTGAGAGCTACAGGAGACCTACAGTTTTCTAGTCGGAAGCTGGGTGGGAGAACTCTCAATACCTTAAAATGTACGAGACACTCATATTCAGGACAATAAATTGCACTCCATTAAGTTTTATTTTTTGTTATTGTATTGTTATTTAATGGCTTGACCCAGGGCTCAGTTCAGGTGTCCATGTAGAGGTGATGGGTAAAGGTGGGATTCCCAGTGACAGCCTGCCTAGCCTTAGATGGTCCTCTAGCAGTGGTAGGTTCTCATACAGACCCTGTGTCAGAGCTGATAAACCCATGCAGCCGTCTCATCTTCTCCAGAGCATCTCAAATATTATCAGATACTTATTTATGGACAGTTGCAATCAAACTTCTGTGTACACCTATCTACAAACTGTCCATAAAGAAAGTAAACATTGTGAAGGTAACAGTAAATTTTTTTTTCAATATTGCATGAGAAGATACTCTCTATCATTCTGAGCCATTCTTGCATACTAATAGGTGCAGGAGATTGCACTCAATTCTCATGATTCTGGAACTTCCAGATTCCTTCTTAACTGAAGGCTTTTATTACCCTTTTGTACAGAAAAATTAACAGGACAACCAGAACTACTGTATTATCTTGTAGAGACCAATGTATACACTGTTTCTGTTTTCAGGGTATACTTGAAATGCCATATTGTTTTTGTTTCATATATGCCTGCTGTTTTAAACCCTTGACATTTTAAAGCAAAAAGTAGCTATAAATTTATGCATTAATGTATTTTCTGACACTTTCCTTTTAACAGAGAACTCTTACTTCCACACTGTGCAAGTTTCAGAGTGTACCATAATTTAGTTATAGATAAATATTTATCTGTATTGCTATAAACCATAGCAGATGTGCTATCAGTCTATGCTGTATAACCATGGTCTTAGACTATTGCCTAAAACAGACTCAGTAACTTGCCAGTATACATCATGTAGTGCCTGGTTATCCTCTGAATGACATTCCTTCATTTTATGTTTGCTTCTTGATTCATTAAAAGCATTTTAGAAAGTATTTCCTAATCTAGAATTTCATTAAGAAGACAATGAATAGTTACGGTAAAATTGAGGCAAGTGAATCTTCGTTATCATAATTTTGTATTTTTTTTTTTAAATTTTTTCTAAGTTGTAAAGAGCTAGGCAGTTTGACTCTTTTATTCTCTCCCTTAAATCTAAGCTTCTTTGAAGCACTAATGCTACTAAATTTTGGGAATAAATACATACTCTGTGTGGTTGTATCATACCATTTTAAGCAATAAATTTTTTTCCATCTTGTTTTGGACACTGAATTAGAGTGTCTAAAACCACGCATTTGTGCCTTTTGACAGCATATTTATCTTCAGGCAAGATTGCTCAGTAAGAGAATACATTGCCCTCTGTAGGTGTTTCTAAGATGAATAGGTGACTAAGATCATCTAGCCTTCAAGATGCTGTTTTCGAGATAGCACTGGGCTTTGAAATCTAGATAGATTCTGTCTCTTCCACTAAATAAAAAAGGTGTCAGACATCAGTCCGGGGGCTTGGAGTCAAGTGCAACAGGCTTGACCCATCAGTCTCTTACTTAGACTGACTGCTTAGACCTATTTTCTTCTACAGCAAATTTTCTTCCAAGAGGTAGGTCAGAGTGGTTCAAACTTAAGGTAGAGAGGCACCGAAGAGTTAAGAAGCAAGTTCAGTCGAGCATCCAGTGCTTTATTTCACTCCTTATATTCCCTGGCAACATAGGTGAATGCATCCATATTGAAACTGAAGGTACCACAGATTTGTGTAAAAGCTTTAAGTGAAATTAAAAAAAAAAAAAAAAAAAGAGAAAACTATTTCTTTGCATATACCTCCCCTATTAAAAAATAGATGATTGTTGATTTTTTTTGTGGAAAGTGATGATTTAGGGAACCTCTTGGTTTCCTTCCTGCTCCTAACTTGTGTGAAGATATTATTTGAAATTTCAGGTTCACAACAGTGTTTCACTACTTAGTATGAAGCAATGATCATGTGCTGGACATGTTATCTAGAAATGCAAAGGTAGAACTCTATCACGCTTACATTTACAATAAACTTTTAATAAGTTAATTGAAATTAAGAGATAACTACTAACTAACTAGTAGAAAAAAAATTGAAATTTTCAGATAGCAGGACAGTGCTGCATTCTCCTGGACTAAACACTCTTGCCATCCCTCATAAGGTTGTTGCTGTATCCTTCCATTTCTCTTCAATTTTTCCTCCCAGCTGGCAGACTGGAAGGCCAGCTGGAGGATAGTCACTTTCTAAACAGTACATAAGGCATCTTCTGTGGAACAGTGTCTCCTATGGTGAATTAGGGGCATCTAATGTTTTTCCTATGCAATAATAATATACATTAACTTGCTAAACATTAATAAATAATGATTTCTATTATGAGATAAAGTTAATTTTAAAATATGTTTAAGAAAGCAAGTTGCATAATCTTAGTTTGGACAGAAAATTTTAAAGCCTTCAAATCATCAGGTCACCAGGCTTTTTGGGACATTAGATTTTAAAATTCCAATTCTGACATAAAAACTGGATTTTAACAGCAGTCTCCTACGCTCTCTCTTGTTTTTTTGGGTTTTGTTTGTTTGTTTTGTTTTTCTTTTCTTACTTTTCCTTCCATGCCTACACTTACTATTATATGATCAGTCTGGGAAGCGAGATCTGTGAGATCTGAATCCATTTGGATCAGCAAACCAGTTTCTGAAGTGTGAAATACGAAGTTTACGCAGTAGTCATATATAAGAATGCACAGATATAAAATGCAGCGTCCTACTTCACCATCCCACTCCCCCCAGCATGTGCATCCTCAGTAAAATGCACGGAAATTCCTAGCAAACCAGGGCAGTAGCAACAATTGCTCTAGGAATATTCCCAGAACACAGAGGTTAGTTTTCTAATGAGCACATGCCAAACAGGCTTTGTACCTTAAGACACAATTGAAGAAATTGTTGGAAGAGTGAAGAGACATATATTAAGAGATTTCTAACATTGTTTTTGAGAGTCTTAATCCCCTGCAAATGGATTTGATCTGAAATATGTTATGTAAATGTTTATATGACCCTATTAACAAAGTCTATATTTAGTTGTAAATTTGTTTCTTCTCCTGAAGTATACCTTCTTGATTCTTTATTTTACAAAGGTCAGGTCAAAGTTTCTGGCATTCTATTATCAGAGAAGTGTTCACCTTCTATGATATTATTAAAAAGTGTTTAACACTCAGCTAGAATAGTGCTCATATTGAATTGAAGATGATGAATAATTCATACAGCCTAATTTAACTTTTTTTTTCAAACATTAGATGATAATTTTGTTTAGGGTGCAAGTAAAGATTTCTTAGATACTGGAGTTCAAGATTGTGCTTGGTAACATCTAGAAAATGTACAAGAAATATGCTTTCACAGTCAATTTAATGCAGTAGCTACTCTTTGTCACTCTTGTGATATATGAAATTGTACTGTATGTGATTATGGTTTCCCTAGATATTTAGAGTCCACTCAGTAAGGCTACCATGGAAATTTACGGTGAAAGATTTCTTAATATCCTATGATCATGTTTGACAACCTTGGCATTTCCACATTGGCTTTGGGAAGACTTCCAGACTGGTAATTTCATTTTACAACTGAGTACACTGCCTTTTCTTTTTTGCATAATGATTTTAGGTATTATGTCCTATACAATGTAAAACCAAGGCCCAAGACTGAACTGAGATTTATTGTGAAACACTAATAATATTCTTATTAAAGGTGATTGATCTTTGCTACCTTTTTAAACTGTGTCAAGATTTCAATCCTTTGTTGTGTTCCAGATTCTACCTTAGATTTTGTACATAACCTTAGGAAGACAACTTGAGGTCAATCTTTCCATATTGGATTTGTAGGTATGTGCCTATTGTGCCTATTTCTCTTGAGTAAAATGTTTATAATTCCTTGTACCCCAGAAGGTGTAAGGCCTTGAGTGCTTAACATTTGTTAACACCAGACTGAACTGGAGCATCAGAAGCTATGATGGCATATGATGGGTCATCTTCTCTCCCAGAGGCAAGAAATCCTGTAACAAGGATAAAACCTGATGCAAGTTTTCATAGGCTGCTGTGAGATTGCATTTTCATCTGCAGTTTGGTTGTCCCTGCCACAAGGGCACACTTAGTGTGTGTCTTTACACAGCTTGGGATGCTGCAGATGGCCCAATGTTTTTATGATGCTAAATGTATGTCAACAAAGCTATGTTGCCATTTTTACTGAATACAAAATTGTGCAATTGTAGTAGGATTTTTTTGTTGTTATTGTGATTGAGTTTTGGTTCTTTCCTTTCTTTTTTTCCTTTTTTTGCCAGAACACTTAGACTAGGTTTTGCAGTACACACTTGGAAACAGCAGGTTAAAGTTCTTGCAAAGTACTTATCATCAGCAAATTCCAGCAACCTTGAGATTCAATGACAGCTTTACTCCTACAGTTTTAAACCCATTTCAATTATCTGGTTGTCATGCTGCTGCTAATGGATCCCACTGGCAGAGTTAAGAATTGTGGCCTAAAATACAATTCTTTATTATTCTCTGATTCTTTCTGCTCTGTGAGGTGGCAGTGGACAGCAAATTTTCTTTAAGAACAATGACTGATGTGTTGCATAGGTCAGATAACCATATTGGTTAAGGGAGTATCACTAATGTTCATTTTTTTTTCTTTCTGGAGACTCATTTATCTTCAAGGAGTCAACATCTTTCTGAACTAGAGTCAACCCATTAGTGATTGTCATCAGAATGCTGCTGAGCTAGCTAAGGTCTGCTATCTTCTTGTTTTATGGATTATGATGAATGAAATGGACTTCCTGACAGTAAGACTAATGATTTAGGGCTGCAACTGCTTTGAAGCTTTCCCAAATAATTTATTTGCAAGTTGACTTACACTATTATAAACTATGGAATATCAGAATTTATTTGGCGACAAATACTGCAATCTTTATTCTACTCTCAAGTAAAATAGTGAAATACGACACTTTTTCTTACTTCTCATATTGCATGAAAAATAGGGTTCATTAAATATAATAATTTAGATTAGAATAGTGTATCTTTTATTAACTGCAGTTCATACTGCATGTATGATACATAATTAATTATACATAATTAATTATAAAATTATAATACACAAATGTGCCTTTAATATAGTGTATATATACATTTTTTCTGAAATGTTAGAAAGCATATTGTCCAGAGTGTTTTGGAACCACCACATACACACTTACTTTTTACAAAACCCCTCAACCTTCTGGATTTACTTTCTGTAATTATAAACCATTCCATCAGCACAGCAAAAATTATCATAGCTTCCTTACCTACTATTCTACCTTCTATGCTGCCTAACAAACTATACCAGAATACCTGGGAAAACAGGTGAAAAAACTGATTACTGGAGAGCAGATGAAACTTAAGAGGGAAGATGCAGTTTAATCGGAATTTTGAAGAATTTCTAATTTTTTTTTTTTATTTTAATCTGCAGGAATTTGTAATCTCTGAGGAACCAAAGCAAGAAGAAGTTTACAAAGTAGATAACCAATAGGACTGTTAAAAAGAAAGCATAGAACGAGTTATGTCAAAAGTAACCAAAAAACCCTAAAAAAAATAAAACTGCCAACATAGTAGTTGAAGTTTCTGAGCATTTGCTGATATTATGTCTCCAATGACCTGAAGATCTTCAGAGAGATTTCTAAACTTTGGCCCAGCACAACCTTGTTCCCATTTAACTGTTAAGCAGTTACAGTGTCAAAGTCTTTTAAGAGCAGAGTGGAAATTATAGGGGTGAATTACTGTTGATGAATTTGAGCAGAGCTGGTGTAGGGATTCATTTTACTAAATTACACCAAGTGGAACTAAGTTGACTTTCACAAGTGGACAGAAAGGTAATTGCTGCTTGTTTAAATTACTTGCTCATAAAGCATATAGTCATGCCCTTCCTAAATGTAGGAGAGAAATACAGAGTTAAACTTCTAGGTCTGTGAGGTTTTGATCACATCATCCTCATTTACTTCAATAGGGTTTGGACTGCCAACCCAAAAAGACATCCTGCAGACAGTATTAAGAGATGGGCTGCATAGAGAATTTCTAAAATCCTTTGTAACATGTCTGCTTCTCATATTTTAGCTTAAAGTTGAGTAGTATAACCAAAATATCTCAATGGGTACCATGAAGAATATCTCATACATTCCAGAGTCTAATGGAAAGTATAAGATGGGATAAAATGTATTGTAGATAAGGAAGTCTGATGAAAATAGAAGTTATGGGTTCATTTTTGCGAGGCATTCTCTATGCCTACTGCAGAGAATATTTTGAGTTATTCCATACATTTAAAATTACCAAATGCTTTATACTGCTTTTTTCCACTCAGCAGAGGTCTCAAAAAAATGCTCTGTGTACTCACTCGAGAGACTATTCTTGCTGTCCTGGCAACTTTCCAGTATAGCGGCTTTTTCTCTCAG
The DNA here is from genome assembly GCA_013396735.1 of Grallaria varia. NCBI lineage: Eukaryota > Metazoa > Chordata > Aves > Passeriformes > Formicariidae > Grallaria > Grallaria varia. The sequence goes on from VWZG01009660.1 coordinate 142,840, forward strand.
TGGAGGGGAAAAAATGATGTAGGCACAAACACAGCAAAAGGTAGGCATGTCTCATAACAATATAGATTGACAGTGAGAATGGCAAATAACAGAAAAGAATTCCCCTGTCAATTAGAAGCCTTCCTAAGCAACCTGCTCTCACAGCTAGTGAATGAAGTCTGCCTAAAATGAATTCTAATATAACAACAGGAGAAATGAATTGTAGTAATCTATGGCTTTGCTCTGAGGAGAATGTGTCACCAACCCTGTGACATTTAAACTAAATATAGAGGCTGTCAGTTTAAATGCCTCAGCTGATCTCAACTACTGACATAAAGCAAAGAGACAGAACAGGTCTCTAAGATACTTAGGAGTCAAACGGTGAAAGGTTTTATGGGCAAAATACAATACCTTGAACTGTACTTGGGAAAAAAAAAAAAAGGAAGACACAGAAAATGTTGTAGGACTGGTGCAACAGTTCTTCACACATAAAACACTGCTGATAGCAGAGGAGGCGTATTCTTTCATAAATATATCTGAGAGGTTTTCAGATGCAGATCTCACTTCAACTGTGTGCATCTGTAGGTGCTCCGCTGATGACTCTGGTGGCATTTAATGAACAAAAAATTCTAACACATACTTGCATCAAGACCACATGCATTCTGAGAAAAGCTAATTCAAACACTGAAGGTGGTTCAAGTAAAAGGATAAACTGAGAAAAATTACTTTTACACACTTCTGATACACTCTTTCTTATCCTTTTGTAATTAGATATATGACTTGTCTTTGTTTCTGGGTCAAGAACAAGGTATGTTTATTATATCCATATAGATCTCATGTCTCTTGCATTTGCATTACTTCAGACATGGTCTCATGTTGCAATGAGTGGCCAGATGCATAAAAAATTCTGACATGTAAATATTTAGGTAACAGTGGATTCATTCACCTCTCTAAAAATCCATGACAAATGCCACACATAAACCCCCCAAACATTTCAAAACCCATAAAACTATTTATTTAAGAAAACAAACAAAGAGGAGAAGAATATATAACTAATCCTCCTGGATTGTTTGCATCCTAAATATTATCATAACTTACTGCTGTTTAGCTGCAAAATATATATTCTTTTTAATTATTTAAAATATCCACCTTACTGCTTAGTGTGTATTCATCTCTTACAAAAAATTGTTTTTCTGCANTACTGCTTAGTGTATATTCATCTCTTACAAAAAATTGTTTTTCTGCAGACACATATTGACACACTGTCTAAATTTTAGACATAAAAAGCAAATAAAACTAGCTCTTGTTTCCGTTGTCAAATACTGGCATCAACTAATGAACTAGAAAGAAGTGTCTTGAAGTTTCTGAAAATCCTTCAAGTACATTCTTTAAAAATTCAAGTATTTCCTTTGGAATTCTTTGACTTGCTAAATAGTTCCAATTTTTTCAATTTGTCTAGCATTCTTCATTAGTATGTGCTTAACAAACCTGCTTATCAATGAGCATCCTAATTTTTAAGATGAGAATCTTAAAGCACAGAAAATCTCTTATCAAGTGTCTCATCTTATTAACAGAAAAAGTAAAACAAAAATTCCTACACGTGTCTTGAGTTCTGTTCTCCTAGCCCTACTAAAAACCAATTTCTTTCTCCTTTTCAAATATCTTGGTGAACAGTAAAAGATAACTGAAATGAAATGACAGATCTATTCAAAATTCCATGTTCTGAAGTATCTACTTTAAAAGAAATTCAGGTTTAAAAATTGTTTTGAAGTGTTTTTAAATTTCCTGATCTGCTAATTAGTGAGTTCTGGTTGTTGATTACCTCTGGTCATTTTAGTTAGGTGACAAGAGGTCAGTGAAATGTTTCTTTCCTCAAAAGCATAATATTGTCTCCATAGAGTAATTCATGTTAATTCATGGTTACGTGGCCTCTAAATCCACTAATCAAATTAATGAGACTTAACTGCGTTCACCCATGAACACTTAATTAAAAAAGTTGAGAATGAGGGACCAAAAAACCCCATATGGCATTATCAGTGTTGTGCCCAGGAGAACTATTTAATAAGAACTCTAGCTAATTTGTTGTTAGTAACCTAGTCACTTTCTCAAAATGTATATGACAATGTGAACAATCAATGAATATTCTGACTTAAAAAATTTATTCACTGTTCTCTGCTTCAGCCTTGGTGACTAATGCTTCATACCGCTGGTAGCTGTAAGGTGGAATATTCAAAAGCAAAACCTGCAAATCTGAGTTTGATTGTATCAGAACATTTTTGATCAGAAGTCATGGTAAGTAGTTGATCTTCTGCTGATGAGTTTTGAATAGCTAAAACTCTGTGTCAAATGAGTTTGGTGTATTTTCTTGACAGACCTGCCTGAAGTCTATTGAAGAAAATATTTATTCAACAAATGATTTACTTTGTTTTTTACTGGATCATTTTCTAAGGCTGTTGATGTAGCCTAGATGCAATACTGAATGTTAGAGACTAAAGGAAAGAGATAAAACTAAAAAATAGACATTTTCCATTGCCATGCTAAGAATAAGAAACAAGATATTTGGAATAAAACAAATGGTGACTGGAGATTTCAGGACAGTGAAATTGTTGAATTCTCTTAAATTATTGGTTTATTCTGATCCAATTTCCTTAGTCTTAAGAGGCATTAAGGCTCTGCACAAGCTCTACTTTCGTCTGTAATGTGCACATGCCGTCATCCTGAATAATTCTTGTTGGGAATGTACCAGGTGGCTGGTGCTGAACCCCTGCCTGAGGTACCCTTCAAGGTGCCTTGAGCACAGCAGCAGGGACCAGTAAGAAGTGGCACAGTCCTGAAGGTATTTAGGTAACCAAAGGAATAGGGACACAAAAAGAATAGCTAGAAATGGCAAGTCTTTTATTTACAAACATCTAAATTATCTGAGTTTGCCAATGGTTCCCTGCATGCAGCTGCAGATAAAGAAATACTCAAATTTTATTCACAGGAAAAACTCTTAATTCTTGCCATCTTGAGGATGAATAATAGAGCTGTAAGTCCTTCCTTTCAAGGACAGTACAATCAGTCATTTCTCAGTTGTCCTCATTCACACAGAATCATCTGACTCCCTCTTGGTAGGAGTTCCCAGGTTTCCCCTTTAGGAACTAAATTAATGCTCTGCAGATGGATTGTAGTGGCTGAATTCCAAGCTCTTTGTGTTCATTGGCAATCCATTATATCCGTATATGTCCAGAACAGCTTCATTCAACTCCATGACTAGTTTTCACTGAATGCTTTAAATGCTCTATGCTGTATTACATTTCTACTAATAAGAAAAAGGTGCAAACTGTTCACACAAAATAAATATATTAATGCATAGAACTGGGGAGATTTAATTAAAAGAATATATGAAAGCAAATAATAACAGTTATTAAAAATTAATGATAATTTCAATTGTCTTCATAGTGGATGTATTACAGAATATTACATTTTTTTCCAAAGGATTTTATTTAAAAATATTTCTTTATTACTAATATAAAAATTATAGTCAATGGCAGTTTTAGAACTGAATGATAGAACAGTTCTTCCTAATTTCAATTTCTCCACCAGTTTTCTAGTGGTGGGAAATATCTAAATCTTGTTTGCTATTTTTCATCCTTTCAATTAATAATAGTTAATAAAAATGGTGACAGCGCATGATTATTTTTTTTAACAGCCATGTGGGATTTCTCTCAATATCGTGTTTACATTCACTTGTTAAAGTTTAATGTATCCTGGATGAGGAGACTTCTTGAAGATACATATCAGTAATCAATCCTAGGTGTTTTAATAAAACTAAACCATAACTTCTTTCATTGGATTATTCCAAGATGATCTTCCTCCTTCCCAATATTTTACTATTCTGGCCTTTCAGAGTGTGTTTTTTTGCCACCCAGAGATTAGCTTTATTTTGCTTTAGTTCCCTGAAATAGCCACAAATAAGGATAGAAGAATGTCAGCAACTGCAAAGCAGGGTCAGGAATGCAAAATAAATACAGGAGGGAAAAAGTAATTGCAGCAGCACCTTAAAACATCTTAAACTTTCATAGAACTTTAAGTTGATACAAATAACGGTATTACACGTATTTTATATGCACTTTTAACTGGCATCTGGAGAAGCCAGACACATTAAGCCATTTTATTTCTTTGTTCTATATTCATTTCTTTCAAATCCTTAACCAAGTCATGACTCTTGAAACTTCATTTTTCTTCTTTTCAGCAATTGTTGCTTCCATTAGAAATATTCACAACAGCTAGGGAATTTCCTCTACACAAACTTACTAATACTTATCCAATCCCTGGCTAATTTGCATGACATTCAAAACAGGCCTCCTCATCACTTCTGATTTTAGGATGAATTCTTTGAATTACATTAGGAAAGCAAAGAGACAATGAGAACACTAATTAAATTTGATTTCCATTACTTTGGATCCAAAAAGAGGATCACATTATGCCTATATTACTGCTATTTTTTTTTATTTGATCACTTTCCTGGCATAAAAGATTTTAGTTACACCCTTCTAACATTTTAATGTGGACTTTTTTACCTTCCTTTTTCAAACACTTGCTTGAAATAATATTTGTTACTCAATGCAAAACAAAATTAGTGAGAGGCCGCAGTCAAAAGTTTGATGGCACCATCTGCTTTGGAGACCTAGGACAGTTGTTTTAGGAAAGAACTCATGCTGCACTGTGAAAACCCAGAATAACCTTTTTGACAAATACACAAGGTAAATGTTCATGCTATGCAATATATGAGCAAGACAGAAGCCACTTCCAGCAAACACCTTGAGCAAATCAATTGGACAGTACCAGATTTACCTCCTGCGTTACCATGGAAGCAAGCCAGGATCCTAGCCTCCTCCCTTTCATCCCTAGTAAAACATTCACACACACAACCAGCAGCTCTTTGTCACCCTGACTTCCATTAAAAAAAAAAATATTTGCCAAGTAAACTGGAAGATTCCACTCAAATTTTAGTATTGCTGTCCTGTCTGATTTGGCTGGAGATAAGCTTGGTCTCATGCAGTGTGTGCTGAAAAAAAATCTGAAAAAAAAAAAAAAAAGGCAGAGAAAGAGACTTGTGACAGTAAGCAAAAACATTTTAAGCTAGTTTTCAGCCTCTGCTTCAATGCGGCCATTTGCTCTACACAGTACCTGTATGCAATTGGCCTGACTAGTTTGGATCACTAAAGGCAGGTCTTTAAGATGGTTTATCAATTAAAGAGGCATAATAAATGTGTCTGAGGAGGAGAAGAAAAAGAGTAGCAATGTTTAAAGCTGATCTACAAGTGGCAAAACCTATGCTCCAGGTCTTCCTTTTCTTAAGCATGTTCAGGTATCCTACTCTTTGGTATGATGAAGACTCAAATGAAACCCTTATGCCTTTCACTTAAGACGAAAGACTGTACACCATAAACACAAAGCCAGGGATATAATACAATAGTGCAGATTTGCTTTAACATCCCAGTTAAGGAAAAAAAAATCCATTTTCTGATTTATGTTCCAAAACTGTTTAATTTGTTAAAGAGCACTAAACACATAAACAGTATTTACAGCACATAACAGCATGAAAAGATTAGAAATATATTGTAAGGACAGATCAAAAGTTTAATGATGTTAAGAAATCATTTTTCCACTGTTTGTTTTCTGAGATTTTGAGCAAGACCCCACAAAAAGGATTCAGATTCTGTGAATTTTTTCATCTCAGTTGTTCTTAGTGTTCATATCACAATATCATCATCATCATCATC
>VWZG01009665.1:7646-23512 GCA_013396735.1 Grallaria varia
AACTAGCACAACTTAAGAAGTTCATTCAAAATAGCTGGACACTAATGCTGTGTCTGAAAAAATCCCCCAGTTTTCTTAAACAAATACAAGGAAGTACTCACATTGAATTGCTTCCCTTAAGGAGTGGTCCCTTTCTCTATCTTTGAGACTTGCTGTTGCTTTCACTGTATGACCTTTCTCTGAACAATCCCAAAAGCCTCTTCCCAGTCAAAAATTTCAGAACTGGATTGAATACCTCTTAAATCACTATGTAGCAAGGAAATAGTTTAAGCTAAAAATATGTTTTCTAAAAAAGCATTCAGAAATGAAATCACTAGGGCTTAACACCGCAGACACTGTAAGAATGTAATACTGATATAAATGGAATTGTAACCAATAGAATGACTAGACCTAGAGAATATGGCTGAGAAAACTCCTCCCAGAATTCATCTATGAACAATATACCTGGATAGATTTCCCCACACAATAGCTAAATAATATGTTTTACATAGTTTTATATAAATCCACAAACTTCTCCACATCCCATTTTCTCTTTCCTTTCAAGGAAAGGGGAGGGAAGCAACATGGAGAGGAAAAGGGAGAGACTTTAATCTCAAAATGCTACAATTGTGCATGACTCATGATCTGTTTTAAAGGTATAAGGATGCAGTTATTGAGCCATATATCTGGGAATGAAGTGTTTAGCTGGCAAATCTCTTCTAAGCACAGCAGTAATTTTCTTATGCAGGGTTCACTTTCAGGAAAGCTGCAAGCAGGAGGGGGTTTAAGTGTAAAGGAAAGTTACTCAAAGCAATACATAAAATTTAAAGAGCACTGAAGAAGTTTAAGTATGAAAAGCTTTTAAGATAGAGTAGAAGCAATTACTCGCTAGTACAGCATCAGGAGGAAATTTATTACACACAATTTCACTGAGAGACAAATAAGAGGCACTCTTGCACTGAAGCAAGTTACCACAAAGTATTTTGGCCCTGGCTTTGCCAATAAAATGCTGTAGCTTTCGATTCCCTGCCTGACACATAATTTCAATTCTTGACTGAAATAATGGAGCAATACAATTCAGGCTTCCACCACACTCACAACAGTCCTAAATTTGGAGAAAAGTTGCTGCAGGTTGCATTTCCTCAACCATAACGAAACAAATTTCAGACAAAATAAGCCTCCTTTCTCAGTATCTCAATTATTACCTTCTTCAACAGAACCTGGGATTAAATCAAATACTGTACATGGCAGGTAGTTGCTTNAGAGATAAACATCTGGAGAACAGTTTACTGCTTCTCATTTCAAGCTCTTTTGTTTAAGGGATGGGTGGCATTTCATAGCCCCCTGTGTGCCCCTAACTGAGGGATGTTATCTGTAAAACTCTTTTGTTTTGTCTTTTATGTCAATTCATGAAGCTGTGGGCAAAACAGCACCAAGAGGTTACACATGACCCAAACATAACCAACTCATCTTTTCTTCGGCGACCATTTTAAAATACACATTTTAGCTTTCCACCCGGCTGGTATTTTCACAAGACAAGCAGCTAACTACATGTGTTGTGTTTTAAACACAGGAATATTGTTGAACCTGTTAAGGTTTTAAAAAGACAGCTCCTTTTTCTGATTGCATTGCTTGTTTAGGCTAGCACAGTCTTGCACTGGCTTAAGAAATGCTCAGAAATGAACTGGCACTTCTCTCTATGCCACTTTCTATGCTCTTAAAAACTTGTTCAGCTTCTTTATCCTCTTTAAAGAGAGTGAAATACAACAGACTTAAGATTCTCTTACGATAGCTATTTAAAACTGAAAACAAAACTTCTGGCAAAGAAAAAGCATTGATGTATTCCTTCTGCAAACATGGCTTAACGTGTTGGCCAAGCCAAGGTTTTCGTGTCATAGAAACTAGAAAGAGAATTCAGACCACTCCAGCTCAAAGCATATGAAGCAGATAATCAAAATACTTACTAGACTTTGCTCCGAAGTAAATTCATCATAGGTTCAGAAAAAATTCACTGAACACTTAATCATGTAGAGCTCCCATCAATTTCTATTCCTATTTTTCTAAGGGGGCTTCCATTTAACAAAATGATTTTGTCCAAACACATCAGCCTCACAGCTTGGGGACAGCAAAGAACGTAGAGAAAAACCAGACCAAGGTCATGGCAAAACAGTCCTCCCAGATTCCAGGGGAGGGAATGCATAGCCATGCTCTTAACACTCCCTACCTCCTACACCATCGGCAGGACAAAGTCGCACAGACCACAACATGTATCTTGTGACTATAATAACACTTACAAAATTGTAACTGGGGCCCAGCAAAAGAAGTTTAGAGGGAGTGAATGAGCAACCACATGCATACCCACACAGGCTGTGGTAGAGAATCTCAGGTCAGACTCACATAGTTGGTAAAGAGCCCATGCGTATCTAGTCACGGGCTTTTAACAAGCCAAAGCACAGTCAAAGTAAAACTCTACACTCCACTTACATGTGTTAACTTTTTTGTTGGTTAGGATATGTTGCACACACGGGCACACAGCACACATTCTTCTAGCACTTGCTGTGACAATCACCTGCACAATCATGAAGCCAGCACAAATTATAATTTGCATGGATATTAGAAGAGAGTGTTTCAGCAGATGCAACAGTACAGAATCATAAAGCTCAAACCAGAAAGAATTAGGAGGAAAAAAATAAAGGCTTGTTTTGCAGCTACAGATTTTTTTTCCAGACTGAAGAATAGAAAAGCACATAATACTAAAGGACTGAAGCTAAAATAAGGTATGGTGCCTGTTACTTAAATTCTCATTTCATCTCTCATGTGTTTAGCTTCTACTTCTCAGCTCTTTTTATATGTACTTAGTTAGAAACAGGTTTGCTAGGTTGTTGGTATGGGATTATTTGCCTTGCCTGGCTTTTTGATGAGAAGGATGTGTTTCACTGTTTCTCTTCTGGTCTCTGCAGAATTGCAGTTGTGTTTGCCTTGAAACGGAAAACTAATATGCATGTCAGGTGCACAGCTAGCATACATTAGACGGAACAAATATATCTATATAAAATCTGTCTTGAATGGTATTTAAAGGAACATTAAAACACAGACGCTTATTTATTTAAGTAGGAGGACTCTTGGAAATGTTTTTTCCCAAAGCCTGAAGGTTGGAAACCAGTTAATCACCAAATAAAATGGGATTATAATAAAGATTTAAACAGGCAAGACACATATCATTAAAAAAAAAAAAAAACAAGGTGTTTTATTTTATACAATCTTCCTNAGGTGTTTACAAGAAAACAAACTAATGGTTACGTTATTAAGAGAAGTGAAGAAGATGAATTCTTAGTTTCTCACTTGTCAGCATCAGCTCATGCTAGAAGCAATCCTTTCACAGACATTCCAGAATCATAATCATGCCAATCAACATTATTTAGAGGAGTGGGCTCACGTTCCAAAGGTGTTTTTGAAATATTCCAGTATTCAGCTATCACACTCCTACATTAGAAGGAGCTCCCTGAGGTCCTACAATAAAATCCCTCCTCCTCCTCCCTTTTGCACACACAGGTATTTTGTTTTTTGGAACCAACTTTGAATCAACAGCTATGACAGATCTAAGAACTGAAATTCTATGCTAAAAGCCATGTGATTAACCATTTGTACTCCAACAAAAGAGTACACAGATGCAGTGTGCTTTAGTGATTAAGAGAAAATGGACCTAAAAGGAATTGCTGAAATACACTGAATACTGGTATGCATTCCATGGCGGAGCACTGGCTCTGGACAGCCAGTGGACAAAAACATTTTTTATATGAAGTTAATATTCTCGCAAGACAATGTCTGCTAATCTCCAACTGACAATGGAAGAAAGTGAAGGGAAGCAAATAAGATAAGGATGGTTTTCCCCGCTCCTCTGTTTTTCTCTTTCATTCCTGTTCTCCTCTGTCCTGGAAAGCTCTGTTATTTTGCAGCTTCTCCATCTCAGATAGCTATGAGAGAATCTCCTAGTGAAGGAAATAAGAAGCCACACAAGAGAAGGGCACCCCCTTCAGGGAATATCTTGAGCCAATAAGTAAGCCAATATGAAGGAGTTTTTCCAGTCAAAAAATCTCCTATCCGTCTTTCTTTTCACTTACTTTTCCAGCCTCCTATGGCCCACTATCATGCTAGAGAGGAAAGACTTGAATATATTTTCTTTTGGAATAGCAAATAGAAGAGGGATACACTGGGTAACTTGTCACACATTTGTACTTCTTGCTAGTTTGGCACCAAATTGCCACCCTAGTTAGTTCAAACAACAGCAATGCACAGTCCACAGACTGGCACAAAAAAACCATGGGGAATATGCTGATCCACTGCCATCTTCATGAACATTCTCTCTACTGTCTTTAGGAATTCGACTGTATTAAATGTGTGTAGCTTTGATGTGCACCTACTTACAGTTGGGGACTTTCTCCTCTCTGCTCAGTCTCTCCAGACAAAATGACACTTGAACCATTATGGAGTTGACGAGATGATCTTACCACTTCAAACTGTTTTAATGACTGAAGATAGCAATCCTACCATGTTTTCAAGGCAAGTATTTGCTTGTTTTGACAAACTGAAGAGTCATTATGGCCATTCCCTGTTTCTACAGTACATCTGAGTACAAAAATGTTGGTGCTCAGTGGACAGTCAAATCCATGACATAGGATGGTTTGTTTTCGTACAGAATTTGAGTCTGGTACAAAGGAACAAGGTGCAGTCATCTGGAATGGGAAAACTGAAGGGCACCACTCTCAGATTGATGTTTCTCCCGTGTAATTTTTCCACCTTCACTTAATGTGTCTTTCAGTACGAAACAGAATGCACATATGAGACAAAGAAAGCCACTACCCTTTTCTGGCCAGTGAACACCATTACATAGTTCCGTACAATGAACAATCCTGTCAGTGCAAAGAACTCTGACTAACCAAAAGACAATAGAAACAAATTTCAAGGAAGGGGAAAAATACATCTAAATTATACCTTCCCATCAAAAGATGCATAGTCTTCTCTTATGCAGTGATTCCAAATGCTCTTCCAATGTAAGAATGTTCTCTAGTGATGAAATATGAAGAGGTGATAATTTCCTCAAATTAGGAGGACATTAACAATTAAGTGTTAATGTGAACATTGTTACATTAAGGCAATTATAACTGTATTCCATGAAGAGCAATATGAAATAATTACTCTTATTCTCAAGTGATAGATCTAAGAGAATGAGATTCCCAATCTTAAACTCATTAGACAGGCAGTTCTCATTTTTTAGTCTAAGAAAGAATCAGTTTTTCTTTATTGGAGTGGTATCTCCTATCTTTCATTACTGAGCGTGCAAGCACCTTCACTTCCGTCTGATAGTATCAAGCAATGAGCTAAAGATATTTTCAGGATATCCAACCATCTCCAGGTGCAGTATCCTCCTCATCAACACTGTTCATCTCTTCCAGGTGCTTCTAAATGCAAAATTCACCCAGAACCATGGAACAGTCCTGCTCATATAGAAAAAGAGTTTCCCCATATGTATGCAAGTACTCTCCACTGACAATCATCTGACCCAGTCTGAAGAAATACCTTGTCTGGGGACAGATGCAGGACATGGCAAAACCACCACTTAAAATCTGCAGTACAAAGGAGTTGGCCCATAGTAACTTGCGTGCCAGTGTTTGGCTGCAAACAAACTTCTTAATCTAAATCTTCCAAGAAACAAAGAATGTTGCAGACCTTTCTGTGGGATATGAAGCTTCGATAAATTACTGGAGAAAGAGAGGGGCTGGGAAATCTTACAATCTGATTTCTAGCAAAGCAATCCTAAGTGCATTTTTGGTGCAAAGCTAAACAAAACAAGGTAGGAAAAAAAAAATCAGGCATAATGGCAGTATCAATGACTCTAACTATCAAACAGACACCAAAACCCTTCCATCCTCATAAGCCTGCATTCTTTGCTGACTTTTATACTCTATCACTCCACACTCTCCATATTAAACCCAGAGGTACTGGTTGGCTGTGATAATTAGGAAAGCTTGCCAAAAAGATGTTAGCACAAGGAATGCGTCATGTGACACAACAGCGCCTCCAAGGACTCTGAGACCTGTCAACCCCTGTAACTATATCCTCCTGGCCTGTCACAGTAGAGTTAATTAGAAACATCTGTAGTATAGAGATCAAGCAGAGGCAGTGTCAGCAGCTTATTTGCACAAGAAAGGTACAACTCATGTGGGAGGTAAAGAACGCAGAATCACAAACAGATACAGATCAGTTACATGAACCTGATCAGTTATCTGAGATATATGCACTTCTGAAATAAAACTACCCAAGTAATGCAAATGCAAGACTGATGAAAAGCCTCAACTGCAACACTGGCAAACTGACTTACTGGAATCTTTACAGTGAGAAAAAGTCTCCAGTGACATGAAAAATGCCATTTATCTGTTCAGCGGCTACACATGTTCCTCTGAAAGACAAACTATGTTGTCTTATGTTTTTGCTAAGGACCTTGCAAAAATCTAAAAATGGTAATTTGCTTAATCAGAGTTCATGCTGCACTTTATGGCAAGAAAATTCTTTTAACTATGAATTCCCTCCTTCTCCCAAAATGAGATGTACTTTGGGAAAATTCTGTTGGAGGTGGAACTACAATTTTTGTTTTTCCCATTCCCAAAGCACAGATCTTTCAGTCTGTCTATGATAATGGAATACAACTTGAGGCTGTGTGATTTAATGTTATATAATGAACAGAAATCAAGAAATTCAAATAGTAAAATAACTTTATGGCTGAAAGGAAACTTGGCAGAATTGTGCACATGCTCAAATACAGCTCAGAGAATTTTGCACTCCTATAACTTTGTCCTCCTACTTCTCCACTAGAAATTGAGAGCTTTCAATAAATCAGCACAGGATACCTGCTGCAGATTCTAGGCTGATCCCTCCTCTTTTCAACCATATCAAAATGTGCCAGAAAAAATTAACAAAGTAAAAAAAAAAAAAAACCAATTTTACTTAATCTGTGATTAAAGAAAAACTCATGCAGAATCCTCAAGGTGAGCATGAAGAAGCTACATTAGCAAACCACATAATCAAAAAAAAACCTGCAAACAATCGTTGGCAGACATATTCTGAAGCACTTGTGCTCTACTTGCTTTTAATTTGATATGCTGCAGACCCTTGGGACCTGAGCACATATTCCCCAAGCAAACAGTTGCACATGCTTACGTGATTGTCACCCCAGAACACCTCAGCCCTCACAAGCTGCCTGTTACCAGGGGGATGGTGGCATATGGAAACATTTCCCCCTGAATCAGAAGGTCCACACTTTGGGCATGCCTGGTCTGAGCTGACTAATGAAGCAACCAAGAGGCCTCAGTGCATGGGCACCTTCTGCCACCTCCACTGTTGCACCAGGGCTGGCAGCAAGGTATACAGCCAGCCCTGCACAGCAATAACTCCGATCATCAAAGCTACAATTGTTGAAGGCAATTTGTTAGAAATACTAATTTCCCCAAGAAATTTTGCGGCAAGACAATCACCCCTAAACTCCCAGAGGAATGCTATTCTGCTGGCTGTAGTTCCTCCTCACTCCCTCTCCTGTCCTGCAGTCCCACTTCAGAGAGTCTTCTGTTTCAAAATTTCAAACTGCTCCTTTTTTCTTTTAATTTCTTCTGTTCAATCCCTTAGAAATTCAGAAGGTCCATATTACCACGTTGTCAAGGAACAATTCATATAATGGCACTCAAACAACTGATTTATCAGATTTTTGACATGCATATGCTTTAAAAAAAAAGGAAAGAAAAAAAAAAAAGATGGTTTGGGTTTTCTTTTAATAAAATAAAAGCTCTCAGCACTTAAGTGCAATACACAGAGCTGCATGGAATAACAGCTGGAAGAAACCACATTAGTGCTTGTAAAGCTGAGCAGCTAGTAAGTCAAGACTGCAGAGGTTTACCTACTTTGGTTACTGATAACTCCAAGTGTGAATGTTACAGAATTCTGTATCACTGCCCGCAGCAACACAAAACTGCAGAGGGGCTGAACTGAATGCAAAGATTATGACTCTGAGTGTTTTTAATTTACACCCCAAAAAATGCCATCAGCAGTTTTCTATGGGTAAAATTTCACTAGTTTATTTTAATTTGGGAGTGTGTGGCCCTAAATTCCCTGGCAGGAAGTTGAAAAGGACCTTAGTATTTGGACATTTCTTTTATATTCTATTACAGGTAAGGTACCTCATGAAAGGAATCCAATAGCCTGTGCTGAAATGGAATAATGCTTTCTTTTTCCAGATCACTTTTGCTGATCTGAAATATCTGTATCATGTAACACTGCAGAAATACTTAAATCAGCAAGGATATGTGTGTGGCTTAATAGGGCAGACACTTGCTGATGCATAGGCTACTTAAAGATATGCAAAAGCAGCAACAGACTTTTCAATGATTTGTTGTTTTGTGTCTGGGATTTCTTTCAGGAAAAAACATATCCCCTTATGGAAGGAAAAATCTCTTTTGTTTCACACCACCAGAGACTGTTGCATGTTTCGACTGCTTTCAAGCCCGTGTCCGTGCAATTATAAGAAAAAAGAGCTGCTGTTAATGTGTTTCTTCTTTAGCAGTAATTAGAAAACAGGTACATATATCATTTTCAAAACATGCAGTACTGGATGCATTCCAGAACAAAAGAGGAATTAAAATTTTGTCAGGTGTTCAATTAAAAAAATTCTAATTACAAAAAAATTATCTAGATGTGGCCATGCTGCCTAAACACTTCCAAATCCATCCTCTCTGTGTCAAGTTACGGCTGTGTCCACACAGTGTAGGCTGTGCTCCCTATGGTTTCCTAACTCAGTTTAACAAGCCATCAATTAAATGCAGATATTTAGAGGAAGCAAAAGTGATTGGTTGCAGAGGGATTTCTGGACATTTTAACTGATACCCACTGAAAATACACTAGAAGGATTTCAAACTCATGAAAAACTGACTGCCAAAAGCCTGACAGATATATAATGCCATGATAGAAATGCTACACATTATGTCATATCTAATAACCCACTTGGGCCACATTACACAGCTGTTTTTGTTACACTGCAGTCCCTTCCCTCTTTCTTTCTTTCTTTCACGCTTTAAATTAACAAAGAACAAATTTAACCTAGCATTTTTGCGGATACCACCTCTATGCAGAGCACAAGTATGACCCTAAACTGAAGTTACAAAGATGAGGTAAGTAATATTCTTGAGAGGAAACTAAATTTTTAGTTGCTTTCCCAAAGTCATTAAGAAAGGGCCTTATTCCCACAGGTTTACCCAGAATAATTAGCAGCAACAAACACTGGTACGATTTCAGCGTGCAGGTCAGCCTATGAGATTAGTCACAAAGGTTTTGTAAATTTCAGAACATATGTACACAGATGTGTGGAAAACAAAACAAAACAAAAAACAAACAAACAAAAAACCCCCTTACAAAATGGATGAAGCCAGTACCATCAAGTACTTTAGAATTTCTGACTGTTTCACAAACAATACATTTTATGGAAAGAATCACATAAATCAGACGTTAAAAAAATATATAGCATAAAAGTTGCAAACTTTTAGATAGCCTGTAAAACAGTGGTAATGCAAGAGGGAAATGGTAAACACACTAACAAGGTTCATCAGTCTTAATAAATAGGACAGGGTCACATGGGTTTACTTCTGGAACCTATAAAGGTCCCTAAGTATCTAATTATTTCTGATAAAAAAGCTTAAGGTTTTATTCCCTTCTATTTCTCAGTAGATTAGCTCATTCTTCGTCAGATACCATTTTAAACTGAAATACACTCCTTCTAGGAAGCTAAGGTTTGTTTCTTATTGACATGATAGAATACTATGTACCATACGTTCTTCCAAGGGAATATTACTAAGCAATATTAAACACTACATCCTAATGGAAGTAACACAATATGTGTTTCTTAGGAGAAGTACACAACAAAATCGGTCATGGCATTGGGCCATATAGTGGCTCCAGGTTTTGAAGAAAATGTCAGATTAAGACCAAGAGCTTTCACTCCAATATTTCTACTTTACTACTGACTGCAAATCATAGAATCATAGAATTGATTGGGTTGGAAAAGACCACAGAGATCATCAAGCCCAACCCTTGGTCCAACTCCAGTCAGTTTACTAGATCATGGCACTCAGCGCCATGGCCAACCTCAGCTTAAAAACCTCCAGGGATGGTGAATCTAACGCCTCTCTGGGCAGGCCATTCCAATGCCTGATTACTCTCTCTGTAAAGAATTTTTTTCTAATATCCAACTTAAATTTCCTCTGGCAGAGCTTAAGCCCGTGCCCCCTTGTCCTATTGCTGACTGCCTGGGAGAAGAGACCAACCCCCACCTGGCTATACCCGCCCTTCAGGTAGTTATAGAGAGTGAGGAGGTCACCTCTAAGCCTCCTCTTCTCCAGACTAAACAACCCCAGCTCCCTCAGCCTCTCCCCATAGGACTTGTGTTCTAGTCCCTTCACCAGCCTTGTTGCTCTTCTCTGGACCCGCTCCAGCACCTCAATATCTTTCCTGAACTGAGGGGCCCAGAACTGAACACAATACTCAAGGTGTGGCCTCACCAATGCAGAGTACAGGGGAAGGATCACTTCCCTGGTCCTGCTGGCCATGCTATTTTTAATACAGGCCAGGATCCCATTGGCCTTCTTGGCCACCTGGGCACACTGCTGGCTCATGTTGAGCTTCCTGTCAATTAGTACCCCCAGGTCCCTTTCTGCCTGGCTGCTTTCCAGCCACTCTGTCCCCAGCCTGTAGTGCTGCAAATACATCTTTTCCCTCACCTTTCCAGGGGAAAGATGGGGTTATACTGTCACCTTTACAGGGAGGCAATTATTCTCCTCACTAGGCAGATATTTAGTTCATTGGGCCTAACATTAGCTTTACAAGTGCTGCTTGCTCATGTTTTTGCAAACAATGATTCTATAGTGTTGCTCAGGTTGGTAACTTCAGAAGTCATAAGTAACAAATGGTACCCTCGTGACCAACAAAACCAAATAATGTATAATGTATCTGTAATTCTAGGGTATATATGTAAGGACATGCACTGTAGTGGCTAATAAAAATAGCACTTTGTTCCATCTGTGGTGCTAATTAGAATCTGATTTGCCTATTTAAAAGCTATAATTGACCAGAACCCACACTACCAAGATTCCCAGGTTTGTTCCGCTTTTGAGGAACTAATGTACTGACCTCAACAGCTGAAAATCACAAGAGCAAGTGGGAATTAGAGGTCTTAATCATACCCCTGCCCTCTGTTACCTTGCCAAGTAATGAATTGTGTTCAAGTGATGTGCTTCTTTGCTGAAGACGCCACTGTAGAACTTGCTAGGTACCCCTGATGCTGAACAGGACAGTACCAGGGAGCTTTAGAAAGTAGGACATGACACAGTAATTGATTTTGAGAGCATCCTTCCCTCCTCCCTTTCTTTATCTGGTTCCTTTTTACCCCTTCCAAACCTATTGCTTTGTTTTTCAAGCTATAAACCTCTATTCCATAGCAGCATACCTAAGAAATTCAACCTCAGACACAGCAGGTGATTACCATCTAAGACATAACATTTGCAAAAAGATTTTTATTCATTAAAAACTAACAGAAAAAAAAGCTAGTCAGACAACTAATTCATAAGTAATAATGTAAACATTAACAGCTCCCAAATTCTGCACTGGTTATATACAACAGAATGTCATATGTGTCCCATGGAATGTAAGAATCATTACAAAACCCACAGGAAAAAAAATCAAATCTTCTCATCGCCTCATCTCCACATGATGAAGCCTCATCTAAATGATGCATCCACTATGTCCTTAGTACGTTATCTCTGCTATATATTCAATGCCCCTCAGATATAACTTAAAAGCCCTTGGGCTATCGTCTAAATTGAAATGTTCACTGTCCTCAGTATTTCTGTACTATTAAAAACACAACACAAAGTCACAGTGGGATTTCTCCCTCCTCATTTTCTCTAAGCAAAACTATTCTTATACTTGTGTAGGCACCTCTAAGCATTACTCTCTGACGTTGTCATCTAATACGAAAGTTTATGTAGGGTTCCATATGGTCTTATACCACATACTGCTGTATTCCTCAAAAAAGAGGAATCTATATTGCTCTGTTTCTGTAGGGTGGCAAAATCCTGGGTACTCTGTCTGGTATCAAGAAGCAGGAGTATCTTCTTGTAACATGACAATACTGGACACAACTGATTATGAGTTTAGGTACTGAGCACAACAAAAATAATAATTTCACAAACTAAATATAATTTATCAAATTATATTTATCAAATTATAATGATAAACAATCACTTTTATTAAAGCTACTGGCTTCCTAAAGGAAAACCACTTCAATGGTTCAGCACAAACGTGTGGTCTAAAGAGTATCTGGAACATTTGCACAATTTTGGCCTGTTACCCAACTCATGTGCCAGCTGACAAAGACAAAAATCCAAAGCCTCTGAAACACCTACCATGCCTAACACCTGCCAATGCTATTCCCCCATCCAGCCACCCTCCCACAACGCCCACAGTCAGAGCCCGAGCAGTGTCCCCCTTTGCCGCCTACTCCCCAGTCACCCTGACGCTGGCTGAACTAATTAGCAACTTGTCAGCTCACTTGTGCACAACTTAGCATGGAGCTGGGCACAGGGCTACAACAGGAATCCCTCTGGGCCTCCTCATGACATCATTTCAGCAGTGGAACCTGTGATAGCAGAAAATGAAGCTGATATTTATACACGGACATTAGAAGGGGGCCCTCCCGTATCAGGCTTAAGATGACAAAATGTCAGCTTCAATCATCTGACAGGCTTTGGTCTCTCTCTGTAATGTCTTTCTTTTTGGCTGCTCTTTTTTTATATACACATATGACACTAACAGAAAAATAAATTGAAAAGAGCGCTGAGGCAGGGTGTATTTCACGCACTGGTGCCAATGTTTCATATCTCATGAACCTCGGGAAAACAATTTGTTGAACTAATTAGTTTACAGTGTTTAAGCAGCTTGTTTCCCTCTTTAATCTTCTTTACGTAATATTGTGAACAAAGCCATATTATCTTCTGATTTTTTTCTTATATAGTTTAACAAATATGATCCTTTTTTTCCTAGAGATTACTTCATTTAGACCTCAAGCTAACTCCCTTATTTTTTTTTCCTCTTGGGGAGAACAACGTATACAGTACCTATTGTTCTTCACAGACCTTCAAGATTATGCTACACATATATATTTTTTGTAATTTTTTTAAGTCTTACACAGTTCATTTGATTTCTCTTTTTTAGCTATCCCTCAGAAAGAAGCTGTGTTTCCTTTCCTCTGAAAATAAGACGACCTGCTCTTCTCCTTCATGGATCCGAGTAGTCAAATATACAATCTTTGTACAATTTGCTTGGAAAAGTACTGGATAATAATTATTTAAAAATAAATCAAGCAAACCTTTAAATCTGAAAGAGGTCCACCTTTTTATTTGCATCACCAAGGACTGGCTTGAAATAGAAGAAAAAATATAACTAAAAAAATAACCCCAATTCTTGAGTCTGGAAGTGTCTCTGTTTTCTGCTCCTTAGAAGTGCCCCTGCTGATGTCCAGGGCTGTGAGTACGCCTAAAGCCAACTCAGATCACAAGAGCATGGACTACCACTCCCGCTACTTCACACTGGGGCCAAAAAATGTGAGTAAGTCCTTTGAAATGCTTGACCCAGTAGGGAAACGGTATGGAATGTGCAGGAGGACAAGACCTTATCATCCCCAACTCGTCATTCTGCCTCTTGCCATTATCAGCAAAAACCAGCCAGGTGTGTGCTGAACTGAATCCACATCAAGGCAGCCAGGCTAACTTCAACCAGTGCTGATGCTGGGTTAAGTAAATCCACACTGAAAGATTATATTTTCTTAGAGAGCTAGTTATATTTTCAAGTCAAAACATATACTCAAGTGTATTAATGGACAACTGGAGACAGGAGCTTTTTAAGTGACTTCAACCAGGGACATGGGAGGATTGTTTTATATATGCAGCATATACAGACAGCACGTCTGTATATGTCATAGCCATTGTCATTTTAAAATATGAAAAGGGAGGTTGGGTACATGCCTTTTATCCAGTAGAATAGTGGCATGTTCTACCAGTAACATACATATTATTGCTATAATTCCTCCAAAATATGAAGGCATTTAAAATGCACAAACCATTATGGAAATAGGAAACTGATACTCCAGCCACAAGGTGAGAGAGTAAACATTTTTAAAGCTTTTATGTTCAAGCAAGGTGTCAGAAACCTCAGTGTTTATTTGGTAAGTGCCTAAACCTTTTCTTTGATATTGCTCACTCACAAGGAGGTATCACTTGTGAGTGACCAAATCCTCTACTTGGACATTTATTTCATGCAGACTGGTGAAGTCCACACAATCAGCATTATCCTGCTTTCTGATTTTTCTCTTTTTAAATAATTGTCTACTGTCCTCCCCTGGTTATCCGCAATAAAGTTAATTCATGATGTCTTTAGTTGTCAGATTCCCAGTAACTCTTAATTAGTACAGAGAGGTGACATTGCTTCTGCTTGACAAGCTCAAGAACGCTAGCAAGAGCTCTGTTCTGGTGCTCAAGGAACTTTTCCCTTCTCCCTCAAGGTTAATGCCTGCAATTCCTCTGGGAGCTAGCAGCTGTGCAGGCTGCTTAAGTGAAGATACCCGAAATCTGCTGGCTTCTCAGGGATTTAGCAGTGACTGCAGACCACTTGCATTATTTCTGAATGCGTGAAAGGTTACAGGCACAAACTTTGTGAGTGAATGAGAAGCATGAAAAATATGAATGCTGTATTAACTTTCACTAACCTTCAATTCTGATCCTGAACTACTGGATTAAAACTTTACAGGTTGAAGTTTTGGTTAAATTTTTTTTTTCTTTAAGAACATGTGCAATTCCAGAACTGGCTAATGTTAAATATACGCAGGTTTTCTATTCAACGCAGACTGGTACCTGTGGCTGAGAGGAATGAAAGATGAAAAATTACAATGTTACATAAGCAGAGAAATCTTTAACCCTTTATTTATAGGAGGATTTTGCAAGCCTCTTAATTTCTGTCCTCATTTTATGGTCTAGTTTTCAACTAATTTAATAAAAAATGAAGAGGGATGAAAAATGTCTCACTGTTTTCACTTTCTTTCTCTCATTTAAAGCACAAAGCATTAATGTACATCTAATACTTAGCAACATATGAAGCAGATCTGTCATTACTCATAATAAAATACATCAAGGTATCCCAACATTCTCCTGAAAGTTTTAAGTGTAAGTTCACAAGGACAGAAAATGAGTTTTCTTCCTACAAAAAAAGTCTTTGTGACTCATGGAACCTGATGAAACAGGCAAAGTTTTGATGTTTGCAATAGTCCTTAAGAGAATTAACTGCATCAGCTAAGATTGGATAAGACCAGGGTTTTTTTTTGTTTTTTTTTGGTTTTTTTTTTTTTTTTTTTTTTTTTTTTTTTTTTTTTTTTTTTTTTTTTTTTTTTTTTTTTTTTTTTTTTTTTTTTTTTTTTTTTTGTGGTCAGCAGGAAAATTCATTCTGTAGCAGAAACGTCAAGTTTCCATATGCTCATCTTCACAGGTAAGTCTTTCAGCTTGGGTTTTTTCTAGTTTTTCTGAACCTATTATAATGAGTGACAAAATACCGAGGCATCATATTAAATATATTCAAGTGGATGAAAAATTATTACACAACATTTCCTGTTTTGTTTTATTTCTCATCTTCATCTCATTATATTGCTGATGAACTAAGTGTAAATAGCTACATTACCTACTGTGGCTAGAAAACATCTACGTATATCTAGAAGAGCTCTTCTTCCTCTTCAGAGCAAGTGTACAAAC
>VWZG01009665.1:23529-76319 GCA_013396735.1 Grallaria varia
AAACTAGACCTATTAAATTGGCCACGTGACAGAAATCTATCAAATACAGTTCCAACTAAATGCAACCCCTCAACCTACCTACTTTGTGATCAACCAAAAATACCATTTAATCAATATCTGTCTCACTTCCACAGTTTGTGGGGGTTTTGTCTGGTTTTTGTTTGTTTGTTTGTTTGTTTGTTTGTTTTAAATCACTATCCAAAGCCTGGTTAGATTCTTTGGGGTGTGATATTTCACTACTTTTTCTTGAAGTTCAGGCATTCTTTTTCCCTTCTTTTTGTTTGTTTGTTTGTTTGTTTGTTTGATTTGACTTCTTGTGCTTTGTATCAGATAACATCTTGCTCTGAATGCACCTGCTATCATAGTTTAAATCTTAATGAATGCACTACACCTGGAGCTCTCCCAGGCCAGCAGTAGCCATTGCTAACACCTCCTCACTTGACTGACAGTGGTCGCTTCAAGACCCATTCCAGTAAGACAGTAAGAATTGCTAAGAGACTTAAAAATACAGATGAAGCTGAGAAATTGTATTCCAAAGTGTTAGCATAAGAGATGTATCAGCCCACTGTTATTCTACCTACTCTTGCCCAACAGACAGTTAGGAAACACAACATAAACTGAATGATGTAGAGCACAGTTACCAATAGGAAGGACTTCAGTCTGGATTACACTCAAAAAAAACCCAAAAAAACTGCCAGTTGTTTCTGTAAGAAATCCTTTACACAGCTCTGTATTACAGATGTCGTGCTATGGCTGCTCTTTCCCAAAGGAATTCTCACTTTCTTTTCACACTTAGACATATACACACCTCTGCCTGAAAGGGCGAATGCTACAAGCTCTGCTTGCCCNACTACAAGGAACTGTTACTTGTCTCCTCCTGATGCAGTTTTATCACAAAGCAACACCACTGGGGTTTGCACTCTGTGTTTGTGGGGATCAGGTGGTTAATTGCTAATCAAGATGATTCACAAGTATTAGGCAAAGGTGCTTGTTGAACACCAATAAAAATTTCACGCTCATACCTCTCTTTAGCTTATTACGGTTTTTACCTACAAGAAAAGAAAAATAGATGCCATGTACTTTTCCCAAAGGATTATGTAAATAAGAAAATGTGTTGCAAGATGCTTTATAACAAATTTACTTAATCTGAACACTCAAACTTCCTTTATTTACCTATACAGCTTCATTTCAGCTTTTCATCTTGTCTTCAAAAACAATTTGCCTCTTAGAGTAAGGCTTGCTTCTCAAAGCTCTATTTTGATCTTTAGAAACATTATAAAACCCAACCTACCTGCATTTGCAGTAACGTATCATCTTCACTTTTCCATAAAGTCCCTCTATTGAAAACCANCTCTGGCACTGCAGGACTGTTACACTCTGCACATCATCAGGAGGTGAGGCTTCTGTTGCCAATTTCAGCTCTGATGGTTTCTTAAATAACTCAAGTTTCATGTACACACCAGTAAATCCCTAGTTACTGGTGGCACAGGCAACTAAATGTTCCTTGGGAACANAAAGAAAAATAGATGCCATGTACTTTTCCCAAAGGATTATGTAAATAAGAAAATGTGTTGCAAGATGCTTTATAACAAATTTACTTAATCTGAACACTCAAACTTCCTTTATTTACCTATACAGCTTCATTTCAGCTTTTCATCTTGTCTTCAAAAACAATTTGCCTCTTAGAGTAAGGCTTGCTTCTCAAAGCTCTATTTTGATCTTTAGAAACATTATAAAACCCAACCTACCTGCATTTGCAGTAACGTATCATCTTCACTTTTCCATAAAGTCCCTCTATTGAAAACCATTACCATAGAGAGCAGGGCTTTATTCAGATGTAAACAAGACATTTTTGAAATTAAGAGCCCAAAAGATAATACATTAGACTAGGGTTGCTGCTGTGAACTGTATTTCTGATTGAGCTGATGCTCTGAGTTTTTTCCAACTATTCCAAATAAGTCGTGGCTGGTACTTTTCCTGCGTTGGTCAAAACTGTTGGGTCACAATATCGGTAGTGGCTAATGTAGTGATTTAATGCATGAAATTGATTATTTTTACCAGCTTATGTAGCTAAAAAGATACTGCAGATCTCAGGAATAAAGCGAACATAAGGGACAAAAGAAGGTTTGTCCAAAAAAAAAAAACCAAACAACTCACTAAGCAATTTCATGTCAAACACTCTCATATTTGTATGCATGTGAATAAGAAAAGTCCTAAAAATTATTTTTAAAGTATAAAAATGGAAACAGATAATAAATAGGCATTTTCTTTACTTGAAATGCTTGACACCATGAATGCAATGAGCCTAGTGCAGTAACAATACATCATAAGTCCTTATTGTGCCAGAGAGTAAATTACAGGAACAACTACATTTCTACTAGTTGTTACCTGTGGCATCAATGATAACAAGGATCAAAAATAATATTTCTACCTTAACAACTGATGAAATATAACATAATAATCCAAATTATATTTAGATATGAATGCATTTTTAGTGTTTTCTTGTAATAAACTCTCTCATTGTTAAAAAAAAAAATAAAACCTCTTTTGTGAATCAAACTAGGATACTGTGACTTGTTTTATGACAGTAGGCACCTGGTGAGTTGCCAATTCAGTGTATAAATATTTGATCTGAAAAATTCCAAAGCAGTAATTCTGTAAATTTATTTTGTAACATGTTGACTGTATCAACTACAGACTTGGGTCTAGTATTTTCTCCATCTTGAGAACATGAAAAAAAAAAAAGTATCAGTATATGAACATGCTGTTTCCCAGTTACTCTACATCCTTTGATTTAATGAAATATTCTAATCTTTCACCTTCTTTATGTCACAACATGAATTGCAAGGATTCAGCTTGACTCCAATATTCTTCCTTGGTATTTCATATGATTGAATCTGAACCATATCTCATGCATATGACAGACAGCTGAAATAGAATTTCATCTTTTGAAAGTACCAAATAAGCATGTTCTGCTCAGAGTAAGTTAGAACATTTACAAGCCAATTTAATTTCCAAGTTACTTTTTGAATTATCTGGACCATCTCACTCAAAAGACATTTTAATGATACAAGAAAAAAAATATTTGGCTTGGTATGTGACTCAGCTTTAAGATAACATTGAAAAAATACAATTTTGTCTTTTTGTATGTGTTTCAGTGTCTTCCAGAGAAAACCTGAGCAGCATGCATACTTAGCAGGCATTTCTTCCAGAAGTCAGCACTGTGTTTAGAAGGGAAGAGTTGATCCTTGTATCATAGCTATCATCAGTAGTAAGAAATAGCTGGGTGAGTGAAAATTTAGCCATAGAAGCACTTGCGTGTTTTTACTGTCAACGCACAGGTGCTTGTGACGGCAGGCACTGATTGTGAAATAAATGTTAAAACCTTATCATCCCTGATAAATGACAGAAAATAATTCAGCTCCTCTCTGGTCCTGCCTGTGTTTGCAAAAGTAAAGGCTGGGAGAGCAGATGCACTTAAGTGAAATGCAATACCAAAGATGTGCTTTTCTTTCTCACTGCAGCTGCACAACTTACAAAACTACACAAAGAGGCAAAAAATGGTAAAGAAGCAGCCACCATATCCAAAACAGTAGGTGAAAAGGGCCAGCTGGCTGGCTTACACTTAGGAATCTGTACAGTCTTTCTAGACTCTAACTACTCCAACAGCACTGCAAAAGAAAAAGCATCTCTACTCCCCACGAGACGTACAGAGTTCTCTATGTGGTAAATTAATAAATTACCTAACTGCTGGTTAATTACATCCTTCCCCACTCATCATGCCAAGTATCCCTACACTATCACAAGCATCATCTCATCGCTTGAAAAAGGAAGATTACATGATCACCATAATCATTATTTTCCAACAACAACGACAAAAAAAAGCTAGGTAAGCACTCTTATTTGAAGTCATAAATGTGCAGAGAATCATAATTAAGCTTCATGCAGCATTGCAATTTCTCCTCCACTACTTAAGTATAATCATAATTGCAGGTCCAAAACAGGAACCTCTTGGCTTTGCTTAATGATTCTCTCTTGTGCTCTTCTCCCAAGACAAGGCTCTGATCTGAGAGCAAAGTTGTGAACAAAATTAAGAATACAAATAAGATCAAGACCAAGGCAGGTACTAATATCTTGCCCTGAGCAGAAAAAAAATGGGTTAACTTTAAGTAGCTGTTCTTTGGACTGCTAGAAATTCAGACAACCTGATCTGATGACAGGACCAAATGAAGGATAGGACCAAAGACCAAGGAACAGACATTTCAGCCTGTATTTGCTCTCACTTGTGACATAGGTTTGTTTAGTACAAGCAGAACAGCTTTGGGTTTTTTCAAAAAATGTTTACAGTAAAATGCTCTTTAGAATAATCTGCTAAAGGCTGTTTCCTCCCTCTTTCTTCTCCTTGAAGATCAACTTTATCTACAGAATTCTTATCTTAAGTGAATAAGTGATAAGAAAAATTAAAGGGCTCAGCAGCACAATGTGTTAAGTAATTGGACCCCAGCTCCCACACCTCTTCGTCTCTTTGCTAACTGTATCTCCTCGGTCTCTCTGCTAAACTAATCCAATTTGAATATCAATCACAGCTGAGGTTGGAAATCACTGTGGGGCAAAAGAAGTAATAATAATAAAATTTTAAAAATGCAAACACATTCAAAAAAACCTCAAGGAAACAAAAAACAAAAACCTCCTCCTAAGAAAATCCACACCGCATACGCAAGAGCATATTTTATTCTTGTTTCAACCATTGCTTCATTCCTTCATAGATTTATTAAAACCTTCCGATACAACGCAATTCCCCCAAATCTTCTTCGTGCCAACTCAGAGGAAAGCACCTAAAGGCAACCTCTTAAACACATCTCTGTCAAGACAACCACTGTTACAAAAGAGTTCTTTATCCAGAAAGAACATTACAGTTATATTTATCTACATGAGGATATCAAATCATGCCACTACACAAAAATAAACACAGAATTAAGGCTATACCACAAGAAATTCTGTACAAAGTACTTCAGAATAGAATTGCAGGAATATTTTGGGGTTTGTTTTTCTGGTGTGGCTTACACTGCTTCCAGGACAACATGAACAGAGAAATGAAATTAATCTGTTTTATTCTGCAGTAAGAATGTACAGTGGAGAGCCAACATCCTGTAGTCACTCTCACAGCTGAGCCAACAGAATGGAAAGGGTGAGTACTCCTCCTGCAAAGTCAGCTAAGTTTTCTGGAATGACTTAAATTCAGTGCATTTTGTATCAGTAAAATTCCTTGCACAAACAAATTCTAGCAATATCAATTGATATTTTTCTAAATACTGTATGTCAAACTGACACACGTTTTAAATAAGAGCAGCTTGTCTCACCACTACTCGGAATCCTTCACGACACTTATTTTGTTAAAATTTTGTATCAGATGCTTAAGAGACTATAAAAAAATGCAATGTGAACCAAGTATAGCATTGTTAATATTGAGCAGGCTACAATACTGACTTTATGATTAATTTTTTTTAAACAATCCAAAGCAAGTTTCCACCTTTCCAGAGCTGAAAGCTACACCATAGTCATCAGTTAAAATTCTTGTTGAATTTCTCTATAAAAAAATTGTGTCCATCTTACCTACCTTCGTTTGTTAAATGAGGGAAATATCTAGGGGGGAAAGTGGGAGGAAGAACCCCCTGGTTCATAAAAAGCTGTGTTTCAGATGATTACATTTGGAGCTTAGGAATTCTTCTCTGGTTTGCACCTGGATCAATACTTGTAAAGTGTCTGTCCTGCATGAAGAATTCTGCGATCAAAGAAATATCTTCCTAATCGCATGGGTAAACTGAGCAGCTGCTTCTATCTTCCTTGAGTCTTGTCTACATGGAAAAATTATTCCCAGATACTACAGGCTATGAATTTGAAGTGCAGTAGCTGTTCCAAAATAGCCGCCCACAGGGCACAGTTACTGTAGCCTAAGAGCACTCAACATTCAAAAGGGCTTTAAACTGTGAGATTATTCATGTCCACCCCTGAATGCCCTCAACAAGAAGCCTCAAGGGGTGTTTGACTTTTCTGAAGTCCAGGACTACTCAGCTCAGTTAGACTGCCATAATCAAGCATTACAAGGTAAAGTAGCCCTTCCAATGGAAGACATTTCCAAATATGTGCCAAAAAGACAATGGAGGGACTAAAATATTTGCAGTTTCTGTGTAACAGAACAGACTCAGAAACAGTGACAATTGCAATAGAAATTTGGCACTTTTCTAATGGCATATTCTTTGTTCCTTTATTCTTCAGGGTCCTCTGTTTGCAGGAGAAAAACCTTTTCTTGTTTGCTTTTTTTTTTTTTTCTGCTGGCTTATACGAATTATGTTACCACTGTAAAAATCATACATAACAGATCTAATGTTCAGGCTTGCCAGTTGCTCCACAAAAAATATAACAGCCATTTCAGTTTTGTAACATCTTCTCCGAGTTATGACTTCAGCCTGCAGG
This sequence comes from Grallaria varia, assembly GCA_013396735.1. Lineage (NCBI taxonomy): Eukaryota > Metazoa > Chordata > Aves > Passeriformes > Formicariidae > Grallaria > Grallaria varia. The sequence continues at coordinate 30,004 of VWZG01009665.1, forward strand.
CTCTTTAGTAACAGTTTAATGCCTGGATTTACTTTAAATAAATAAACATAAAGGTTATACTTCAGAATACCAGCTGACCTGGTATAGTATACAGACAGTCCTTCTACAAATCCCGCAACAAAAATCACATGCTTGCAGTGTTCAAGAACTTTGTTTCTCACTCATGACCTACTATTCACTTAAAGGGTCAAGGAGGATGCCATTACAGAGCACTCAACAGTATCCAGGTTAATTCATATTAGAAAGACATGATGTATCTGAAAACAGAAGTTTAAAATTAGCAAACCAACATAATGCTCTTTGCTTATTTTCTATCAGTACTTGTTTGTACTTCTCTTAATCTGAGGCATTTTCTCCACATGTTCACAGCACCCATATTTTACGCGTTTTGTGGGATAAAAATCCTGACATATTTTCCCCCTGAAGCTATGATCATCATCTTTTGAAGCCAACAGGCACAATGACAAAAAAGCCCTTAAACCCTTACACTAGAAGTAAATGCTTGGCAAAAGTTTTAGCCTTGGTGTATGCTAAATATAGTTGATATAGGGGTATCAACTAATGACCACACCAGGAAAAACAGTATATTTTCTGTTTTAAATTAAAGCTTCCATATTGTGGAGTTCATTTATTCCACACTTACTCTTTCCCTGTTAGTGTTAGCGATTTTTTGTAATGCTTTATTTCAACACGAGAGAAGAGATATGAATGCCCTAAGGTGCAAGTATTACCAACACAGATGGATCAATCTTCCAAGCACGGAATGACACACAGATCACAAATGAGGTAAACCACACAAAATATCTGGAGAAAGCTAAGCAAACAAAAACAAGTCAGTGACTCGGTTCTGTGGTGCTACACAGCCACTGTGGTAGAGATAATCTGCCTGGTGGAATCATACTGACCAGTAGCTCCCAGGCAGCTGCGAATTGGCGCTGTGACAGTCTACTGACTAGAGCCGTTCTTCTTTTTTTTAATTCAAATGGCATACTTCTGCAGCCTCACCCAGGCTGCAAGGTCCCATCAGCAGATGTTGACATTATCTCCTCCTGATTGTAAGAGCTCATCATAAACAAGTAGTCTGCTTTTCGAGCTTTGTTTTGGTTGGATTCTTTGAAAAAAGGAAAAAAAAAAAAGGCCACATAGGGGAATAGTGGGGGAAAAGAAATATTATGATTTATAACTTGGTACAGAATGCATGTTGACACTTCTATCATGTGTTTGCATTATGGTTAAAAAATCAGGATGCCATTAATCATATAAATGCTCTTATGTTCCATTACAGTTGCCACTTCATTCAACAGACTACCTTAAGATATGTCCAAAAACAATGGATTTGCCCTGCTGTTGTCTCCTTACATTTCTAAAAGTATATTCTTTTGTTTTCTGTATCATACTGCCAAGCATAAAAGCTGAACTCAAATACACTAGACCTTTACCCATGGTTAAGGTCAATGATGCATACATTGTTTGTATACTGTTTTGCATTGTCTTAGACACCAGTCAAAAATTTGTGAGGCAGTGCTACAACCATGATCTTCAAATATGTCAAAGTAAGGGTTGTGCTGCACCATGTAACCTTGACACTACTGTATCAGAAATGGAGACTGAACTGTTCCTCATGTATCACCAAACCAGATACAGCAGAAGAACACAGTAATACTAAAACTCTCTCTTAAACAGCCATCTGCCACATCCTGGAAAAAAACCAATTCCTTCTGATGCAGCTAGGAGACATTTCAAGCATGGTCTGGCAAACAGATTCATCAGACGGTTTTATTATTTAGGTTATTGGCTATGGAGACCTTCAAGGAAGCTACTGAGCACCATTTCATGAGGATCATTAGCTAGAACTGACCTGAAATAACAAAAAGCTCAAGGCCAGCTCAATTCAAAAATCAGACAATTTTTATGTTGACAACAATGAAAGCAGAGTGGGATTATTAAGGAAATACAAACAAAGCAAACAGTCACACCCATAAATGCCTTGTTTTGGAGTCAATGGGTACAGCCAAAGCTAAGTACCCAAAATGAGTAAGATAAACAGGTCTGTTAGAGAGATTTTGCTTATTTCTCTCTTGCTTGAGGTACAACCACGTAAGAAAGGTTCCAGTAAACTACTAGATTCAGTGTACTCATTTCTCTCTAAATCCCAGTTTGATCAGTAACGTGCTCTATGACCCTGAGTGATATGCTGTTTTCCTCCTCCCTTGTCTTGCACATTTGCCCAGCCCATACTTTGATGCTGCACACTACCCACAAATTAATCGAGTTTATGGTACCAAAGGATATTGTTAAATAAATAATTCCTATAACTTGTATCAATAGTTGAAGTTTGACATTTGTTTTTGGAATCACTGGCTAACGTGATGAAATTTTAGACTTTACTTCGCTACTGGAAAACCAGCTTCAACCAACACTAACTTTTAACTCACTTCTTTTATGCACACTATACACTTGGGCAGTTTCTGCATGGAATTGCAACTTGTATAGAGGTGTTGTGTCAGAAATTTACTGGAGTAGTGCAATCATCACTGAAGATTAAATCTTGCATTCTTTAAATTCCAGCATTAGAAACAGAACTGTCTCAGGCTACTGAGAAAAAACAAGTACTTTCACTTCTTATTTCCTTTGAGAAGGAAAAATATTCAATACTGAACTGCTGATAGGTGATATTGAATACAGATCAGCAATCTTAACTCTGTAGCCACCCATTTTATATTAAATAAGCAGTCATAACATTTTTGTCATAACCTAAATTGAATACATATTCATTATAGTGTTAACTCAGGATACCAGGAACTTCCGGCAGCAGCATAAGATTTAGTGACTCTCATCACTTCTCTTTTCCTTAAATAAGGATGCATAGATTTTAAATGTATGCAGTGGGCTTGATACAGGCAAATTTTGATGGATATGCAACTTTTTCCTTGTCTCTTTCTCCGGTCTTTCCTGGTTCACAAAAGCTGAGACCTAATGGAAGTGACCAGACTGGTTCATCAAGAGCAACTGTAGATCAAGTAGGGCCTTCACAGCATATTCTGTTACCTGAGCCGGATTGGCAGACTGGCAAATTCTCCTTCCATCCTTGCTGACTCAGAAAGAACATTTAAATGAAGCTGCTAACTCTAATGAGCAGCACACTGCTGTTTGTCTGAAGTGAGCTATACACCACTTATAATCAAACTGTAAACCAGACACCTCACTTCACTGATCTTGTTCAGGCTTCCCAGAGTTTAACAGACAACTCATTATCCAGTCCATCACACTGCCTGTTCACCTCTCTCCTCCAATTCTTTCAAGATACAGGATGAAGCAACTCATCCTGTCCTATACAACCTGTTTTCTGAGCCTCCTTACTCACAGGAGGCTGCTGTTCACAGTGGACTGAAGGGAAAAAACGCCAAAACAAAACCCAAAACCCCACACCACCAGCGAACTTATTCACAACACCTTTAGCAGTGCTATCAACAAAAAACAGTTACAAATTCTACTGCACATCAAGCACAGACTTCCTAAACGTGATTCCCTAAAATGGTATATTTCTTCTGGCATCTCAAGTAAATTAACAAGCAGGAATCTCAGTAGTAGTAATGGAATTAAAATAACATAACCTTGACACTTTGGGGTTTACTTATTTTGCCATGAACAGCAGCTGTATCCTGTTATTTGTGATGGGAGTCTTTTGACAGCCCACTGCTGCAAAGCACACACACATGGTCTTGTGCAATTTGGGTAACAGCACAGAAGAATCGGGCCTTTTATTCTGTTCACATACAAAACTGTGCCTTCAGAACTCTATCAGACCCCAGCAGAAAGACGTGATGAATGGGCCCTGAGAGAGCACTTCTCCTTGCCTTCGGCTGCAATGGCTTGCAGGCATATGACACTCCATCAATACCGAGAGCTGGCAGCTTGAAAGGCGGGAAGGACGTTCAGTGATAGCATGCATCTGCTTAGTAACAGCATTGGTGCTCCACTCCTTTTCCCATTCATTGCCTGCAGGAACGACTCCATTGAGAGACTCACCATCAACAGATGGTCCCAGGCTAAGGTGTAATCAGGAGCAGCTTGCTAAATTTACCCCAAACAAATAGAATTACAGGCTTATTCGAATCTGAACTGAATTGGGAACTTGGGTGGTACAGTGCTAACATGAGTACATCCCAAAACTATGATCTAAAGTTGTCGGTGAAAATCAGCTCTGCCTTGAACTTGCATATTTATACTCATGCTGCTTATTGTCTCATCTTATACAATAGACGCTTATTTTGAGAGATTTTTTAGCTGCATCCTAATTAAGTCATTTACCTCCTACCATCCTCTTCTCCCCTCAGGATATACTCTGCTGAAAATATTTTAATGCAAAATCTACACTGTCGTCACCTTCAACTCATGAGTGTTTCGTACATCAACTATTTACTCCATTAAGAAAATAAAAGCTACTATGAAAATCGAACAAATCTTTACCAAGACAGAAAACTATGTTATAACATAGAATTGGATGTGGATATGCCTTGAAAGCACTATTACCTTGAAGTTATTTGCCATTTTGTTGAACACTACATTTAAGTTTGGAATCATGCCCTTTTACAATCCACTAATAGCAATTCCAAGCAAAAGAGAAGGAAAAAAAAATACTAATTTCAAACGCAAGTTCAGTATCAAGATTTAGTATTTGAATTTACAGTGACTGTGCAGCAAATTAATGTTTTATTTTAAACCAAAAATCTATACAACTGTCCCAGAGAAAAATCAGTAGTCTTCCACAAACTGGCATACGCATGTAAAATAACACCTAAAGTGCTTGTAGCCTGCACTAGTAGAACTATGGATCTAACCCCACCAGTAGATTTCATAGGGTAATTGCATGCAAACTAGTGCACATTTTTTGTCAAATTTCATTCGTAGCACAACTGACCACAATCTCATAAATTAATTTGATCACTTGAAGGACAAACTAAATGACAAAAAACGTGGAATACCAAAGTTTTGAGTGTCATCGCTAAGGATGACATGCCAGTGCTACTCTGAGGTTAAAAACTAGACAAATGAAAGGAAGCATTGCTTCATTTTATGTTATCCCAGTGCCTTCAGATGGCAAAATCTGACTTAACAGTGAAAGCACAATAAAAGCTAATTTGTCAAACTACCTTTGAAATAAATTAAGCATCCTTTTTTTTTAACCTTTTAAAATTTAGACCATTTACAAAATTAATGAAACCAGCCTCCTGAGGCTGTAGGTCTTGAGTAACTCAAGGTTTTCAGCACTGTTGTTTAACTCTCTATACTTCAGTCTCAGCATAGTGTACTGCCCTCCAATTATACCAAAATCATTGCTTGTGGGGCTACAAGGTATATCTTGACATATGAAGTGATTTGGTTAAAATAACAGCAGGTGGCCCATAGCAGAGTTGGTTTTGACCTTGATCAACCCCTTGATCCATTTCTTAGTATCCAAGCTGTCATCACAATGGAGAATGACAAATGCTTAACTACAAGGAGATCTCAGCAGTCAGCCAAGGAGTAAGAAAGTAGAACTAAAATCAGCAGATCTGCCAAAACACTTCACACCATGGAGCTGTGGCTTAGAGAAGAACTAGGCTGGATCATACATCACAGCCTTGAAGTTCACACCACTGTTTGTGCACTCACCTGCTCAATCCCTTTTTAGCACTGGGTGATTGCCCTAAAGAGAGCCTTCTCAATTACCATTTCTGCCTGTAAAGCCTTAGGTCAGAACTTCTGTCTCTATGGACCAGAAACTCTCCTTCTGTGTAATTACAATCTACTACATTTATTTGGTACACATACTTGCAATACAAATCACTACACCTATGGATTTATTTTTTTTAAGGCAACCTATAGAGGGTTGTTGTGTTTTGTTTTTTTTTTAATCCTTGCCAAGATCACAGCTATATTATTCTTGAGTTTGGTTATGTAACAAATATTGCCTTTGATCTAAGTATTTGTAAATGTCAGAAATATTTTTAAAATCAACTCAGAAGTACCAAGTAGGAGACTTCTTTTTAGCTCATAAGTTCTTAAAAAAAAACCAAAACAAAACACAAACCCACCCCAACAACCAAAAACCAGCTACAGATATTTAACTTTTAAAAAACAGTAAAGATGTAAGTTCTGTTATAAGCGTGTATCGGTTCATAGTGGAAAGTCTGGAAAACGATTAAGTACTGTGACAGAAAAGGTGACTTGCATGTCAAATCCTTCACAGAGCCCGTGGTCCTTCACGAACACCAGAGGCACACCTGATAACTCCTAGGGAGCTATGGAAAAGGACAAACTCCCAAATGGACAACAACTACTGTCTTCTGTCTCCCCCATAGCTCCACCAATGGCTAAGATGGGTTACACCCCACACTGGAAATGCATGGTCAAATACAATTGCAGCTTTGGGTAATACAAACCTCTGTGTAACAGGAAAACATTTTCTGTTCATTTCACTAAAATTATTGAGTTACCACAATGCTAAGAGCCATTGACCAAAAAAAAAAAAAAAGTCCCAAGTGAATGAAGAGGAACCAGAAAAGAGATACTGTGGGAATACTATAGTAATGCTTTTCAAAACAAAACAGATATATTCTGGAACAATTGAAAATAAAGTTGAGAAGTACATCTTCCCTGAGAGATACATGTTTCAGACTTGGAGCTATATTCATTATTGTACAAACTTTTCTACATCTCTCATATGTATTTTGTAATTAGTGTTAAGCTTCTGGTTTTAGAGCAAAATTCATTTTGTATTGAGAGAATGGTGAATACTTAAATTTGAAGAAGACTCTGCCAGCTGATGTCTGTCTCTGTAGCACCGGCATTATCATATAAATTTAATGGAGCAGAGTAAAAAGACCAAGCTGTAAGTCTTACCACTTACATGGGAAAAAAAGTAATAAAGTAATAACTTCAAGACTGCATAGAGAAGCCTAAGATGTATTGTGTGTAAATTGCAGATCATGTACTAAATCCACCTAAGGAAAGTGCAATTTGTAAATGCAAAACCTACCATCCATCTATCCGATTACAAAATCTAGATGATAAAGCTATTTCATAAGGAGTCCTGGGTGGATTTTTCTATAACGGTGTCATTTTTCTGTTCTGTAGTCAAAAAAGGAAATTAAAGTGTGCTTCGTGGTATTTACTGTATTTGGCATTGAATCATTTTCCCCTCTTTCAACTTTGTAAATCTGTAATGTTAGCAAGCCTATGTAACCATTAAAAATAGTTTTTACTCTTTAACTAAAGTGTGTGCCAATATACAGAAGCCAGAAAAACCATACAAAGCAACTTATTCAAAAGCCTTCGATTTGAGAAAGTGATTAAAGAAGCAGACCTCTTCTCTGGGAAGTATGGCGTTGCTTCATAGCTTCGCATAAGGAGACTCCTTAACTTGTGGTCTTCCACTGAGCAGCTGGCAAGAGAGAAAATCTTCCCATCTGAAGTAAAAGAATTATCACCAGCCTCGTGCTAAGTTCATAGTGGATGAATCTGCCAGCAAGGCAGGAAGCCTGTGTCAAGTTCAAAAGGACATTTCCATGTTAAGGGAGCAGAGGTTTCCCTTTGCCCATTCTTAGTTCAGTGAGATAACTGGTGTTTAGGAAGATATGGAATTGCCTAATGAGAACCCAATCTTTGCTCCCTTAGTTGTGGAAGCATTTTTTAGCAATGCTAATTCCTCCTCACTTGCGTTCCCTGAGGCCTCACAGGTAACCGGATCCACAAAGAGGCGCAGGTCTTTCCACTCCTACTCTCTCCTCTGTTGCCTCCGTCCCCCGGCTTGGTGCCCGTCCTCTCGCACGGCACACCACCACATGAAAATGCCCCGTTAATAAAAACGCAGCGTGCGAAGCGTCTCTGCAGGCTCTGGGGGGCTCCTCCGGCCCTGGGCACAGCAGCGGCGCCCCGCAGACAAGGCAGGGGGATGCTGCGGGGTGGGAGCAGATGGACTCTTTGGGGGAGAACTTCCCTGGCGCCCGTCCTGCTCCCGCCGAGGATTTGGGGTCTCGCCGCCCCGCCTCAGCACACCGCCAGCTACACGCTGCAAGCCTCCAGCAGAGGCTTAACTTTTTGTTCTTTATTATCCTGACGTCAATGTAAAAATAAAGGTAATTTAGGCTCAGGTTATAAGCAATATGAAACAGAAGGAGAAAGCTGGCAGCGGCAGCCTGACTTCAGGCTTCAGAAAGCCTGTGAGAGCCTGCCAAAACACAATCTTAGCTGAAGACATTAGCACATCTGAGACCCCCCCCGGATGCCTAAAAACAAAACCACAACAAAACCGAAAATGCTCTCCCTAGCAATGCCACCGTCTCCACCGCCTGGTGGGGGGGAAAGCAGAGCCACGCACGGGGTTTTGGCTGAGAATCCGGGAGAGAACAAAAGTACTACCTCGGATGAAACTAACTGTGACAAGTTCAGCTTGCAGCAAGTGTGTGCAGCCAAGTTATAATTCCCTCATATAGGGTCTCATAATGAAAATGTGAACACTGTCTTAATAGGAGGCACCTTGACCTGACAGGAGTTTGGCCTCCCTTCCCCTGCCAGAGCCGCCTTGAGGCACAGGGATGAGCTGTCGCTCCCCCTCCCAGGATGTGTGGGGAGGGGGCTGACGGATGGTTTTGTGGACAAAGGAGAGAGGGATGAGGAATAAACTGCAAATTGATCTGTGCAGCAGAATAAAGGCAGGATGTGGCAAGGTAGACCTAGGTCAGTGTCACACAGGTGCAAGCCTTGGAATTAGTTTCCTGAACATCTGCGGCAAACATAAAAACTGCCAGTACCAAGGAGGGAGGGAAAAAGCCCACAAACCAACACATCTCACGTTGCAAGGATCAAACCAACCAACAAAGCAAGAAAAAAAGAAGAAAAATAACAAGTCTTTTTCTGTGACCAGCGCATTCATTGGACACTGTTCCTAATTTCCTAGTTTAAGCGGTGTGTTCTGCCACATCATTAAAGAAAATAATAATCTTTCTGCTTCTCCTGTAACTGTTTGAAAACATCCCCCTGTTGAGACCTCAACAGAGCCAGTTTTCCAGACCTAAACAAAGGAGGACCATTGCACTGGGCTTCTGGCATGCCCCTCCCCAGCCCCTCCGTTGCCGAGCGCTTCAGACTAAATACAAATTGGAGTCCCCCCCTAGGAATCCACGAAGATCCATCTTAACAAAATGTCCATGTACGTGATAGACGAGGAGCAATTTGTATGTTTTTCTTTGCCTATGAGAACGTCTGGAAGAAGAAGAAAAGGTTACTGTTTTGCCCATAATTATTTCTCCTCCCTCTTTCATCCTTGCTATTCCCAGGGTAAGCAAAGGGAACAGCATACCAGTACTGCAAACTGAATTAATTACAAAGCTTTAATTTTTCACTTAGCTGTGTACAAAGCCAAGGTACTGAGGAATGACCATTCACATGTGAAGAACTAAATTAATTTCCCCAAGAACATGAGTGCCTTCAGCGCTTACAGAAATAACCCAAATGATTCTCTTACCTTGACAAGAAAACAAACTCCTTGCTCAAAGAAAGGAAATAAAAAGTACACATCCTAAAAAATTCTTCAAACCTGTTTATTGAACATGATGCATTCCAAGTGATTGACTGCATTTTAATGTTCAGAACTATTTTTTTTTAACTCATCTGGCTTAAAATATTGACTGTTACTTTCCCCCTCATTTGGCTGCTGCTGTCTTCCTTAACTACCTGTGTTAAAATAAAAAAAAAAAAAATTGCCTCTAGTAAGAACATCACAAAATCTATGTGTATTTATTAAAATTATGTATTAAAAAAACCCATACGGACATTGTTCTGACAAAACAGAAGGATTCACACAAAACATACTTTAAAAACAGAAATGTGGCTTAGCTTTCAAACAGAAGCTAGGAGGAAAATGTATACATTGCTTACTATAAAACAAAAGAAAAAATTATCAAAAAAGGATAAAATAACTATGTTCTGGGAGAAGACTGAAAGAAAGAGTTATTCAAATTACCTAGTGGTTTGGGGAGCTGGTATCAATTTCTCCCTTGAGATAAAATCCTGGGCACTGAACAACTTAGAATAGCTCACAGCTGCTCTGAACATGAGTCTTTTTATGGAAAATGTCAGGGAAAGAGCATGAACAATTAACAAATCCTGCTACATTTATGTCCTGACTGATGAACTCAAAGATGTGGTAAGGGCTACTGTTATCCTACGGGCACATCTCCACAAACATCTCCCCAGCCTGGTGCAAGTCTTCTCCCTACTGTCTGCCTGATCATAGCCTATAACTCTAAAAGCACATAGAAAGTTCTTCAAAGAGCTCCCCTCTTCCTATAGCAGCTGCAGACTTGTACAAAAATGCAAAAATATGTGCGTGCTGGAGGAAGTCACAGGTAACACACTAGCGAATTTCATATTTGTCCAATTTTAACCAGAGAGTACATTTTCACGCTTTCACCCTCCTTTTTCAAATGAACTAAAACTAAAATGAATACAAAGCAGCATAGGCTTTCCTCATGCTGTAGGAAGTCCAGCACCCACGACATATTGCAGAGAATGAGTTTTCTCTCTCCTCTGCAGCTGACAATGTGACACCAGTACTACCATATATATACACACCATGCAAAGAAACCTACACTAGCTCAAACAGTGAAGTATGTCTGAGCAGACCAGTTCAGGTGGACAAGGATCTCTTCTTTTCTGCAGCCAGGGCTGGCTCAAACACCTCACTGTATCACAGACACCAACCAAACTGGGAAAAGAGGGAAGGTCGCTTTGGAAACCGAGGCAATAGAAACTACACTTCTTCACACAATCCTTGCCCTGCTGTTCCTTCTACTTCCCGTATAACATCCTGTCTTGCATAAAATACATTTACTTAACAACAGTAACAGACAGGTGGAAGAAGCCTTTTTAAGTTTGAGAGTGGAGTAAGGTTGAAGGAAGACTAGAAATGGTGGGGGGCCTTTTGCATCTTTTGTCTTAGTGAATGAAGCCAGGGGACACTTCATGATGAATTTAAGTTTGGGAAAGAGTCATCTAGGGCTAGAATTTGTCTTAAAGGGGGTCCCGTGCTTTGTTTTGTCTTTTTTTTTTTTTTTCAGGAGAAGGGGACTAGATGGGTGGCTTTATATAATAAAAAAATGTAACTAACCAGAATGCAAAAAAATGTATACAATGCGGATAAAGGAATTTTAAATGAAGGCACTACAAATGACATTTTCCCTCTACTTTAGAATGCTGCAAATAGCAAATTAGCATACCTCGGAGTGGAATTTCTGCTACGGGAGAGATGAAAGGTTAACTGTCTAAAGAGTAAAGAATATGTTTGACATCTATTTAGAAAAGCAAGAGTCTTCTAATAAAAGTAGAGGCCCCACTTGATGCTCCTAATTCTCCTTCAGTGTTTGCATACATTTTCAAATAATTAGAGAAACTCACTCCAGAAAGCCTTACTGAAAAATAAGTTAAAAAAACCAAAAAAAAAGAAAAAAAAAACCAAAAAAGCCACTGCATACCTCAATGCCTTGTTTGCTGGGCTTGTTAGAGGGCTGTGGAGGTCACAGTGATTGACAAGCCTTTGGTGCCTTTAGGAGAGCTGCTAATCCGTACACATCACTCGCGAGGCAAGCTCTGAGTACTGACCGTGCCTAATAAGCAAAGGGCCGCCAGTAGGCTGAACAATGTAGCAAACAAACACTCACGAACTAAGGGCGGCTGAAAAAATTGCAAATTACATTTTCCATCAATTAGAAGCAATTAGAAAGCAGGAGGGTATGAGGTATCATGCAAATAAAGATTGCCCCACCCCACCCCCTTCCAAGGCATGTTCATAAGGTTGGTGTTGACAGTTCCTCACGTTCACCTCACTGCTGCACACACATGCCCGGGCTCCCGCGTGGGAATCTGCTGTACGTGTTACTAGAGCAATAAATTCGTTGAGAAAAGCAAATTGGGTAAGGGTACACAGGCTTGGGTTTCTATATCCTACCATAACCTAAGCGCTAAAATTGGGGTTTCATAAGGTGCCACAGAGACAGGAAACCACAGCCTCAAGCCAGACAAGGCTCCTTCCAAAGGGATCCCACTGCAAGCCTTCACTGCAGCCTCACACAGACATTGTCCCATGTGTCGCTGGAACGCCAGCAGCTCTCAGAGGCTCCATGTTAAGTCCCTAGTCTCCACTTGAGCACTGTGAAGGGGGAGAAACATCACCAGGGAGTCAGATGATGATTTTCCTATTTTCTAGCTCTTTGTAAACCATGCCTTGTGGAGTTAGTGGGTTTGTTCTATGTACAATTAAAGACCAGCAAGTGCTTCCACAGGCGTGCTTCTAACAGTGGTTTACAATGTGACTCCATGGATTTGACCTCTTGTGTATGTGTCTGCCTACTTTTGCAGCTGTTTTAACTTTTCCTTGCAGCTTTGACGGCATGGTATAACTCATTATGTTACACCTTAAGTTGCACCTAACTTCAGCTAGCATTTTAAAGACAGCTGTGTCTGTTTAGCAAAGGAAAACCAGCCCTGTTTGGTGTTTAAATGTATACCTTCAACAAACAGAACTATTGACTGATAATATTGACTATGCTTTTCAAGCCTTACTGCATCTCTACACAGGCTAGAGGAATAATAATATAAATGTGATTAAAGTTTCAAAAAACAGTACATTGCAAGGTAAAAAGAATGAGGTTATTCTATTTTACTGAAGTCACCATACTTGTAATAAAAATAATACTTTGATCTTAATACTTTTCACTAGTAAAACTCCAGAGTATTTTACAAAGGAAGTGGCATCACCGTTTAGATATAGGTTACCATTACTGCACAAAGAACTCCTGTTCATTCCTTTTTTCCGTGCAAGTTTCGAGGGCTATTGTGACAAATAGGGAAAAAAAGAAAAAATATGCTAAAATCACAGAGCCTTGGCACGTTTTCTTTCAAAGACCTCATCTTTTTCCCATTCACCAACAGCTGGCCTTTTCATTCCAGAAAGGATCTGGGGCTTAGTTCAGTATTGGAGACAATGGGAGCACCACTGTTGTGTGACTGGGCTCAGTGGGGAGGGCTGGGCTCCTCATCTACTTCACTTCACCTACTGTTGTGAAAGCCTAGTGCACAGTTCAAGTGTGACAGAGAAACAAGACAGAGAAAAGTGCAGCAACAAAGTTCCACGGAAAAAAGCGTACATTCGTCACTATGAGAAAATTCATGCCAGAGACAGCAAAGTCTATTCTTTCTTATGCTTTTTCTAAAAAAAAACAATATTGTCAGAAAACTTGGCCAGGTAATTGTTTTTTGGCAAAACATAGGCATTCCTGGAAAGGCATGTAACACAAAAAAGAGTGTGCCTCTTAAAAGTGAAATTAGGATCTTAAGTAAGTGCCACAGTTATTTCACAGACTTGCTAAAAAGGTTTGGGGTTAAAGAAAAATGGTGTCTTGCTTAAAACAGCTCCATTTAGATATTTTCTTTGAAAGCAAAAACAAACAAAAAAAGGCCATGCACACATTTGAGAAGGATTCTAATATTACAGCAGCTCTGGAACTGAAACTAAATGATACCAGAGTAAGGACTGGTTTTCTCCTTTGAACTCTAAGTACTGCTCAGCTTGTGTCAGGTGTGATAAAATGAGTGCAACTGTGACAAAGCACAGTGACTCACTTACCCAGTCTCTCCCTATTTCTCATTGATAGCTTGTTTTTTCCTTCTTGGAAAGAAGGAGGTGCCTTCCATTCATTTCCAACAGGGCACAGAAGTATTTCAGAAGGTAGAGGGACAGGATGTCACCAGGACAACACAAGTAAGCACAAACGACAGATACAAAGAACAGGCTTCTTCAGTGGCATGCTTGTCAGATGTTTCATAAATCATACTGTCACTATATTACAACAATAACTGCTCTCTTGGAACGTACTCTGGGTTATCCCTCTCTGTATGAGCTGGTTGATAGAGTTTGCAAATTCCACAGCTGGCTTGTCACTAACTACTATAAATGGAATAAACCAAGAGATTGTTCCTCAGTTCTTGATATGCCTTGTTACAGACAGCTTTCAGAGACACAGACCACATGAGGTATTACCAGCCCTGATTACCAGGTTCAAGATAATGGCTCAAATCACAAGACCCTCAAGGAGATACAAGGCCCTGTTTCATCTGCGTGCTCCACACCACAGTGACTGCCGTGGACCTACCCCGCTGTACTACCAGGAGCATTCCTGCCAAGGTCACCACCTGAGTCTGTTAGCTTTTAAGTACTGTAAAGCACGTTTTTTCTTCTACCTGATTTCACTCAATCTGGTTTGACAGTGATAAAGGATGGGTGTGGTCTTTGTGACACTTCTCTGGAAAATTCACTTTTATTCCAGCTTGCGTATCCATTATATCTATAAAAGCATGAGTAATCATGACGTGCTGCAGGCTGTTGTACAGGCAAACACAGTACTTCAGAGTTTCTAAGTCAAGCCTTGGTTTCACCTCCTCCCAAGTCTGGCTCACACCATAGCATACACTTCAAAATATTTACCTGCATTTAACTGGTAAATTGAGTTGAAATGGTAGTCCATAAGGAAAACTTACCTAAACATACTGAGCAGCACAGAAGAAGAAATGAGGTAAAAAAAAGCAACCCTTTCCAAAATCCTTCCCATATTGCAGCAGCAAATGACAGAGCCACTTTGAGGCAAACTCACTTAAAAAAAACCCAAAAAAACCAAAAAACCCCAAAAAACCCCAAAACCAAACCAAACCAAACCAAACCAACCAAACAAAAAAACCTTCATCCATTTCTGCAAATTGCATTTTCCACTCTATTTTTTATTTCAACTATACATCTGTTGTTCTTCAAGTCTGGATTGTTTCTTTACATACGTGGTGATCATGTCCATGCAGTTAATTGGATTCACCATTCATTTCTGAGTTCCTCACTTTTGGCCTGCCTTTGTATCTTTCCCTAAATATCAAGTCTTTGAGTATTTTCAAACCACCACAGAAATTTGTCTTCATTCCCAAATACGAAAAAAAAATCCATTCCAAGTTACTCCAGTGTTGAGCCCAGCATAACTTCGTCATGCAAAAGTAACAGATTTAAAGTCTGATTTCTTGTAACGCTTTGCAGCTAAAAACTTCCATCGCATGGCAAAAA
The DNA here is from genome assembly GCA_013396735.1 of Grallaria varia. Taxonomy (NCBI): domain Eukaryota; kingdom Metazoa; phylum Chordata; class Aves; order Passeriformes; family Formicariidae; genus Grallaria; species Grallaria varia. The sequence goes on from VWZG01009665.1 coordinate 45,146, forward strand.
CATGACTCTTTAATGCTTGGATAGCTTAAAGATAAGGGAGACTGGTTTTTTATTTCAGTTATCACAAATCCAACTACAGTAAGCTCATGAAAAACAATGAAAGCATCTAAAATTATGTAAAACTTCTTTCATGTTACTAAATGCTACATGAGTTTGTCCATTATCTGAAGCTTCCCCATGGCCACAACATTGTTTACTTCTGGTAGCAGAGTGGCTGACAGACATGACAAAAATATTTATAGAACATATGTATACTTAAGCATACCTGTTTAAATAAAGATACATTAAAGGACAAAGGATGCCAACTGAATTACCTATCAGTATTTCACATTCTTCTGACAATACCAAATGACTAATGCCTTAATGTATAAAGTGGTTTTAGATATTGTTTTGTCCTATTTCTATACTTAGTTATATACTTTGCACATGTATTTTATTGGGTATTTAAAGCAGGTGGACCAGCTGAAGGAGAATACAAACTGTCCTAGTTATAGGGGCTGAGACCAGTTTATCATTGTGGGGGTGTAACTGGAACTGTGTATTCCATACCCTCTCTGCCATTTAGCATGAACTGTTAAGTGATGCATTGTTTGCAGCAGCTGCCCAGGACACACCTGACACCTCAGGGTATGGACTGGGTGCGTGAGAAAACAGAGATAAGAGACTTCCCTGTCTTCACACCAAAGATTCAGGTGTGATAACTCCCCTCCAGGAGTCATTAACACCTTCACATCCAACCTGAGGGGTCATGTCTGCTAATGGGCCATCAAGTAGACCAAGATACCCTGTGACTTACTGAGTAAATTGCCCATTGTGAAAACCCTCACCCTGGGGGAGGTACTGGGCGTTCCCATCTGAACCCAAGCATATATAAGCTTGGGGTTTGGGGACTTGGGGCACTCACTCACTCGTCAGATCAAGAGGAGGACCAGAACCTCAACAAGACTGCAACTACCACTCTCGACCAGACTGCAACCACCAAACTTCTGGAAGGAAAAGAGGTTTTCCTTCTTGCTTTGGACTCAGGGGGACCACGTGGTGCTCAGCAAAGGAGCTGGTGAGCACCATACTGTTTGTGCCCCACGGGGCTGGGTTGTACAACTGGGTTTTGTGGGCTGAAACCAATTTTTCTTTGTATCAGTGTATCTATTGTAATCTTTCTATTAAATTGTAGTTCTGACTTCTAAACTCTTTTGAGTTGGGTTCATTTCTCTTGCTGGTTTACTTTTAAAACCAGCACACAAACATATCATCTACGAAGATGACTTTCCACTGCTCTTCTGAAAAATAAAGACTGCAAGGCCACATAGCCAGTTTAGAAATCCGCTCAGATGTGTTAACAGGTGTTGGTCTGAGAATCTAAAAATAACAGCAACTGACAGCAGCCATCACCATTTTCAACAGGACATATACACATATAATTTAAGGAATGTGTTACATGTTCAATTAACTTTGAAATAGCCCTAAGCTTGTGTGATGCACTTCCATAGAACATCTTTTTGTAAAACTTATTGCAGTCCTTCCGTTTCTTAGTCCCCTTGGCTAACCGTCAGAAGAACATTCCCTCAGAAGATCCATTGCTTTTTCAAACACAAAATGCCAAAGCTACTCACCCCTCCACAAATGCAATACTGTTTTCTTCCCTTCCACAATTGGAAATAAAAAAATTCCTTTCTGTATGGATGAGGTGCGAAGAAAAGAAAGCTTGGTATTTCAACTTCTTGGAGCATGAAATTTGCATTTTTGGAACTATGCCCATCCTACCAAAACCAAGTGAGTGACGGTAAAGACTCATTGCATGGGTTAATTGCAGTATGTCTGGTTATGGTAAAGGAAGTGACTCATATCAGCTACAAAGTGTCTGAGATTACTACAAAAAATCAAAAGGCAGTTGCATGAATTTCCCTTCTTCATAAGGATCAAGCCATCAGATGTTTTGATCAGTCACTTACATTTGCCTACCACAGAGAGCTCTGTGAAGAAATCTCTTCCAAACACCAAGCTGAGGTGCCAAAAAAAAAAAAAAAAAGGCAAAGCGCTTGCATGTATATGTGTAAATGCAAAACATATGCCATGGATTATGCCACTGCAAGCAGCATGCCCTTGTTTTCAAAGGCAAGCAGGAGGAAATCTCAGAAGTGCACCTGCAGACCAAGATTTTTGCAAGGATCGATGCTTCCAGAGAAGCATGAAAGGAGACCACAGGCCAGGCCACATCATATTTTCTCAGCAAGGCTCTATCGCTAACAAAGAAGGCAAAGCTTATCGTGCTCAGTGCCCATATTCTACAACCTTGGTGTAATGCTCAAAGGGCTTAAGTGCCCTTATCTGCCAACCCCCTGCTTCATTTCTTCATTGAAATAAATCCCTTTGTAATAACAAACGAGACTTGCTACTTAGTCTGTATGCAGATGAGAAAGGACAGAGCTGCTTTTACATCTGGCTGGCAAATGGCAATCCATATAGGTAGCGTGAACTGTTTAGGGATTACAGACAAAATTAACTAAATGTATCTCCCTGTTCCAACCCGTTCCCCCAGTAAGTTCTTTAACCCTTTTTACAATGGAGTAATTCCAATGCAGAGTGGTTTAAAGATTTCTACACAATTTTGCCAACTGTAGTTTTATTTTAATTACGTTCAAATGAGTGATTTTCAAGAACACATCCCTGGATTTGGAGTGGGCAGAAATAAGGAATGAGGAGAGTGGTTTCAGATTATTTAAACAGTGCCAATTCCTACAGTTCTGCCATAGGCTTTCAAAGGCATAAGCCACTTGCAGAGTTCAGGATACCCTATAGTTCAGCAGCTTAGGAATGCTTTTAAAAATTGGCTCTAAAGAGGAATACAGATGTTCATTGTCATTATTAGAAATAAAACAAAGGAGGGGGAAGTTTATTGTAGAAAAATGGGTTTCTTGAATATATTCATATATTCCTTAGATGGCAATTTCTAAATTACATATTTTTCAGAAAATATAGAAAGTTACAAAAAACATATGGGTTATTTTTTAAAATATTTTTAAAGCTACAGAAATAGTCTGAGATTTCATTTGGCAAGGGCACAGAGGTCTTGACTACATCTGTAATTTCTGTCATGTGGGGCTTGAACACAAAGAGGACATTCACATGTTGTAAAATAATAAAGGATTAGTTTTAAAATGCTGAACTGTCCACTTTAAAACAAATTACACAAGTTTCATCCTCAATTTAAAAGCCCTAGTGTTTTGCATACCAACAATTCAAAATGAGTAAGTTACTCTTACATAGTGTATGCATGCTCAGAATTAAATAACTTGAAAAGCACCATAACTAAGAAAAAATAAATGTGACAGATAAACATGGGTTCACCTCCCTTCTCTTGAGCATTTAGTAAGTATTTATATAAAGACTTACACAGGTTATCAACACAAGTTTGTGTTCTGGAATTTCTTTCCATTCCTTTCTTCTATTACAACTGCACTCTTATTTATTATCATATTTATGGGAAGCAAGAATATAACATTTTTTTTGTTTATCCTCCATGCTTTCTCACTGACTTTCCTAACCTGTCTTTCAGTGCACTGTCAGTGTACCAATTTCTTCCTATTCATAAGCACTACAAATATTTAAAAGATTTTTTTTTTCTTCTTTTATATCACAGTTAGAAGAAACTTCACTTCCTATTTCACTTCAGGCTTTTTTATTTCTGCTTTCAAGTCTGTTGATTAATAACAGCTATGAGTGCAGAGACTGATGCAAACCCCTTAGACCTTTGCAGTTATGAACGGCCCAGTCTCTGAAAAACAAAACTGGATAGGTGGAGAAACAAAGATGTGGGACTTCTGAATAGGACTGCTGTCCCTCTTACATACACTGGGATCACTGAAAACAGTATTTACCTATCTGCAGAAAGTAAGCATTTTAGTTCTGCTTTAAGATACTCTTTTGTGTATTCCCATACAACACAAAAAAAGACATAAATGTAATCCTTAAAACTCCCTACCATTATCTATTTTCTAAGGAACTATGCAAAAAAAAAAAAATAAAAATTAGGTTTTGTCCAGTTTAACATCAATAGTCTTAACATAAAATATGCAAATTGGTTCAATAATGGGCCACAGTGTCTGCACATTTTCTCCCAGTCAAATTAGCATATAAAATCTTAAGAATATAATTTACAAATCCAACAAGCATAAAAAAATGAACTGAAAGCATAAACAAGCAGAGGAACTAGAATCATGTTGCTGAAACACCGAAGAGTTCTATACATTTCTTCTTACCAGAAAATCGTAATTAAAAGGGTTGACTTTAGGTAGTATGACAGCCAATAACTTTAGTCCTGCCTACATATAATCTTCTTTCATATCACTACATTGGAGCTGCCTATTTGTTTCATTAATATTGTTATGGTGAACAGACCATGTGAACAATGAGAAGTTGAAGCTGAGTCAGGTGAAGACATTTCAATCAGTCCCCACTTCCAGCTCTCTACCACAGGAAACCTTCTCATCCAGCCTTCCAGCATAAACCAGCGTGCAGCCATTAATTCCTCAGTATCACCTGGGTTAGTTCATGTACTTAGTAGCATTTAAAAAAAAAAAGACAGAATGGGGCTGGAGTGCAGACACACATGCAGTGATGTCAGTACCACAATGAGACACAGTGACCCCTTTAACTTCACTCAGGTGCAACTGGAACAGCACATCTAACCTATCTTCCATATATGATATCTAGAGTTTCATGCATTAATGAATTCCCTTCACTTCCCAATAAAATTTGTGGTCAATCACATTTTATGTTCTCTATTTTGCCATCTGCTCTTACAACTGGACTATTTGGATATTGAGAACATTGCATCTGGGAAGGGTTTACAGACTCACACTGGTGATCCATTCCCTCTGTGATCAACAAAAATTATGATTTGATGAAAATACTCATATGCATAACTATCTAACAGCTAGCGCAGCTGAAAAACTTTGCAAAAAAAAAAAGCAAGCATTTTTCCTTGCATAGTGATCATTATCAGAAATAAACCACTGGGTCTAGATGCTTGTCATAACCTGACATCAAGTCATAAGATATGCAAGTTCTATACAATTGCCCTTGGCATTAGTATTTTGACAGAAACAGCCAACAGGAGCCATCTTCTCTACATCCCTTTCTTCATCTTGCAAGAAACATAAAAAACATTATTTCTAGAATTAAATGGTTGATACTGCAAAAATATTCCTAGCCATATTCACCAGAACAAAATACTGTCCCCTTCTAGTAACATTTATCTCTCGAAAATAAACTGTGGGCTGAGTATCACTGAAGCTACTTCAGGAATTAATTTTGCTGCCACTACTCAAATCAGATATTGTGGCGCTGCAGTTTTTCCTAATGATTTTTTTAATGAAACTGTTTACCTTTTCAGTTGGTACTGTGATAACTATCTAAGAAAGGCACATTGCTGTGAATTGCCTCAATTACAGTATTCTAATGCATAGATTTAGTAACATGTGTGAGAATTTGACTCATTGTCTTCAATCAAACTCAGACGGTATAGAGAAGGTGAATTAAACCCATACCCATTAGTTTAAAAGTAGCAGATAATTTTTTATACTAAAGAGTCCATTTTAAAAGCCTATTATATGCTTCTAGACTGGAAACATCTCATTAGAATGTGATGTTTGGGGCTGTCCTAGAATTTTAGTTTCTAAGAGCTCAGATGTGAAAGCAATCAAACCTCTGCTGCAATATAATAGGCTTTCACTGCAAATATTAACAGACTCTGAACTGTGACAGAAATTGGTAACATGTACTTTAAATGTGAGCTCTGATGAAATTTATCAGTGCAGCAAACTTTCTGGAAAGTGGAAGGATGCGATCTAAGCTGTAGAGCCAGTGCAGACTGGACTCCCAGCCTCCCAGCAGAGGTGGTGGAAGGGCATGGGAGTGTTTTCGCTTCACAGAGAATCAAGGAACTCTTTCTGGACCCCTGAAATATCACAAGCATCCAAACCTTCCTGAAAGCTGCAAATGCAATGCTTGGGAGCATCTTTCTCATCTTAGAAGGCAAAAGTTCAGTCTCTATTGCAAAGGCTGGGGGAAAAAAATCTTTTGAATTGACAGGGTTGCTTCTCTAATAGCGACTTCTTCCTTTACATTTAATTTATCATAACTGAGATGGATGGGGCAGTTCACAGCTCAACTACAGACTTCAGCAAACATCACTGCATTGAGACTAATACTCGGGCAAACCTTTTTCACAGTCATGAGGGGCAAATGTAAACATAGGCTGCCAGAAGCTGAGACCCTCAGAATACACCTGGTATGCTTATGCTTTAGTCCAGCTTAAAACAAACCCCATGAACTTAAGAAAAGGATGTTAGCAGACATATTAAAAAAGAAACTCAATAAATCCAACTCCCTTACCCCATAAAAAGCCATGGAGGCTGAAATTTCCATGAGCTCAGTAAGTACTGGCAAAACCAGTATTTAATCTGAACTTGGTGCTAAGGCCACAAGTAGCAATAGCCAGACTCTCTGTTTTTACAGACCCGGAGACATTAAAATTCTTGGGCCATTTTTGCTCAGTTTATCATCCTTTACCATACGAACAGCAAGTCTTAAATTCTCTGGACATTTTTCTGTCTTCCTGTAGCTAGCTGGGCTCTCAGAGCATTGGAGCTTTTGTCACTTCCCTTTGTGGAACACTGCTCAAAGCTATAGTATATCTATTATTGAAGATTTCCCATTGCTTTCATTTTTTCTACAATGCTGTCCTATGCATTCAGAAGACAAAAATCCAGTAGCACGTGACCTGGCAGTTAAATCCTGAAGTTAGGACACACAGCTGGTAGGTCACATATATTGAACTGGGACTCCTAAGAACAACACTTGTAAGTGTCATTAATCATTAAACATGTCCTGCACACAACAGATAGAGTAAATGCTTGTCACATTTTTGAGGAAACCCTGCTCACCTCAATCAGCACGAGTATCATCTTTCCAACAACAACAAAAATATTCTCCTCCAGCAAGTGACCTCCAATGTCATCAGAACAGTCTAAGCTGCACAGTCACTGGCAGGATTAATTTCCTTAAAATGTACCCAGTGTTGAGACTGATGACATCTCCAGAATGACTTTTTGGGTCATGTTTCCCAAATTTTTCTAATTCCTCCTCTATCAAAATTTGATTCCACAAAACAGCATATTATGTTAAATATGTGTGGTGAGCCCTCTTCTTTTATTTTTTTTTTTAAATAAGACTAAAAATAACAATTAAAAGTCCAAACAAAGTAAAGGGAACAGCATTATTTCTTGGGAGAATTGAACTGAAAAGGGAAAGCATGAACAGAATAAAAACACTGGAATCAAAACAGGATTTCTTGAAGTATTTATTAACCTGTGAAAGGTGTATGTTCTCAAGGATCATGATCAGAGCTACTTTATTCTATTTTGGAAAATATTCTTGTAGGCAAATAAAACTGCTTGACCCAAATCTGCTAGTGTCACCCAATATAATGTCAAATCATCACTACAGGAAGACTGCTTTGAAAAAGGGTAACACGAGGTCTCTCACAATAAAGTCCTGAATTTTAAGTAGACCTTTACTTGCTATGGGAAGCTACTGATAAACATAAAAACAGATAACCATAGCATTCCATAAATTACAGGAATGTACTGAACAGTGTGGCAAGGCAAAAAGTACTGACTTGTCGTACTTCTCATGCTGCATGGAGCAAGAGCGCTCTGCAAGGTAAACAAAAAAACTTTTTTTCACTTTGCACTGCAGTCATCGTTAAGTGAATTTATCTGCACCCTGTTCTAAGTGCACTTGGAGAAGAACATCACACAAATGCCTCCAAATTGCTTAGCTGTAATAAAACTATAGTAATGATTTTATTTTGCAGCTGAGCTAAGGTAAGCTGGAATGCAGGCATATAAATCGAAATTGAATTTTTAAATACTTGTACTTTGGTTTCCTTTGGAGATTCACAATAAAAACTTAAGTCTGGATTCCCAATATGGAGATTTTATACTTTTAACAGTCATATTTTTATTTGCTCGTCTGCCATAAATTTGGTTTTGCCAATATAAGTATGTCCTAATAATAGAAGTGGGGGTACATTTAAACTTGTTAATTCTCTTTTAGAAAATAAATTCGGTAATATTTACAGGGATCAGTAGTAGTTCCCATGGTAATATTAAAAAAACCAAAACTTTAGTATTTGCCACATATATTACTGTAAAAAACCCTTCCTGTATGCTTAAAATAGCACACAAGTATTACACATTATAATTTAAACATACATATATAATGTTGACATGTAAAATCCTGGTTATATACTGGGATTTATTACTTGTGCGCTTCTTTATTTTCCAGATTACAATGTATTTTCATGCTGAAATTTTTTGGGGTTTTTTGGTTGGGTTTTTTTTTAATGTGCAAATTCTGTTAGACTTATTTATAAGAGCAGTACTGCAGAAGTAGTTGTATATTACCTGGGAAACAGTACTGCACTCAGCTGAAAAATATATTCTAGTTCAGCTAAAAAACAGGGCAAATCCACATACACAAATATCTCACATTTATTACTTTTTCTTTATAATCCACTGAATCCACATGCTAAACCAAAAGGATAGATAGTTTTTACTGGATATCATGTCTTTCATGAGAAATTCAGCATAAGGATTGTAGTGTGTCTTTCGCACCATTCCTCTTTTCATTATAAAATCGTGGCAGGGGTTGAATTCCAAGACAAATTTACCCTAAAACTTACTTTCTGCATATTTTTTTTAGAAGGAAATGTTTGGATTTTACTAGCCAAATCTGAGTAACCTCTTTTAGGTTTTTGGGGGGAAAGTGTGTCTCAGGGGATGGGGATGAAGGGGTCTTTGTTTGTTGTGTGCTTTAAACAAAGCTGTTTCATAACTTAAAATTCAAAAGTTTTGGTTCAGAACTGCAGAACACTGCTTTACTGCTGTGGGAAAGTGATGCTGTTTTGCTGGGACTGTCTCTTCAGGATCTCAGTGTTTAAGACCATCTGGGCGTCTGGACAGCTCCAAGACCATACTTAGTATTCAGTTACCACAAACATCTATGGACTGCCCACCCTACTGGTGGAGGAAAGAAGAAATCTGTATAATTTCTATTTCACCAGATAGAAAATTGAGGAACAGAAAAAGTAAGTGGCTTATCCAAGCTTATGCATGAAGACTGCTATAGAATACACAGTAAAATAAATTATTTTCAACACTGTTCTAGGCAAAGGACCCACAGCACCATCCTTCCGTTCCCTTTTGAGTGTAAACAGGTTTAAAAATGAGAGTGTAATATGCACCATGCATATCAAATGTACAAAACTGCATGCTGCAGCAAAAGGGCCAAAAAACACAGTCAGCAAGAGAAAAATCACAAGAAGGTTGCCTTTTCACAGTCTACTTGGCCATAATGTCTGGACCTTACAAGCTCACCCGAGGAAAGATGTCTCAGAGTTCTGTAAGGTGTAAAAAATCCATACATAACCTAAATATATTATGCCAGTAAACTATTTTTGTTCATATATTTCTTTTCCCTTTTTTTTTTTTTTTTAGTATCAGCCCTAAATACATGACAACCATATGAGCATGGAAACAGCACATTTGTATAAAGTGAGTAACAAGTGGGAGTGACAGTCTTCAAACTACTGGATAGCTGAGACATATACTGATGGCAAACAGGTAAAACAGTCCTTAGGCTAAACAAGTATGTGTATCAACCAGGCTCAGGATACCGGGGTTAATGGAGTATGGGAACAGCTTTGTTTTATGGGTACTGGATAAGATAAATGATTGTAGAGGAGCATAAGGAATTCTTCAGTATTTAGAAGGTAAGCTTGCAAGAAAAAGCAACAGAGTGTGAACATTACATGGGACAATTACTGGTGAGGACCTCACTCTGAAAGGGAGCGGCCTGTGGGGATACCTTGGACATTTGATGGGTAAAATCACTCTTGCCATTTGGGTCATGACCTCATTAACAGACAAACAGCGGTGCTGAAAATTAATGACCTGCATCTGACTGCCCAGAGAAAATCTACTCTCCACAACAATGTTTACATTTGAGAATGGATTTAGCAGGTGTCAGTTACAGTAGAATATAGTAGAGAATAACTAATTTTAACTAGAAAGTATTAAAGCAGAAGAAATAAATAAAAATTACATTCTGTAATTCATAATTTGTACAGCAGGAGATAGAAGTATTTGGAAAGAGATGTAAGTCGAAAGCTCATGAAAGCTCTTTTAGACTCAGGTCCTTAGTGCAGAGCACAGAAAAGCACATATGATATTCAGTGCTTCATACACTGACACGCACTGGCTACTTTGTAAAGAACAATCCAGAGGCCCTTACAGCGTATCAGTCATAAAGAAAACAGAAAACTGGAAGTTCTAGATCAAAATGTATCAGAAAGCACAAGGGAAACGAGAATAATGATTACAATAGACAAAAAAATACTAACCACATCTTTTTGGCATCATGCTGACACCAAACTATTTAAACTGCTTAAGGTTCAGGGGTACCACATAATTATTAACCTACAGGATGGAGAGATACAGAGATGTTTTCACACCTCAGAAGTCTTCAGTTGTCTGCCAGGGAAATCTTCACGAGCTGACCTAACTGTACTGGTGCATGGGCTTTTAGAAGCTCCCACAGAGATGGGTAACGTCAGGACAGAGCCGTGTTATTCAGTCTTCAGCCTAAACCTTGTGCAGTGCAAAGAAGCCACAGAGAGTGCCATTCCAAAAAACTTGGTCATTCAGGGACAGGGAAGGATTTCTATGATGATCATCAGAAAAGATTCATTAGAGAGTCAATCTCAATGTCATTTGCTTATGCACTTCACAAAGATGACAGTGGAAATCCAGCTGGAAAAACCTGGCAGGTGTAACCACCTTCAGACACAAGTGGACTCTGGAACAGTCACTAGACTCTGTCATACTAGCTATTCTCAACTGCTCTGAGAGAATAGAGCTATTTATCAGTCTTCTTAAAGAAAACTGCTACTTTCTTTGGCTACATGGGAACTGAAGAACTATCAATCCTCTTAAACAAAATAAGCACGAGGACCTTCATAACATGTATGTGAATATACCTTTTAGTTCAAGAAAAGAAGTGCTGCCTCCAAGCAAAAGATGGTCCAAAGTAAACAAAAAAAAAAAATAATTTAGCAAATGAGAGCTCCCAGCACCTCAAAAACAGCACCTGAGATTTATCTCTATGTATTAGGGGTGTAGAGTAAGAGTTTTTGTACTGGATGGTTTATGGCTTGTAGATCTATGGGGACCCATCTCAACTGAACTCCTTAACAGCTGATATGACAGATATGTCCATTACCCAAATGCACAGCACTCTCTATTGATCAGTGTTTCACTTAGCAATCCCATTTGTCATTCTTTTGTCTCTGTCCTCATCCGTGCTAGATAAAAAGAAGGAAATAATCAGGATTTACAATAGTTAATTCATCTAAAAGGCAAAATAAGCAATTCAAACACGTAAGACACAGAACCCTTGGCATATCTACCTCATCTTTCCATACGACAGGCAACGAGAACTGAGAAACAATCTTATTAACAAAAAGGAACTAAAGAAATGCTACAGTCACTACAAACTCTACTTATGTCAAGTGTCATGTTCCTTTCATAGCTTCTTGATTAAATGCTTTTGTTTCTCTCAACACGTAGTGGGAAAAAAGCCAAAATCCCAACAAAATAACAGAGTGACTACCTTACCTAATCAACCAGTGAATCACCTGCAGAGATGCAACTGCATTTAATTTGATTTATGCAGTTTTACTGCAGTCATCCAATATTCCCATATACACAGTATGTCTTTTACACAGTTTTCATATGAAAGATTAGATTAGACACGAGAAAAGCAACACTGAAACATTTAATGTCCTTATTCATAGTACACATAAGCACCCATGTCACGAAGACAGCAGCTTTTTTTATTCCTTCACCGAACACAGTAACAGAAATAATTAAACATCTTCCAGACCTGAACTGCATAGTCATTAGCAAACAGTCAATGACTTGAACCACCACTAGAGCTTGAACTGCATTTTGCCCTGGCTTTTCAACCCGTTTCCATTTGGAAAGCCTTCCATATCCAGATTTCCCCTGAGAATTGTTTTATGATGCTATAAAGACTGTCAACCAGAGACGAGAGCTCCTCGGCACCTGAGCCACAGACAGAACTATCAAATAACCCTTAATTGCTGGATGACACTGGGTGGCTGGGCTTGAATTCTGATCTCCAAATATTATCCATGCAATCTGCAGAGATAAGACTGTTATGATAGCAGCAGATTAAACTAATTAAAATGGGGAACAGTGAACATATCAAGACCCTAACTTTCACCATAAATACTGTTTAATCACACAAGTGGCAAGAAGCGATGTGCCCTCTCCTACATCAAGAACCCAGCCTAGGACCTAACCTCCTTCTGCACGGGCAGGAGGCATGGACAAAGCTGAGGGAATAGCACAGCCTGAGTGAAGGAAAACAGTGCATGTTCAGGACTAAACACAGCAGCTATTAGTGACTCATATAAATACTGCTGGATTGCAAATGCTGATACAAATAGCACATATAGGTTCATTTTAAATTTAGGAATATTTTTACAGCTTCAGCCACCAGCACGAATATTCCAATACAACTACAGGACGTGTTTTTCTTTTACCTCTCATCTGAGCAGCCTCAGCGTTCCATTCATGCAATCTTGCTAGCATCTCTGTCTGATATTGCTCATACCCTAATCTACTTCATGATTTATCTCTTACTGTTGCTGCCAAAACCTTCTGAGAAGGCTGTAAGCTTGAAATTTTTACACACTCAACAACTAAAAACCTAAACAGAACAGTGAATAAGAATTTCTTAGTAAGCATTTAAAATTTTGTTCATTTGGCAGAAAAAAGCAGAAACATGAGAAGAGCAAAAAACGGGAGGGTTGATATCAAATCTAACTAATGGATCCCACAGGGCAAAACTGTAATTGACTGCTGGGAACTAGTGTTAATAAAGAGAATCTGGTTAAATGAATCATAGACATTATGAAATAAAATTCCAGCTTTAGCCAAAGAAAGGTTAAAGCACAACCATGTAAGATAGTGCTGCTTAGAACATCTTCCCCTCGCCACTCTGTTTCTCTCAAAATTCAGTTAGACCTTTATAAGCCATTATAAAAAATGCTCAGTAAACAGTAAAACAAAAAATAAAAATAAATACTTTAAAATTCATCAATTATTTTTGTAGTGCTACTAGTCTCTATTTAACTGTGAGAACTACATATAGAAGTGGACTAACCACCAGAATGAAAAGCAGAACAGAGTCCTGACTCCAATTTTCTTGTCTTTATGATTATTTCTCCTTTTAATACTGCATTGCTGTGATGTTATTTAACCATTTAATAACACTACATAAACTTTGCAAAGTGACTCTCCAAGGGACATTATCTAGACAGTCTTTAACACACCATGTCAATCAATTTCAGATGAAGCTGGCTTACATTAGAAAGGAAAAATATGCACTTTTCCTTTCCCTTAGTAAGGGCCTTTACAAATTGTCAACATAAATATCTAAATAAAACACTTCCCCACCCCCCAAAAAAACAAATCTTTTTCCTATATAATTAAAGTTTGTGTTTGTCTAAGTCTTCCTATATGGACAGCTGCTGCATCCTTGATGTTACACCTCCCGGTTTCTCACTTGATGAGCTTAACTCACTTAGAAAACAGACAGGGGGGATAAAGATGACTGAGCATGTTATAAGTGGCCTTAAAAATACAAATGACAATGTTTTTTAAAAGTGATTACATTGCTTAAATAAAATTTCTAAAATCTGAGTTATCTCTTCCTAATTCTTTTTAGTCTTCAAGAAGCACTGTGCCCATTCAAGAAGAAAAGCCTATTCGAACTACTTGCTTTATGATCCTAGTTTTGCTTATTTATCTACAAAAATATGGCTGGCACCATATATATGCAGTGCAATTCTGTGACCAACACAGTATTATAGATATGTGTACTACCTCTCTTCAGCATTCAAACCATTGCTCTCCATCTTATTAAGATCAATGGCTTGCTCTTCTTCATCTATTCCAAGGAAATTAAATACTCCCTTCAGAGCAAAATGGGTTTCAGGAATGAAGATAGTTTGCTAATGCTTCCATATTATTCTCTTGTGGGGGTTCATCTGTGCAGTTTTACTCCTCTCTAACAATAATTGCAGGTTTTGTACCTTTACTTTTCACATTCACTTTGAAGTTTTCCCTCGTCAGGATTCTCCCCTCTGGTCTCTTCTCACTTGTTTTGATATGGCTTGCACTTTTTCTGCTATTACAATTAACAATCCACGTACAGAAACAATAGCCACTGTCACAACACTCACAGCTTCAAAGCCCTCTCCAACTTGCAAGACATAATGCACAGAGAGGACACTAATGAAAAGGCTGAATTTAAAATCCCATTTATCCTGAAAAGGTCATGCCACGTTGAGATGTCCTTGGGAGATTGCTGGGAGACACTGGGCTCTTTCAATGTTGTGGCGATCATTTTCTCAGCAAGAGAATTATGCTTTATATGTCTGGACTGTTTAAGGGTGCACACATGCTAATTTAATTCATGTTTTAAGGAGAGCTGAAGCTTTTACAGAGAAAATGCAAGGGGCTATAGGTTGCACTGCATGCACAAAGGGTTATGCCTTTCTCTCAAGAGCTAATGGCAGAACTGCAAGAGGCAGCAGTGAACGTCAGTTCAGTTTCTTGGCAGTGTTCTTAATTCACAATCGCTGTCTTGCAAAGAAACTACTCCAGTGCACAGAAGGGACTCAAGAAAAAATTCCTCTGGGGTTTGTAAAGATCTTGAAAAGAGTTGGACCATTTATACTCTAATAATTAGACTAATCCCTACTGCGTATAGATGTATTGCTACAGGTAATGGCCATGCTACTGCTGTTTTGGTGTCTGAACACCTTTGTGCCATCAGTGTTCAAAATAACATAAAAAAAAATTAGTCTGTAGGTTTATTCACTTTGTACACTTAGAAGAGGTAACAGCCACAGCTATTACATAGCATTTCAGGCTAAGAGATTTATTAGCTATCTCATGGCCATGACTCTTTGTTCCACATTATTTTAGGAAGGCTAGGAATTTCTGCACACTGAGACAGATAGCCTGACAGACTGAGATTAAACAACAAAAACAAGGGAATTTCAAAGAACAATAAGATTTTAGCCACTTCTTATAGTACAGATTAATCCTACACTAAAATACAATTCCTATGCATGCAGATGTAAGCAGAACTACAATCACACAGTATCAATAAACTGCTCTTTTCAACTACAACCTCTGGATTTAGAGGGGGTGTGAGTATATATTGGGGTAAAAAAATCCTTTCAAGCCACACCTTCAAAGAGAAGACATACTTGAGAGACTCCGTATTGTCTTGAAGTTCCATTTATTTACTATTATTACATTCCTAGGTTTGAAGAAAAGAGTGTTGCATGTCCCAACTCAAGGCATTATTATTTTAGGTTTTGATTACACAAATCTCAGTAAAATATTGTGCATGTGAACATTGCTGTAAATGATGTTCAGTAAAGAGAACTATGAGTTAATGTGATTTCACCATAATGTGTGTTAAAACATCTTTTTTCTTTTATTTTTAACAATCCTTCTTCCCCTCACACAGACACTTCTGTCAGTATCTTCACAAATTTATGCCTCAACTAGATACTAGTCAGAGGCCCTATACTACAACTCACCGCTGAAAGACAGGATGAAAGAAGAAAGAGAGTAAGAGAGTGTACTTTTTATTTTAATTCTTCCATTTTGTTAATCATTTTCTTCATCATTTTCTTCTGAAAGAGCAGTTTTGTCTATGTCTTTGTTTTATGACTGGAAAATACTTGTAGGAAGCAAAAACTAAGGCTCTCCGGTAGTAAGTAAAAAATACATGGACAAAACTAAATCTGACAAAGAAAACTGAATGTCAATATTCTTTTTTATGCAGTTCTTTGGGCACATCCAGAGCTTGCTGCGCAGAGGATCAGGAGTCTGCATGTCCAGAGAGGTGGAAAAAAACAAAAAGGAAGACGCAGATTTCATAACCTGGTCCAATGAAGACAGGAATGCTAAACTCAAACATATATAAAAAGCCTGCATCATGTGGGCAGATGGAAAAATCCACAACTTCTGTTCTGGTAGCAAACAGCCTTTATGCGTCCTTGAGCAGGGAAACAGGAATCCAAGCCAGTGTTCTCTCAATTACTGGAGAGTATGGTAGAATAATACTTGACATATTAATGCAGCAAGACTCAGAAACTCAGTGTGGCAGATTAGAAAACACCTACGATATCTCAAATTCATGTCATGAGTGGATTTTTAAAAATCTAATTCAAGTATGTATAATTTTCTCCTAAAGGGGGCAAGACAACATTCTTTACTGTCAAATGTTTTGGACTGAAGAGCTGAATTAAAATTGTCTTCCCTGCTCCCTTCATTCTTTTTCTCACTCAGATCCTTGTGGGTGAGTTTTTTAAGTTTGTTCATGTTACAAACTTCAATAGGACTCATTTGGAAAATCAAGTCAGTCAGGCTCATGCATAAACACCAGAGGGATCAAGGGCAAATTTAATTCGGGAGGGGAGAGGGGAGAGTGGTGGGGGGAGCAGGAGGGGAGGGGNGAAAGGAAAAAGGAAAGGAAAGGAAAAAAGGAAAGGAAAGGAAAAAAGGAAAGGGTGACATCTGGCACTTTTTTCTCAGGAGAGGTCCAAGATTAAAATAGCTGGGGCTCTGAAGAGCAAAATCAGCATGCACTGGCAAAGGTGTTTCTTCAACACAGGTGTTCTCCGTCTCTCACTTTCCTGAGTAAAAACTAACTTGCACATATAAAAATAGAAGACAGGAAAAAAACCCCCAATCACTCCTAATCTTGAATCTCTTGCAAGCAGCATCAGCAGCTTATTTTAATGCATCCACATAGTGCTATTCTCCACCTTATCTTCACATCTAAATGGTGGTGAAGAAGGGAAGAATGAAATTTTAAATCTCTATCTTTATGGATTTTATTAGGAAAATATATATGGTCTTCAGGTATATTAATTGCTTTGAATTCTGCTTATTTTTTCAAATTTAGGGCCAAATACATTGGAGTATGGTCTTCTCAGTAATTCAAGCCACAAACCAACAAGCTAAATAATATGGGCAATTCATCTACTTCCATAATGGGAGGTCAGCTACTATTCTGCAGATGGGAGCATGACATCTGGGATTTCTATTCATTTCTTTGTTCATTTGTTCCTTATTATTACTACAATCCTGGCACTAGGACTGAACAATACCGTATAGAACTACTGCAAGTGAGAAATACATCAGCTCTTTCAGCAAAGACATTTACGTTGGAAGTAACACTGGAGGAACATCTATGAAGATAATCCTGTATCTCCCATGTATAAAATCCAATTTTTCATGTAATTCTTATTTTGTCTAACTTCTCACAAGTGGAACAATTCTATTGTGTATTTTAAACAGGAAAAGAGCCTGACACAAGACAGTAAAGATGAGAAGGCAGAAGGAAGGATAGCAGAATCTTTACCCAGTAGAAAATGCTTCCCTATAGAGTCTGGCATGGAGATTCCCAACTCTCACCACTCCCCTGCTGTCAGAAGATACCAAAGTCCATCAGCAAACCCCTCCCTGTGCAGTGCCATTACGCAGAAGATGACAACCTGCTGCTGTTACCGTTTATTCAGTTACCTGAAGTAGCAGAGAACTACGGGGTGAGTTACAAAAGCCAGCATTCCCAATGATCCCTGACATTTCTAATTGCTATGAAAAAAGATGCATTTGAACACAAACATCTGTCACATTGCAAAGTCAAGCTTTTTGAAATTACGAAATGCTGAGGACTTGCCATTTTACCTCAGTCTCAGTCTGCATATATAATCGAATACAATGTGGTCATGCTACTATTGGTTCTATGGGATACCTGTGTCATTAAGTCAGAGTTAGAAGAGTCTGTTCAAAGAACAGGTAATATTTTCCAGTAGAAAACATTTCAAGTAAACTGAGGGTGTTCTTCCCCATTTAAAAAACAGTTTTGCAGCAAAAAATGTCAGAAGCCTCTTACTCAAGAATTTACTTAGGTTGCAAATATTGACAAAACTTACATTTAACACTTCTGTCAGCTGAAGGGTTTTATTAACTGTACTATATAGAGATGGAATTGAAGCAGAAAAAGGTTAATGCAAGAATGACCAACAATTTGGACCCCCTGATTTGCAATGGTTCAGGGTGTTTAGCACTTTGTCACTCATGTTCAAGGCATAGTTCCCACTGACTACAATTGCACCTGTGAGAGTTCAGCACTTTTGGAGATCAGACCCTGTAATTTCAACTCAAGTCACCGAGCAAATCAGGAACATGCACTTAGTAATCATCTGTGCAACATCTAGGTTAAGCCATTTGCCTATAACCACACAGAAATTTCACTCAATAAATCAAACTCCTCCTATGCCCAGTGCATCCCAAGCACCAGGTGAAAATTGGCTCTGGAGATAATATAGCTTATTACTATATAATACACTGCAACAGTTTCTATCCAAGGAGAGGCTCCTGCAACTAATTCTACTTTATAAGGGAAATCAATAACATAATAAACCATCCAAGAGCAAAATTTCTAATCAAAGCAACATTTTTACGTTGAAAGGAGTCAAGAATCCTTCAGATAACCCCAAGCACTTGGCTATGACTATTTATCCTTTGTGAAAAGTCCTTACATATTAAGATGAAGAACAGTAAAAAAAGTGAGAGATAGCTAAGACATATAGGAAGGAACACACAGAGAGGATTTGATTAGATGATTAATTTCTCTTTAATGAGATCAAACTAACTGAAGTTAGGAGACATAAAGGAAAAAAACAGCAACAGCAAGAACTCCTATCAGCATATATATGGCTCTTCACACATGTAAACTACTTAAAAAAAATAACTAATTAATCCTCACAACCCCATATTCCCATTTGATGCAGTTAAGTATTATCAATCTGCATTTTACAAGAGGAAACTAGGACAGAAAGATTAAAACGTATTTCTAAAATGTCCATTAATTCTGTGCATCAGTTTGAAGTGCCCAACTTGAGACATTGCAAAAGAGTACATAAGATATTCTGAGGATCTTTGGCTCCTGAGAAAGCCATCACCAGTCACAAAGAAGGCATCTGAGAAAAACATCTGAAGTTTGGCACTGTGATAAAAACATGAGAACATTAGAATTGAGAAACATTTTTTAAAGGGATTGCTAGTAATACACATCAGTTCAAGACAGAGCTGGGCCTGATAGTAATTTAAAATTGAATTCAAGACACTGAATCTAACATTCATTCATTTAAGGAAAGGCAGCTAGCACTGCAATAAACCTCTGAATGAAGCCCCTGTGCTAGGCAACTAAAACAATTTAGGGAACACAGGAGGAGGTCCATGGAGAAGTGAAGAAGGCAGAGTCATGGCCAGTCACCACAGTTCATCCAATGCAGACTGAATCTGGTATTTGTTCAGTTAGAAATGCAGGTAAGGGGGAAAACCACAGAGCTTGTACATACAAGAAGCCTTTTCTACCTCTAAAGAGCACAGCAAATGCACAGGTCCTGAAATCCAGCATCCATGGCAGGCTCCCAGAGTCCTTGCTGCTGGTCAGACCACAGATGAGCTTCTTCCTCTGTGACCTCTGTGGGTACCAAACCACATCCAGTGCTCTCAACACAAGAAAAAATCTGTTCCTCAGAGATTCTTGTGATTGCTTGAGGAACGCCAGGTTTTAAAGCAGACAAAAGAAGTGTTTGGAAAAGAGCAAATACTGAGGGTTTTTTTGATGAACTACAAAAGTAATTCTTTTTAACCTTCTGAAAACCGGACTGCAGATCAAGACCGCACAAATAAACCTTTTGAAGAAGTCTACTTTCCTATGGACAGACACCCAGAAGTGAAAATTCCCACTTAATTTTTAAACTGTGGTGTCACACAAGCTTACCTATGATATTTACTATTTGTAATGAATGTGCTTCAATACATCAGTCACAAAGGTACCTGACAGTGTGCAGCAACCCTGAGCTGAATGCCAGGCTTGGAACATATGTTCTTCCCTGTTGTCTAAATCCTTTCTTCACTTCCCAGTAAATGAGGAAACAAAAACTACGCATTGAACCTGTCATGTTTCTTACTGCATCAAAAAACGTGTCTTCCACAAACATTATTTTTCTGTCAAGACATCAGGCCTTGGCATGATGAACAGTGCATGTGTTATGTGATCTCAGCTGCTAGCCATATATATTTACTCCATCAGCTACTGTATCAAAACCCTTGTGTTTGTGTATCTTCAGTAGAACATGAAACCTTTTTTTTTGGCATAAAGAAGAAAACCACTATGAAATAAAAAAATAAAAAATCCATCCTGCAGAAAACATTCAGACCTGTATTAAATGAAAAACTATGTGTGGGATTTCAGGTTTCTAAAGGAAAAACATGGAACTTTTTCTAAGCACGTTTCTCATCCCAGTCTTGTTTGTAGAGCTCTGAGCGCAATGTGCTCCCTCATCCTCCACTCCAACCAGGACATTTCACAACAAACCCTCTGTCCCCCTCCCCAGTCCATTTACAGAGGTTACAAAGAACTAAATCTCTGGTCTCAGCTCTCAATAAAAGAGAATGTCTGCTTTCAAACCTTGCAATTTTTTGAAGAAGGACAGGTATTTTATCTCAGCAATTCTTACTGAGTACTCATCATTCCAAAATGCTGTTGTTAATTACTTCAAGGCTGGGGTCAGAAACCTGTGATTTGAAAGCCACAGGTAGCTCTTCAGGAGCATGTGTTTTACTCTTCAAACCTCTGGCACCAGCCCACAATTTTCAACAGCACACAAGCACAAAAGGAGCTGTTTTTTTGGCAAGAAAGAGCCTTAATGGCTATGTAGTCAACACAGCTCCAAAAGTTCTTTTCTGTAACTGCTAAGAACAAACCAAACTTTTGAAAATCAGTTTTGACAAGTAACATGTTATCTCTCACCTCCCATTAACTTTGCTGAAACATTGATATGCACACGAAACAAACAACGAAGTAAATTATCTGGATAAACCAGCATGCAATACTTCCTGAAGAGTTATAATTCTGCATGCTAGGAATTTTGTTTTGCTAAAAAGAAAAAAAAAAGACAAAGAAAGAAAGACTAGACGTTGCCTCCCCTGACGGCATTGTAGGCTGGATTGCAGCAGAGACATTTCAGTAGAGACTCAGTCTTTGATGTTTTTTTGTCTCATACTGGATAGTGTTTTTCCAAGTAAAAACAAACTTAGGTACACACACACACACACACATAGAATGAGGGTTTTCTTTCCTCCTGTAACTTTCTGGAGGGCAGTTAATGACTGAAAATTGAAGCAGAATGGAGGAACTAGAACAGGAAAGAGATACAGTTTGCAAAGTCTGCCCTCCAACATTGGTACCGCTGTTCAATTCATCCTTGTGATCAATTTGGTTGTCTCTGGAACATCTGCTCACAAGCTGACAAATGATGAATCCCGTCTCCAAATCCATAAGCAGAAAAACAGCAGTCTGATAAACAGCTAACAGAAGAAATATATGCACCTTTCATAACGAAGACAAATCTCTTATTCTCACTAAGTGCTTCCAACAGGAACACTAATTCTGTATTTATTTGCAGAGCATATGTACTGTGTCCAAAGCAGTGAGTTAAAAAATACCTCCAGCAGCCAATTTGTTTGATTACACTACTCTTCGCCAGTGTAACAACAACTCAAACAATAACAATATTAAAGGAGCCTCAACGAAAGAAAACTCTTTAGCAACATTCTGAGGGGTTTAATTTTTTTCATTCTTGCTTTGAAGTAGGGGGCAAAATGGTATGGCACACCTTTCTCCAAGAAATATCCACAAAATACCAAGGTCACCCAACAAAGGTTTTCATGCACTTTCTCTTAAACACAGCAGTTATTTTAATTAATAACTCCAAGAATACATTGCCAGATGCTCTTTGGTGTAGATCTGGTTGTGTGATTTTCCTGACACCAGGGGACACTGGGTAAATTGTAATGCTCTTCCAAGCCAAAGAATGGTCTTTATTTTAAAGTTAGGATGTTGATGAATTGTTATTTGCCATGGCCTAAGCAAGCACAGAACACTGTATCTATTCCTCCTTCTGTGTTCTCACGAATGATGAATGGAAAAATGAAGCAAGAAGAGCTGGAGACCAGCCTGAGCTGAAAAACGTAGCAGATAGAAGCAGGAGGGAAAGCTGTGAGGAAAAGCAGCTCTTTGTATTATTCTTCTACTCGTCCTCTGATGGCAAATATAGAGCATGGGAAATACTGCGCTGCATTTGTCTGTCTGAAAACTGTTAACGTGTTGAAAGTAACACAATCACCCCTCACACAATGAGGCACAGAAAAGACTGTTTTAACACAAGCAGTTTCCCTGACTTACAAGTTATGACCCGTTTTTAAAATCAACAAAGATGCTGGGGTACACATGAATTCATTCGTTTGCAAGTGCAAAGTAATATTTACCTCCCCTGGAGTAGCTGGATGACTTACATCCTACCATACAGTGCCCATGCCATGCATAGTCCACGCCATGGTAATACTCAGACTGTGGATCATAGAACGCCATCATCAGATTTTGTGCAAGTTTTCATGAATTTAACAGGAATTTTTAATAAATCCAATTTGCTGTTTCCCACAAGGTGGATTGCACAGTCCACTAAACATATTCATCCCACTAATTCTAACAGGGATTCAGATAGACAGGCTTAGAGATGGGTTTGGCATGCCATTAAGAGGGACCTGGACAACCTCGAGGACTGGATGCACGTGAATCACATGCCAGGTCCTGCAACATGGGTCAGGGCAACCTCTGCATACCAACTGGGGGAGGAAGGGATCGGGAGCTGCCCTGAAGAGAAGGACTTAGGGCTGCTGGTGGGTAGAAAACTGTACGTGACCCAGCAATGTGAACTCGTAGCCCAGAAAGCAAACCATATCCCAGAATGCATCAAAAGCACTGTGGGCAGCAGGTCAAGGGAGGTGATTCTGCCTCTGCTTCACTCTGGTAAGATTCCACCTAGGAGTATTGTGACTTGTGGTGGAGCACTCAGCACAGGGAAGACATGGACCTGATGAAGCAGGTCCAGAGGAGGGCCACAAAACAGATCAGAAAGGTGCAGAAAGCTCCTCCGCTGTTCAAAAAGGCTCAGAGAACTGGGGTTGTTCAGCCTGGAGAATAAAAGGTTTCAGGGAAAACTTATTGCAATCTTTCAATACTTAAAGGGAGCTTCTAAGAAGGATGGGGAAATAGTTTTTAGTAGGGCCTGTAGCAATAAACAAACAAAAAAACAAAACAAAACAAAAAACCAAACCAGATTCAGACTAGACATAGGAAGTGGTTATTTACAATGAGGGTGGTGAAACACTGGAACAGGTTTGCCCAGAGAGGCCATAGATGCCACATCCCTGGAAACATTCAAGGTCAGGTCAGATGGAGCCCTGAGCAACCTGATCTAGTTGAAAATGTCCCTGCTCATTGCAAGGAGCTTGGACTAGATGACCTTTAAAAGTCCCTTGCAATCCAAACCATTCTATGATTCTATGAGAGCAGAGAGATCACTGCTCAGCAGTCTGGTGATGCTCTGTAGCAGCAGGCAGTCTCTGGGAGGCTATGATCTGCCTTGACCCAGTGTCTCTGCTTCACAGAGGATAAAATCCTGCTAGCACCAGTTTGTTGATGCTGGATGGGCAAGTTTCTGCTGCAGTTAGAAATTTCTTCCATGGTATGCTCT
This sequence comes from Grallaria varia, assembly GCA_013396735.1. Classification (NCBI taxonomy): domain Eukaryota; kingdom Metazoa; phylum Chordata; class Aves; order Passeriformes; family Formicariidae; genus Grallaria; species Grallaria varia. The sequence goes on from VWZG01009665.1 coordinate 69,000, forward strand.
CTCAAACACATGCACCCAGCACAGAGGAGCAGAATATGCAAGATTTGTGTCACCAGTATGAAGAACTGTACTTGTTTTTGTGTCTTCACTGAAGTAATAGTTACTGAACTGTAATGGCCTGAGCCTTGACATTTCTTGAGACATGGGACTGTGGTAAATTAAAATTTCTCAAGATGCTGTAGCAGTTCAGAAGTGATACAGAAGTGCTTAGAAACAATACGAAATCACACGAAGAAGTTCCTCAAGCACAGTGACAAAACATGTAAGGTCTGCTATCAGCTGACATACCTTAGTAACCATAGGAAACAAGTTGGTAGCTTTTATCCATGCAGACAAGTACCAATTCACAGGAGCTACCATTAGTTTTTAAATAGTCCCAAGCATTGCTCAGTGTTCTGCAAAGAATTCAAGACTTGAGTAAACTTATCTTACCACTTCCCTCGTTCAAGTAAGTGCTTTAAAAGCTGACAGAAAAGCAGTTCAGTGAGCTGAACCTTTTGTTTCAGTACTTGGGATAAATGTAATCAGTGAATAAAAAGTAGAATTCAAGAATGTCTCTTGCAGCTTCATCTAAACCCATCAGCACACTTCAGATGGACTTCTAGAAACATGTCAGTGGTTGGTTACCCTCTAACAAACTTGGCTGTAGACACAATATACACAGACATGCAAATAGTAAACTAGTTTTTCCCATTGTGACAGAAGTCACAGCTGCAAGTTGGGCATACAATTTTATATAATTGAGTTCCAAAATCCTAACAAAAGTGAGGTTTAGATGGCAGAGCAGTTACATGCATTTAAAAGGAGTTTAGCACACAAGGAAACCATGAAATTCTTCAGTCTGCCTGTGTATTTTAGCATTGACTAGTGCCAACCACATAGCTCAGTGCTCTTCCATAGCAACTTGAACATGACTTACTGAAGTAAGTTAATTCAGAGTTATTAAAACAGATGTGTGCAGTGCTGCATAGTTAGAGTTCTCTCAAATTACAATTACAACTGAAAGTTCCACGACGCAGATGATGCTATGCTAAGATGGCTTTGTTATATTGCTTTTCTTCCCACCTCAACGTCCTGTCTATTCTTAGTCCTCAAATAAAATGTTTTCAAGGTTGTTTAGGTTCTTCCCTTGCGTAAGGTTAATATGTATTTTCCTGGCACACTAATAAATTTCTCAAAATTCAAAAAATTACTGTGAATGTAAAATAGGACTTCTACAGAACAGCACAATAATAAAATATTTGAGGATCCCTGGAAGATCCCAAACTGTTCCTATTTCTTTTCTGAACCAGAGAGCTTCAAGGTTTTGGTTGGGGTTTTTTGTTTTGTTTTGTTAATGTTTCTTAAGACAGATTTAAGGCATCAATATTCTTGTCAGTGAGGAAGAACAAGAGGACAGAGACATTACCTTGGCTTTGGCTGTGCTTAAAACACAAACAGAAAGCAAAACAGAAATTATTTTGCCTTTCTCTTACTTCACTACATTTGTTGCCACATTTCACTACGGCAGGATTCTGCTCCCATGATCACTGTGCCACAAAGGTGCCTGAAGTCATTATTCACTCTGTTAATCACTAATATGAATGGGGAAGAAGGGCCAGAACCTTTTCACATTACAGTCTCATATTGCTCAGGGGGAAATAAATAATCCACATGTTGAAAGAGAATGAAATATAAAATGCCCTCCTTATAAATTTAACTTAAAGGTAAAGCTGTCGTTTCTAAACCTTAGCTGCCCTTGCAGACCACAGCATCTGTAGTCCACTGTACTTCCATAGCACTTGCTATTTACTATTTCAACCATTTTCCGAAGCCTGTAGATAGAAGAAAGTACTTAAATACTATTCCAAGTGTCAAATTTAAGCACTGTAATTTGCCCACGTTTAGCATCATTGGTCATGCAAATCCAAGGAGTAAAATTTGACCATAAGAAGCCAATTCAGTGAAGAGTACAGGCTTATTTTCTACATAATGCTGCAATGCAAAGGGCTTCTTCCTCTTTGCCTTCCAAATAAACAACCAAAGGCAAAATGCTGTAATGGTAAAAGCACTGAGCTAAAAATACTTGCATCTCCTTTCTATACATTGACATACAGACACAGTGGCAGTTCTTGGCTGCTTTGCAGGCCAGTAGCTGTTTTCGTCTCTTGCACTGGGCAATGCAAAAGCCATTGTGCAGTTCAACACCTCTCTTTCAGAGACAGAATTTTTACAGCTGTCCAGAGGCAAAAACCTGGCATTTCTTTTATAATTAAGGAAACCGATGCATTGCAACAATTTCAGTTAGTGAAAATTGAAAACAGATCCCAGTGTTCATGAAGGACAAGACTAAGACCCATGCCCACTACCTTTGAGAATAAACACATCAAACTAATCCATAAACTCCAGCTTAAACCATGCTGCTCACACATGCAGAGTCTCCAGTTCCTGGCAGACAATACTGCCGTCCCTTTTCAGTACTACTCACAGGAACCCTTATTGTTACTAGCAATGTTTTCCTCTTTTTATTGTGTAGCCAAAAGTTGCTCCTTCAGTACATATTAATAGCGCACTTGGGATAGTAAGGTCTTTAGGAGCCCATTACAGGATTTCGACACCATTTATGTTGTCACCATGTGGCGCCTCCTTTACAAAAGGGAAGGGCAGCAGGTTGTGCCGTGTGCTTGCAAGACTGTAATGTTGGAGATTTTGTTTGTGTATCCAGATAGAGAAAACACTTGCTTTTACTGGCTTTAAAAAGGTCAGTGTTTGATTTAATAAATTCCCTGCCAAGAAAGCAGACTCCATTCTCAAAGGTTTAACAGTAGTACTCACCGGGTGGCTGGGCGTCTCAGAGCACTGCTAGCAAGCTACAAAGCCTTTCAACATCTGTGGATTTCCCCAGTTTGAAAACAGCCCAACTCAGCAGTTTCTATACTTAGCAGTCTCTGTATATATATGAGAGATGAGTTTGGCAAGCCTCTGCTCCAGCTCTGCGCTACAAACTCATAACAGCATCCTGTAAATTCAGAGGTTACAAACACACCTATGGGAAAAAGCACATTTTAAATTAAAGTCAATAAACCTGTCTTCCTCGTCTCTCTAAAACTTACTGTAGTTCGCATAACGTATGAACACCCAAACCTTTGCCTGTTCAAGCAGTCCTATACACTTACTTCAGAGAAACCACTCATATGGGTTAAGTCATACACATGCCTAGACATTTGCATGATTAGGGTAAAATGACTAAATGTGAAGCAGACTGTCAAAATGATAATTTAAAACTCAAGTGCATAAATGCTGCATGCAACTGTGTATAAAGTTAAAAGGAAAGACTCGTGCTTGCAAAGAAAATTGATTTAATAAATACTACAGCAGTAATAATAATGAGAGTAACTACACTAATACAGTGCTTTCTAACTTCAGAACATCACAACAAATCATACTGATCAGAGACAGCACCTATGTGCAGCAGGTATTTGTTCCTAAGTCCTTTTAATGGGAGGGTCAGAGTCTCATTTTTTTCCAGGGAGATTACAGCCCATAAACATAATATGTACAGATGTTAACTTTTGTCCCTGCCCTCATGAAACTGGAAAACTAATTAATAAATAATGCATTTGTTACATTTGCAGTGTTATATTCACTCAGATCCATCTAAACCAAGCAATAAAACTCACAACCAAATATATGTCCTGTTTTTACTTCCAGGAATGTTTTTCTTGTTACTTCCTCAGTAATACCTCATGTCCCAAGGATGATTCATTCCCCCACCAAAAAAATAATTAAAAAAAAAAATAAAAATCAAAATAGATTTTACCCATGAAAAATAACAGCATTCTGTATGTACTCAAATATCATTGCACTGATGCAGTATTTTAAGACTGCTCTCTGTACCACATCTATTATGAGACATGGCTCCTGGTTCCCTGTCCTACCAGTCAGGCTGTTATCAGCATGCAAGATGTGTGTGCTCCCTCTGTTGGCTACCTTGCTCCTTGATAGGAAAAAAAAAAAAAATCACATAAAAAGAAAAAAATCCTACTGGGAGGAAGCACTATTTTAAGTTTTCGGATAGGATGTGAAAAATTATTTCCCATGCAACAGAGAATTAATTTAGAAAGAGAGCAAACACACCAACAATTAAATGTCTGAACTTCACCTGAAACTTCACCAGGCCTTAAATTTTGCAAGCATAAATATCTGCTCTCAGAGTCTTCTGTTTGTAATGAATCAGTAACACATATTACTAAACACATATTACTAAAACCATTAGGCTCAGGCATGCGAAGAAGTATTTAGATGTCAAAGCAGTGATATATCAAAGCACAAAAAAACACTATCAAAAACCGTGCAGCTGCTTGCAAATATCAAAGTTAAGCCACAAAAGCAGGTTTGGAAAAATACTGGACTATATATGCGTATTCATAGTATGTTATACCAAGTTTCAGATTTGGATAGTAAGAAATAAACTTTTAAAAGATTTTAAAAGAATTCCTACTTAATAGAAGTGAATGCCAACAGCTATTTCGTTCAGCAACACAAATCAAGCAATTATATTGGCTGAGTAATTACAAAGTCTCAAAGTGGTGATATTGGTCATAACATTGCCTCCACTTTCTAGGCAGTTAATTAACTTGTACGATGTCAACAGTTCAGACCTCCTTACTCAGGAACACCATCAACTGTATCACAGGCGTATCAGAAAGCCAAGCGCATCTCCTGCGGAGAGCCTTGCCCAGGAGCTTCTGAACCCAGCAGAGCTCTGAGGCAGGGGAAAAATAATAAAACAGGGAAAGACTATAATGTAAACAGGGCTCTGCAAGGCCACAAGTTGTTAAACAAAAACATATTAGGTAATGACAAGGCTTAGCGAGCCACTGACTTATTAGTCAACACAGGGGTGTGTGGCTGGCTGGAATTCCCAAATCAGATTGTCTGCCAGACAGTCAATTCCATTACCCTGCTCTGATAAAACCTGCAAAACCTTCAGAAAGCTATCCTCCCCCGTTGTCTGGCAGGACATCCAGCAAGCAGAACGGTGTGGTCCCAGGAGCAGGGGTCTTTTTTCTCTTAGCTTTCTAGATGGTTTTATTGAGACTTATTTCTTTGTCTCTTCCACCCACGATAAACTGAACTTCAGCCTGCAGAGCTGCAGTGGGGTTACCAGCTGACATCTCTGACAGAAAAACAAAGGTGCTGCTTGGAGCATTATTGTGATATTGTATTTAGAGTGAGCATCAGCAGCTCTGAGACTTTCTGCATTATGTTATCAGGCTCAGTCATCATAATATATTGTGGCTACAGGATACAGTAGTGTATAAAATGTAAGAAAACCAAGCTATAGTTTTTGCCTGCTGAGGAACTGGTGTGTTGCTGAGCGTTGCTGAGGAGTGGATACGAAATATAAAAATGTACAGATATTACATATTTTTTCTCTTGACAGCCAAGAAGTGAAGATACCTTGGTCTTTATATTGCAGACAAAATATTACTAGATGCCAGCTAAGACTAACTGTTAGAAAAGCTTGTCCTCACTTTGTACCCTGCAGACATGAAGTTCATGCATGCCTTGACATTAATAAAGTTAAAAGTATTCTCTCACCTTCCTGTTTCTTTTCTTTTTTTTTTTTTTTCTTTTTTTTCCCTAGGAAAGAAGGGGGCAAGGGAAAGCACTGTATTCTGTTTTATACTGATTATTCCTATATGAATATTCCTCTGTCTCCAGCAGGACTCAGAAAATAATAGCTGCATCATTTTTGCTCTATGGGACCCAAGGTTGAATTGCTAGAGTAAAATCCTCACATCCTCTCAACTCTTTACATACCAAAAGGGCTGACAGACCTCTAAAGCAGAGCTTTCAGTATACATTACTCTGGCAGAGGACGTACCTCAAGAGCAAGAGAAAGTACCTCTGTATCTTCTCTTTTAGAAGTGTTCTGCCTGTGGCACTGAGGAACCTATGTGAATCCAGGCTGAAGGCACAGGGTGGACAAGTCTCACTTGAAAATATTTTAGGGAATGATGGCAGACTAGGAAAAAACCTTAAAACCCCAAACTCCAGGACTAGGATAACAAATAGGTTTTAACTGTCCCTTATTTCTACTTTCTCCTCAACTCTGAGTTTCACATTTGCATGTTTCTTGAAGAAACACAAGCACAGCATTGATATTAATACTGAGCACTTTAGACAACAAATACAGAAATTAGTAAACACAGCCTTCTAGCCACCCACTCATGATATATGCCATATAGAGTAGTTTTTAGCTACAAATATAAAAAAAAAGATCTCAAAGAGTTTGCCAACCAAGACAGTAGTCCATCAGACATGCAAAAAAATCACATACAAATGACATTTATGAGAATAATTTTGAATCTGGGAAGCCATTAGCCAGGGAATAGCTCCCTTCCCCCAGCAATTTTTTTCTTTTATTAAAGAAATGAAGTAATAGTAACATTACTTTCAATAGGGGAAAAAAAAAAAAAAAGGAGTATATAAGAAGGTCAAACATAGCTGCATGAGTGTTATGCTCCAAAGAGTTGTAATAAAGAGCATCCAAGTGTTCGTTTGCAAAGATTTATGAAACCAAATGTGATGAGGTATTTATTTTCCTGAACAACTGCTGCTTAAAGTATGTTTAAAAAGAAAGGCAGACACACCGGTTCAATGCCACTTGTACTTTTCAGAAAAGACATATACAGGGAATTCCTGAACTCCTTAGTCAAAAAACGAGTAATAATCTGTGGTGCTGCTCACCCACCTGTGAAAAAATACAGAGAAACTGTCTTTCCAGGATTTCATCAGTGTGTACATTGAGCCAAATAACATAAAGAGCAGAAGGAATATTTTCTCTCAAAGCAGAGGAAATAAATTATTGAAAAGAATTTTTTTTTAAACAACCCTTTGTCTCACTGAAGACCGAGGTTTCCCTAGTGATCCCTGCAGTATAATAAGTGGAATTACTGAGAAAGAATGTCAGTCACATTTTAACTCAAACATAAACAGCAAAGATAGTTGCTGATACATCTGGAAAGTGTATTATGCTTTATAGAAGAATTTATTTAGATTTGGAACTTCAAAACAGAAAAATATAGAATGCTTTAAACTGAAATGCACATTTATATAGCTTACTTCAACACACATTTTGAGATAGACAAGTTGATTAACTTTTGATATAATGTATTCAGATTGGTTCTAGTCACTAACCAATTATAATGAATGAAGTACTTTGAGATCAGGGGAAAAAAATAATCCAGAAGATGCTATATAACATCTACTTTAAACTGCATAGACACCTACCCCTAAGGTTTATGTTCCCTGCACTTAACTTGAAAAAAAAAA
>VWZG01009665.1:87769-108752 GCA_013396735.1 Grallaria varia
ACCTTGGTAACTCAGTTTATCAATGTGATTAATAATACACTTTGCATGATTCAAATACAAGTCCTATGCAATCTAGACAGCAGTGTATACTTTATCAATAACAACTAACTAAAAGTAAGTAATATTAAAAGCAAACATCAATTTTTCTTTGGCAGCTTGTGGTGCTCCTTTTAAAACAAGCAGCTTCACAAATATCTAAAACAAGTTTCTGTTGGTTTTTTGGAAGGGAGAAGATGGGGACAAGTCAAAAGAAAGCATCTTTACAGTCCTGGTAACTTACTGTAACAGGAATATCATTAAATATATCCTTGCAATTTTGTATCCAGTGGCTGGGATAGCTGTGCATTGTACCTTGAAAATGTATCGTTCTAGTCCCTTAATCAAAATGAGACCGAACATATACAAGAGCAATAGAAAGTGAAGTATATTTGGACACTGGTCTTGGTTTGTCTACTTCTTCTCTGTGCCAGTAGAAGACATTTTCCCCAGATGGTATGCTAAATTGTGTTCACAGATCAAAAAGACCACAGGCCAATCAAGTAGGTTTTCTCCTTTCATTGCCAGCACTTTTTTTCAGGTCACAAAACCTAAGCCAAGATCCTCACTGTCAAAGCATTCCTGTTTCTTGTGTCCTTCAAGGTTCATCTGAAGCTATCATTCATATTTGGCTATTGTTTTCTTCAACAAATGAATGACAAATATATGAACACTAAGTACCCCTCTGGGATTCCGGCAAAGGGTTTGAGTATTTGTACATAGATGCTGTTTACAGCAGTGTTTTCAGTACAGGGGGAAAAAAGCACATCTGCCTTTGTTTCAAGGATAGCGACTCCTATCTGGTAAAACCTCAAGAGATAATGTTGACAGAACAAGAGTTGCAATTTGTTTAGGAGCACCTGGAAATTAGAGCAGCTTTTCACAACAGTGGGGCATTTCTACCGATGCACCTAACATTCCAGATGGACTGCATCCAAAATACACTTGTCTAACACAGAACAAGAACGAATATAATTACAAAATATAAAGTGATATCAGCTTGGCCTCTCCCTGCTTAGAAGAAATCTGAGCACAGTGTTTTGCCAAGTTTTAGAAAGACAAAGAAGATTTTATTTTAAATTGCCGAGCTCCATTAAAAGCTGCTTTTGTAGAGACCTAAAAGGAGAGGTAAGTTGTTTAAATGTTTAAATGTGTCCCTCAGTAGCTTCAGTCAGAGAGCTCATCTCTCCTTTACGAACAAAGCCATATACCTCACCAAAAGTTAAATTATATAATCGACAGAAATCACAGATCTTGTTTACTATTCAAAAGCTGAGAAAAATCTCAGCACTCTGAGGCTTAAAACAACCCAAGGGCCTCATTTCAAACTTGATGGCTATGCTTTTCAACTGGGATTTAGCTGGCTTGGAGGGTGGGGACACCCTCTTTTAACTGCAGGTTTTAGGTACGCCTTTGATTAGAAGAGCGTTGTTCTCTTTGTACACACAAACATTTTGCTTTTAAAGGAAAAGCAAGAATGGCACTGCTCCCATCCTGTTTAGCAGTTGTCTGTGCTAAACGTTTTGTAAAACTCTGGTGAGGCAAAAGACAATCTTCATACTGGGAAGAGGCAAGCAAATTGATTTTGCACTAGTAAGCACAAACCTGTGGGCACACTGGAGCAGAGTGCTTAGTACGCCTGCTTCACAGCTAATCCAAGGGGAAGCTAAGGTTCTCACTTCAATGGGTGAGCTGTCTGGCAGAAAGTAACAGGCAGCCCTTCTACCTTCCAGATAACCAAAGCAAAATGTTTTGTTCAAGGTCAGCTCGTTTTCAAGCTTTCTCTGTGCTCAAATGGCTCAGCTGCTCCCATGCATATCTTTGAAAGATCCCTGCAGTGAGCTGCAAAAGTCCTTCAAATCCTCACCAGACTAAAACTGGAAACTCAGGATAAGGGGAAATTGAAAAGGAGCAACAGTAAGCCCCAGGAGGCTGGTGGAGCACCAGCTGCACTCTACCTATCTGTTTTAAGAGACATAATTTGTGATCACTTGCATCGCATGTAATATTGTATTAAAACCGTAATTCTGATGCTGCTTCGTTCAATAATTTTAGGTGATGGTTAGGCTCGCTCTTCCTTGCTTACAACAACTGTAACTTGCGAGGAAAAAAATGTTCTTTGTAAAGAAATCCTTCGTCTTTAAATGCTCAGAGAGGCATTTGAAGTATATCTTCAACTAGACGGAACACAAAAACTGATCTTACATGCTCCGGCAAGGAGTGCAGCAATATCTAAGTTCTGTCATAAAGACAATATATTAATCAGCTACAAAATCACAGTCCCAAAGCTGCAATAAAGTGTGTTTAGCAACACAGACATCCACACTGCAGCCAGAGAGAGTAATGCCTACTACTGAAGGTCCATGGATTTAAATACCCAAAATATAAATTTACCCATATAAATACCTTTCAAGTGTATTCATCTCTAGGTAAACTTTGTACTGAAGTTCTATTCAGCAGCTGTTTCAACTTCAAAATTACATTCATAAAAATGTAATTTTAATATTTAATCTGCTTGTATTACTTTTTTTCTACTCTATTGCCACCAAAATATCAGAATCTCTCTACTGATTTGCTTTGGGATGAAGGTATTTTCAAACAGCATAGCATTATTTCTGAGATCAGAACACGGTTTGGTGAGGTCAACAATTCATACCCTCGCAGCTAGAGAAAATTAGGTATGTGGATTAATTTACAGAAGACTGCACAGATAGAGCAAAGCACAGAGGAAGGCTAGTCAAACTTTTCACTAGAGCCCTGTTAGTTTCTCCTGGTTTTTTAACTCATTACAATTAAAGGAATGATATTATGTAATACAGGAGTATTTACAGAAATATTCCTACAGAGAAGAAACACAGTGTCTGTTAAAAAAATCAAATGCTTCCAAATCTTATTCTTAACCAACACTTTAACTGAATCTCCATTTCAAATATTCCTTTTTTTCTAAATCTAAGCTGCCCACTGCCAAAAGCCAGGCTGGCACACTAAGGAAATACATGGATTTGTATTTGCAAGATTTTTCTGAATTTTTTAGAAGCCCTCAATTTTGTTGCTACCGGACTCAAAGATCTAATTCAGTGCAAGGCAGAGCCAATACTGCTGCTTTTATTATCCAAACTGATCTGTGCACACCTAAAGGAAAACAAAACCAAACAAAAACCCCGAAAAACAACAAAAACAAAATTGATTCTCAGTGAAAAGTATCAACAGCATGTCTTCCATAGTTACAAACAGATGCTTAATGACTTCTGCATTGCAAGTTTATAAAACTTGCAAGGCAATTGCAGTAATGCCAGGCACATAAGTACCGACCAAAATCAGCAACAGAAGAGGGCAAGCTGTTGTTATCAATTTTGCATAGCACTGGAATAGCTAGAACAGAAGTAGGCTCCTCTGAGCTCCTTTCAGAGACCTCAGTGGTATCTAGCAACTTGAAAATAACCCTTCCAGCACAATGTTTTTCTACCTTTACCAACAGTCATGCTCAGGACTTAAATTAGACAGCTTGCTTCCCAGCTCAGTTCAAAGAGACTGTTTACCACTGAATTGGAAATTTTATTGCTTATGATGCATGCACTCAATTCTAAAACAACAGCAAGCTTAACTGCTTGAGAGATCCTGCTCTGGAAAAAGGCAATTCCTGTAAAGTCATTCCTTCTTTGCTTCAATATTACAACAGAGAATTACATTACAGCTGCTGTTTACTGTATTAAAAAAGAATGAGAGATAGGAAACAGAACAAATCTCACAACGGGCCATACAGTCATTTTAAGCAACATACAAGGAGGATTTTGACTTTTAGGACAAACAGGATAAGGAACTTATATGCAGAATTTTTTTTATGGTTTCAAAAAAGAAGAGAAGACCCCAAGTTTTAGTGACCTTACTGTAAGAAAGTATCAGAGTACTTCCTGAGGTTCAGGGTAATTATTTTGTATTTTATACACCTCTACAATACTTCCGTGGAGAAAAGGAGGTGCAGGAAAGTGTTTGTCATGCTCTTTTCACAGCTCTTCATTATTTGGGTAAACATATTCACTTCTTTAGAAAATAAAATGGAAACAACAGCTGAACCACAGCTTTTCAGCTTGCCAAGATCTACAGTGTGTGCCAGAAGATTAAAATAAAATAGGGTTAGTAAAGCTGGAAGCTTATTCAAAATATTACAGCAGAAATGCCCCATTTCTTCATCTGCAGAGGAGGGAAATGAAAGAAACTTTTTGGGATGATTTACATTTGCAAAAAGGGTCAACATGGAAACTGAGGGGACTGAAAGCAACTGTTAAAAAGAACTGATCTTTCACAGAGATCTCTGTGAAATATGTGAATGCTGTTGGCTGAACCTGCTTAGAAAACACTGCCAATCAACAGGCAGCTCCTCAGCAAAAAGAAGCCTTCTTCCAGAAACATTTCGTCCCAAGAGAAATTCCCTCCTCACAGGGAGAGGGAGAACCTATGTACTAACAATCAGTAGGAAATGGAATCTGGAAACACACCACTTTGGATAGGAAGGATGACATTAATCAGGTAATAAATCAGTGTAAGACCCCACTTAACATGAAACACATTTACGCTACACATTTACGCTAGCCTAAATTACATAGTTAAGGAGCAAGCTGATCCAGTAATATATTCTATGCTTTTCAATGAACTGCTGCAAGTTGGCACAAACACATCATTACTTCAGAAATCCTACAAAACGCTTTGCCTCTTGCTAATCTTTTGTTCCTGAAGGCAGAACCCCAGCTATGACTCCCAACATGGAAATCACAATGAATTTTCTGTGGGTTTCTTTTTCTTCATCATTTCAGATCTTCACACCCTCAGTTTTTTATAGTTTCACATTCTCAGATAATTTTAGAATGGCACTTTAAAAAATACACATCTGAGAGAAGTACTAAGAATGAGTAAGCTGTTTGTAAACACCATGAAATAAGATTTCCAAGACAAATAGCAGGTTTTACTGTTTTCATGGATAAGGATTATTTGGATAAGGAAAATAGCCACTAAGACACATTGTATACTTAAAAGAATAAAAACGTCCTGTTAAACCATCTTCACACATCAAACCTGCAGCAGAAACCCATTTAACCACACAGCATGTTCTGGGCTGTCATAATTTAGGTGCAAAGGGTAAGACAAAAGTTAGAGATGACATGAGCCTCAGGCTGCTTAGCCAGGTTTTCAAGGGTGAATCTGCAACACATACAACTTTTTATTCAACTCACTGATGCAAGCTGACCCACAGCTCCTGGGACCTCTCCTAAGAGCCCAAAAAGTGCACTTACAGCCCTAGCAGAGCATTCACAGTGAAACATTATTTACAGGATGGACTTTAAAGAAAAAAGATTTCTGCAAGTGCCCTGATATCCCAAGCTTAAGAGATCTCTGATAATGCAACTGGTACAAAGCTCTCAAAATATGTTACCCTACAAGGCCTTTTTTCTTTAAAATGTATCCTCCTCAGCCCGGTCACCAATACACTTAAAACACAAACTCCAAGTTGGTCGAGAACAGGACAGCAGAGTTAGCACCTCAGAGCAGCATCAGAAACAGAAACCTGTTGATTTGGACGTGCAGTTTTGCACATATGGAGAGAGAGCAGCCAATGTTACGCTCTGCTTGACTGCGCAGGAGGCCAGCTCTCCCTTCGTTTTCTTGTCCTCTTGTGTCGCCCTACCCCAAAAACACAAAAGGCTCATGAGACAGGACAAGATTTTGGAGCTGGGGAGACCGAGGGAGGGAGACAATCCCATGCAGATTTTTCTTTTTTTACAAGTGACACTCGAGTTCTCCCTATATTCATACTTCCCTTATCCTGTTTTCACTGCACTGACACTAATCCGCCTTGAAATTGGCTGATTCTGCCCAAGCCATGTTTACATGGAAGCAAGTTTCATCTGGTTGTCCTCATTCAGAGGCCAGTTTCTGCTCTATGGCAGGAGAGATTATTAAAAACCGTATATTACAAGCACATGCTTTAAAGTGACTCAACTTGGAAAGATAACTGTATTATGTCAGCCTTCCACTCCCTGGGTCACAGAGAGGGAGAGGTAGCAGTAAAAATCTCAGATGGAAATTGCTTTCTAAATATATTATCCTCCATAAAAGCCATTTACCAACTGCTACTACCCACAAGACAAAGAGAAAAGATAAAAAGTACATGTGACACGATAGAGTAGGGAGTGGAGTGGAGGACTCATTTGCATTATCACACTGAACATTAACCACAAGAAGGAAAAAACCAAATGCTCCCTGTTTTGCACAAACATCAATTATGTCTAGTAATTTCACTGCTCACTCTTGTGAAGCACTAATGCATTTAGCTTTTATGGAGCAGACGGTGTTTCATTGTCCATTTCTGCATCAGAATTCCCAGTTGCTTGGGGGAGAAAGGAGGAAAATTTTACTTTCTCCTATGATCAGTAACATCTGCAGCTTCACATAAGGCCTTAAGATCATAGCACCTAAACATGCTGGATTATTTCATTGCAGAGAACACATGATCATAGAATCATTAAGGTTTGAAAAGACCTCTAAGATCATCGAGTCCAACTATTAACCCAGCACACAACCGTGTTCACCACTAAACCATAACCTCAAGTGCCACATCCACATGCCTTTTGAACTCTTCCACGGATGGTGATTCCACCACCTTCCTGGGCAGGCTGTTCCAAAGCCTAACAGGCCTTTCAATGAAGAAATTATCCCCAATTTAAACCTCCTCTGGCTAAACACCCTCAGCTCCCTCAGCTGCCCTCAGCTGCTCCTCATCAGGCTGATGCTCCACACTCTTCCCTAATGCCTTTGCCCTTCTCTGGGCATTCTCCAGCACCTCAGTGTCTTCCTTGCAGAGAGGGGCCCAGAAGTGGACACAGCATTCAATGTGTAGCCTCACCAGTCAGTGCCCAGTACAGGGGGCAATCACTTTCCTGGTCCTGCTGGCCACATTATTGCTGATCCAAGCCAGGATGCCCTTGGCCTTCTTGCCCACCTGGGCACCGCTGGCTCATGTCCAGCTGGTGTTGACCAGCACCTCCAGGTCCTTTTTCACCAGGCAGCTTTTCAGACACTCAACCCCCACCCTGTAGCACTGCATGAATTTTATGTAAGTACAGTTCAGTGCAACAAAAACACACTTTTCCACTCGGGGTTTGAATACCCTTTCTCACTTTACAACTCCAGCAGAAGGAAGGAGAGGAGGGGCACTTCTTCCATCTGTTGAGCAGGAAGTCCTTTGCTGTTGGTTCCTCATTATCATTCAAAACATTCTAAAATGACCAGCCTTTAACTCCTTGATAATTCATTGCTTCAATAATTGCTACTAATATCAAGAGAGTGGGATTTAACTTCAAATGCCACCAGTCACCTTTGCTGGGGTTCATCCCCACTACAACTTCTTCAGTAATTAAGCCAAAAATTTTATTACTCTTTCCCAGTTGCTAACTACCAATTTTGCAGACCTATGAGCTAAGTCAGAAAAAACAGAAGTGATACTGGTTTGCTGCTCACCCATTCATCTTACACAAAAAAAAGGAAAAACATCAGCCACGCAGGAGAAAATGTTAATCTGTGTTTTCCTGTATGCTGCATTTCAAATAAGACCTAAATTGCTGTAATTTTCAATTCCAAATAAAAGGCACCCAAAATAAAAAAGAAAGTATTCCTTTATGAGTTCAACAGCTTTTCAGCCTTCTAAGCTATGGAACTGATAATTCTATGCCAAAAAAAAAAAATCAAAAAAATCTGTAGTTGCTACAGCAGCATCTTGAATTCAAAAAGATAAACAAAGCCATCAGTTGCCTACATAGACATGCACTGTACTCCCGTCCAGGCAGACTTGCTCAGTTCAGTAAAATGGGCAAATCTACATCAGATCCTCACCGAATTCTGAAATAACAACCACAAATCAAGAGATGGAAGACACAGAGCAAAGTCCAAATCCTGAGAATAACTGCAATTAAGATGATGTAGGGAGGTTGAGGTACTTTCTGTTTATTCTGTGCCTGCCAATATGTATTTCCTAAAATTATCCAAGAGGTCTTTAAAAACAGCAAAGACAATGGAGATAGGGATGAATGCAGCAGCTTGACAAAAGGGCAGCAACAGACACTTTTGACTAATCTGTAAATGGGAACCAAATATACTCTGTCCACTGAGGACTAGAGGCAAATATTATCCACCCACAAAAGGACTTGGGGAATAACCACATACTTCATCAAGATCAAAAAAATAATCAGACACAAACTGCAGAGTGTTACCAGTTCCTAAACATATATTTGAGCTTCAAAAATGCACAGAATTTGACCTTTCTCCTGGGATGGATTTCTTCTCCAAAATCTTTAACTCTAAGGGCAACACTGAGAAGGATGTGATCCTTGAAGTACTTGAAGAAATGCATTCAAATGCCTGTTAGATAAAGACAATTTATAGCTTAGTGTCAAATATCCATGTCCCAGGGCCCTCTTTGCAAGTGTGAGTACAATTTGTGCTACACAAACAAATCTACTGAGGAGATGCCCACAGCACCTTTACCATTAGCAAGGGACTAAGAAAAAAAGCCCTATCACCAAAAGCTGAAATTAAATGCGGTCTCATTTTTAGTTCCCATAATAGATTGGTACTTTCTAAAATAGATGTCAGCATGTAAATTACACAGTTGTGCACACTCTCAGCTACATCAAGAGTTAATTAAATGGCAACACAGCTGAGATTATTCCTCCACTACCTCAATATTTGAATGGCCTGTCACTTCAAGTATACAAACCGACTCAGTCTGCACACCATACGCACACACTTCTTACTGATTTTCAGACACAGACAGCTGTGCTGAGGATATCACTGCCTGTCTCTGTCCAGAGCATGGCAGGCAGCATGGTAGGAAACCAACTAAGATGTAAGGTAGAGAGGAGTGAGCGTGCAACATTTTCAACTGCAAAAAGAGTATTAAGTGTAATTAACAAACATTTAACCCACTTTGCTCCAGAGCTCCCTGGCCATTATCAAATAACACAAAGATAAAACCTCTGAAATAGATCCAAACAAGAACACAGGCAGGGGTTGAGCACTGTAATTCACCACTGCAGGCAGGCGAAAAAATTACCACCTTTATAACAAAGGACTGAGGGCACTGACAGATGTCTCTGGCAAACCATGCTGGGACAGCTGAATACCAGCTGCCTGCCTGCCCCTTCATCACTGAGCAAACTCTCAGCCATCTTCATCCAGTCTTCTGTGCACTTGTTCTCCTCAGCTGCTCAGACTAATGCACTGACTTGTAAAGGGAGAAGAGGCACATGTTACCTCTTAGCACTTAGGTACAATGCTGGGAACCTCTGGCACAGGGCTAAGTGAATATGTAACACTGAACAGGGAGCAATTTTGAGTAAAGGGGTAAAGTCGGTTGCGGTGAGAAAATAAGCTATTAACGTCAACCAGAGAAGAATTGTTGGATGGCAACTCTCAGATCCCCAACTCTCTGATTTGGGGGGATTGCCTGATACTCATGCTGAAGATCGTCTGCGACGCTGCATTTCATTGAGATCAACTCAGAGGCACAGCACATTGCACAGGACTGCAGACTGTGAGGGAAACAGAAACCAGGACAGAAACAAAGACAACCAGCCACTAGATGACTTGAGGAATCACCCACAATGCAGGATAAGTAATCAGTTTTTAAAAGCTGATTTTAGGCATGGACCATATTATCTAGCTATCAGAGGAACCACCAGATATTCCTTAAAGAAAGGGATTATGTCCAGCAAGCAATGCACAGATGTCTTTATTTTCTTTCTTCTTGTAAACATACATTTAAAAGATAACCAGTGTAAACCTAGATCAGAAGAAATGGATGACTGTTGTAAAATAAGCTTTACATTCAGATATTTGCTATGGACTGAGAACATGGGAGAAAAGCAGAGAAAGGTAAGAAAAGGTGTGTATATGCAGGGTGAGAGAGAAGGAAAACTTAATCTTGTGCCAAAGACTGCAGACTGCAGTGTGATTATCTTGTAGCTGCAGGTCTTGCACCTCAAGTGACACATCCATTAAGATCAGATCTCCAGTGCCCTTTGCCCTTCATGGGAAAATAAATTATCATTTGATTCCCACACAGTATTCATCTTGGTCTATCAGGCTTTCTTTTCAAATTTCTTGAGACAGAAAGGCAAGGCTGCCTGTTCGTGCCAAATCCACTCTCGGCTAAATGCCACTATATATTCTCAGGCATTCAATTTGTAATACTGAGCAACAAGATACTGACCACTACAGATTTAGAGGAAGCCAGAATATTAAAAAGATTTTCATCTAAAAGCTATGGATATTTGGGCATTTTGTGTTTGGAAACTCTAGTTTGTATGAGTTTTATTGAAACACAGACATACTTCTCTTGGCAGGATGGTATGTTTCTGCTGTAAGATAACAGAAAAGCATTGGCAGGACTTGTCCCACATGATCAGTTTGCCTATCACTGACGGCAAAAAGTACACTGAATGAGGCATAATAGAGGAACTTGGCTTTAAAATTGTTGTTACAGTTCTCTTACACAGCTGGGCGATTTTATGAATATGGTAATAACTATAACCTTTAGAATTCAACACAGGAACAGCAGATGGAACCTAATTAAGAGAGAAAAATTATTAATTCATCTTCATAAGGAATGGGAAAGACAACAACTCTTTGCAAATCGAGGTCCTCTGTGTCATTCAATAAATGCAGAAACAACCAACTAGACCAGGAACTCATTGAGAAATAGCTACACCACACACAGGAGGTCAAGATGTGTTACTTGCAGCTTAAGACACTGAATAGACAAGAAACAAGAGTAGCATCAAACAGTGCCAGTCTTTCACTGTACATGACTGCTGTGCTCTGATTGTATCCTCAGCTTTAGCTTATACAGAAAGACTGTGCAGAAAATTATATTTCTTTCAGGCTGTGTCAGTTACCTTCACTTCAACTTAATAAAAATCTCTGAAGAACTTGCATTACTCTGTCCTTCTACCAAATGATGCACAGCAGTAGGCAGGCAAGTTCATTGGACTGGCTTCCCTTCACACAGCTCAGGGTACAAGATGGGGTTGGAGGCAGGAGGAAGCTTCTTTGCAACTTGGGGAGGAGAGACATTTTTGGGAAGGATTAAGAATGGGGGGAATACATTAGGGGAATAAACATCATTTTAGAAAAATCTAAAGAAAAAATCCAAAGTAAAGATCTCAACAAATACTGTTTTCTTATTAAGTTCTGCCATGTCAAGAATGGAATTCATACTACGTTTTATTTGTAAAAATGTTGAGATAATTCAAGGTAGAGGGGATATAATAACAGAGCAAAAGCTCTGATTCTCAACTAGGTACCTCACATTCACCTTCTCAAAAGTTAGCTGGCAGTATCTGTACCCTGATACTCTTCTCTTTTGTCTTGATTTAGCATAGAAATTAGCAAATATGTAGAGATGCAGCTGATATATTCCTCTTATTCCAACAGTGCTGAGTTTACTTCTAAGGCACCTCAAAAGAAGGTAATGATTCAGCTGATGTAAAAGCATGTAAAAACATGTGAGAGACGACAGACACACAAGGCCCTTCCTCTACTCCAGCCAACATTTTTCTAATTGCTATTTCACCAAGCTGGTGAGGTGGGGGAGACTAAAAACAGTGAAGCTAAATACATACACATACACACACACACACACATACCACGCAACTTCTGCTTCTGTTTACACAGTCCTTATCCAGGCCCATTAAACAGCATTAGCCGGAGATGAAAGGAATGTTTTGAAGGAGACAGGCAAGAGTTACTATACCCAGTTGGGTAAATAGTGGTGCCAGTGATACAAATCCCATAAACTGTGCATCGATATTCATTTCAACACCTACCCCTGTGATAGTAGCATAAATATAAACCATCCTTTCAGAGTAGCATAAATATACACATTTGCATACACACATTTTGGGTGCATGTGGTGCGTGCGCTGCTTACTCTTTCTGGCACAAAGCATTTGTTCCTGTCCGCCTCCTTATTGCTACAGATCCCAACCCCTGCAGAGGAATCCTCTCCTCTTTCCCAGCCTCCTCACCAGTTCTGGCCCACTCCCTCTCACTCACATTTCCTATAGCTCATTAGCATAACTAGGGAAATTGGCATATAGCTCACAACATAACTTGTTTGCTTAGACATGCAACAGAAATCAGAGAATCATAAAATATCCTGATCTGGAAGGGACCCATGAGGATCACTGAGTAAAACTGCTGGCCCTGCACGGCTCAGGTCCAAGAATCACACACCCTGTGCCTGATCTGCTGCTGCACTTTACCAAAACTCCATTTCTGTCTTTTACCAAAACAAATACTGAGACAGTTGCAAAACACTGTGCGGGGTATTTTTACTTAGGCAGATGTCATAGTGACAGAAACATTCAACAGCAACTGTGCTATGAAATATGTTAGCTTTACCAGTCAAAGAGAGAAAAGAACAAACCAAAGAAAAAAATTCCTTGTTAAGGAAGTAGAGTAAAATTAAAAATAGGTACTGTAAACAGTGAGCAGCATACAGATAGCACACCTGCTGTCTATACTGAACTGTATAGTTCAATACCTCAGCTGTCCCCACCACAAAAGATGCCTGTATTTGCCCCTGAGCTCAGTCTCCCACTAGCATCCCAGTAGCAGCCATCACATGCACAGATCCCTGTTTCTCTGACATTTCACTGGGCTGCCCTGCAGTTTCATTACAAAAAAACCACAAAAACAAACCACAAAACACATGAGGCACCTTATGCCACCTACAGGCTCTACTGCTTTCTCTCTTTGAAACTCACTGTCCATTTAAGCTTGCCTCAGTCCGTCTGTTCGCAAACTTGACTGCGGCCAAGACTCAATCAAAAAGTCTTTCCAGACGGGTCCTGAGCCCAAGCTTCTTCTAACCTCCCTGCTCCCTCTCACAAAACCTGGTAGATCTCAGGGTCCATGTCTGCCATTTCTCCATTTCTCTCCTCACTTTCAGCAAAATTAACTTTTCCTGGAAAATACATCCCAGTCCCAGTTAGCTTTCACTATGTTGCTTTTCTTCAGGACTACTGCAAGGACTAGAGTTCATTTCACCCTTCAGGAGCTTAAGCCTCCTTTGGATCCCACTTTTCCCTGTAGCTCAGATAAAGCCAACATGACTACTTGCTTGAGAGAAAATTAGGTGTTCAAAGCCGGTTGCATTACTCTTTATCATTACAGAATGACTTTGCTAATTAGTTTTTTCCAAATAATAGAATGCAATGAAATCAAAAATAAGAAACACGTCTCACTTTCTTCTATCTCTTTTTTTGAGAAATGAGAGAACCTGCAGAACACTGCAAAGCCCCAATAGCTCCATTACACAAATACACCAAATGTCATTGTTGCAAGATTCTTCTCTCTGAAAATTGTTCTCATAGAGACTGTAGGCAAGATGAGAGGTAAAAAATGCCCAAACAAGCCACCAAAGCTAGGCAGTGACAAAAAGGTCTGTGTAAACAGACCTCCAAAATTCTTTGGAAGCAGAGCCTCAGTACTAGAGTAATAGGTTATCACAAAAAGACATACATAGCTGGTGAGGTAGGTTTTACTCTAACAATGTAAGGCAGAGCCAACTAGCAGGCAACTAGCTCCAATGCCACTTATTTTGGAGACCTCAATATAAAGCGTATTATTTGGGCACGATTTCTTGTTTTGGCTTGGAGTTTTTCTGGAGGAAATGCCATGGGAATCCTTTAGTTCCTTCCTAAACATAGACTAGAGAAGTTTTCAAGTGACACAATAAATGACCTTGATGAGTCTTACAGGCACAATAAGTAATTTTTACTCAGAAGAGAATAACCTAACTGGACAGGCAGGAGAAAGCTGCTCTGTACAGCTCTAAAAGAAAGGTGGTATCTACCCTGCTCCTAGACACTCCTTTACATAAAAGACGGATTCAGACTTAGGACACCACATCTTAAAAATCAGCAAACAAATGCAGCATCACCATATTTGGCAGTTGCAACATTTGCATATTCCAATAGGTCTCCATGGAAGGGCTGTTGTGATCTCATGAATTACTAGTGAAGGGTTGTGATTTTTTGTCTTGAGTCATGCATCCAATGTATTTTTAATTTAAAAGGTTTTTAACATCAAGGGGTTTGTACACATGTTAATAAAACAATGTCAGCTGTCCCAAAATTTCTCTCCAGGACATACTGTGACCATATTGTCTTAAGCAGACTTGACCTGGAAATATTTTTCTGGGCCACATCTGCATCAGGTTTCAGTACAATTTTCCCCTCTTACCTTCAAAATAATATGCCCTCTTCCTCCTGTTTAAGACACCTGAAAGCTGATGGTCCATTGACAGCTGCCTGAATTGGTTTATTCTTTGTTAACTGTTTACTTTGGATCAAATGAAAGCAAAAAGGAAACGGAAAACAGCCCCACTGGGAGAAGACTCATGTGGGACAAATTAGGAGCCACTGTAAGATTCAAAAGTCTGGGGGAAAAACAGGACTAACTGGAGGCAGCTGTCAGGATGTGGTTTTTCTGTTTATAATCTTCTCCTTCCCTCCCTTAACCCCCTAAATGGATAATATGAGAGAAAGTAAGCACGTGTGTGTGTGTGTATGCACAAGCAGAAGCAAGTGAGCAAGCATGTAACACTGATCCCTCCTCTCCATATAGAACACATTAGAATGTAATGTAAACTGTATGAGAGAGGCAAGCCAGTCATAGAAATAAAAACAACTGGTAGAACCACTTATTTAAGAAAAAAACTCTTTTTCTTATCCAAGTATCATAATATGCTGTAAAATTGCAACTTTACAACATGAGTTTTAATTGGTAGGTGAGCTACAAACTGGAGCTGGAGACCTAATGCTCCACTTCAGTTTTGTAAATGGCAGTCCTGTTGCTGGATCAAACTTCCCTAGTATTTTGTCACCCATCTCTCCCTCCAAAAATCAAAATAACTGTTAACAAGGCACATTGCTATGTACAAAAGAAGTGTTGCCTATTCAGAAGAAAGAAACCAACTCTAAAACCAAAAGCCTCCGTAGTCTGAAGTTTAAATTTAATGTAAGAGTAAGTAGTGCACACATGGTACCAAAAATCAAGAAGATAGGAAAGACAAGTTCGTCCTCTGGAGGAACTCTGCGCTTTCACATCTTCTCATGACTATCTCCTCACTTACTACTGTAATACTCCATGTCATGCACTCAAGAAGAACAAGTTCAACAGCTATTGTTAACTAATAGGTAAATCAATACTCCTGGAGGTAACAGTCTCCCATCCCTTACCATATCTTCACCTTCATGTCAAATCACCTCATGTCATTTTAAGGTGGGATGATCATCAAAGTCACAGATAATGGAAGAGGAGGCAGAAGAAACCAATGAAGGGGACACAGCACAGGCTTTCCAAACCACTAAACAGCTGTTACTCCAAAGATATTTCTATCTCTTTCCACGTTTATTATTCAACTTTTCTCTGCCTCTTGTCTCTCCCTCCATGCTTATTCCACCTAAGCAGCCATAAGTGAAAAGGAAAATACCTGGATTTCAAACTTCCAGGCAAATCAGAACTGCTCAGAAACCAAATTATGCATGAGCCAAAGAAGTTCTCTTCCACCCTCCTGTTCCCTGTAAGAAGGAATAAATCAGAAAACTGGATCTGACTCCATGGGTGACCAACACATTTAGAGACGAAAGAGTATAAAAAGTTTTAAGTGCAATCACAGAAAAACAAAACACAAGTGCCTGGTCAAAGCTGACAGATGCAATCAAGACTGCTTTTTCTGTAACTGTTCAAACGGTTTGACTTTCCCTGCTGGGAGAACAAATCAGACAAAGCTTAGTAGCAGGCATGTGCTTTTCACAGTCCAGCTTTTCTGTGTAATTATGTGCTTTGGTACTAGTTTGCCAGGTTATTATTGCATTAAGCGCCTCAACAGGTGATGCTAGCAAAAACAACATTATAACAATATGCCCTTTTGCAGTCTAACAGCCACATAAAAGTAGGCTCTCAGTTTGCTGTGAGCATGTTTCCAGTTATATGCACCAGAAAGAAAAAAAAAAAAAAAAAAGAAAACAGATGATTTTGTCCTTCGGTGTCACTGGTGAAAAGTTGTAAATTCAATATCCCCAACAGCAAGGTACCTACAACCCCAGTCAGAGGCTGCTCTCCTCTCTGTGTTACCGTTTGTGATCAAATATATTCTCATCTCTTTGGAAGCAAATCATCATGTCTTTCTCTTCAGTCCTTAAAACTAGACTTTTTAAGTGAAAAAACCCCATGAAGACAAAAATCAACTCCTTCGTGAAGGATGAAATAGGAAGGCTAGAATTATTTTTTTTTTCTGAATGTTTTGCTTTCTTGTTCTTTGTAATAAACAACAGAAAACACATGAAGAGTAATGACTGCATTTTGTTCACCCAACTTCCAACTTCTTGAGAAAGTTAACTAACTCACAGTCTCACCACAACACCCTTAATCACTTAACTCCGGAAAGGTATTTCTCCTTTCAAAGAACATACATAACAAAAAAGACTGTTTTCCACACCTAATTACAGGTTCCTCTTGCAGTAACTACCATTCCTACTGCTATTTTTATGATGCAGGAGTAATTCTAAAATATCTAAATCTGTTTTTTGAACTGTCACTGTAAGGTGACACCTAATGACCTCTGGGAAGAGGCAACAACACTTTCTACATACACATACTGGAAAACACCATGCCCTCTCAGTCTATTTTAGTACTATATACTGTTCATATAATACTAGTATTGCATGAACTCATTCACCATCATATGGTGTAATATGCAGTGAAGCTCTCTGCCACACATTTAATTAAGAACTGACTGAGTCAAAGAAAACAGGATGAAAGCTAAGCCACTGAGCTACCCCTATCACCCTCAAGGGGAAAAAAAACCCCAAACCAAACACATAAAAGAAAGGAAAAAAAAAAACCAAAAACAACAAACCCTCACACAGCAAACCAAAACAATAAAAACCCCATAGTTGTCTTAGCATTGTTGTCACATGTATTTATACTCGCAGATCATCACAGGCAGCTGAGGCTGTAGAGGATGAAACTTGAAAAGACCTTGTCTTGTGACAAAGAAAACTGAAATATTTCTAGACAGTTATGCATATTTGTTGTTACGTTAAAAGCACCAATTATTCCTTGTATGCATGTGATTAATCAGAAATAAATATTAGGTCTGACACTGAAAGGAGGTGCAATGGATAAGAGAAACAAAAATTTTTCATGTGCCTGTGAATGGCCTTTTAATGGCAGTATCCTAGTACAGGTTTGACCTCCTAAACATTTCCTGCATTGTTTGTCCTCCTGCAAAGGACCAAACCAGACTGACTGGGAGGGCTGAGAGCTCCCCCAGTCCTTACTCCTGTATTCCTTCACTGTTTCGAAGGGAAGAGAGAAATGGAGTAAGTAGAAATAGACAGGAATCAAGACAAAAAGTCATAAATAAATAACTGCAGAAACAGTGCAGGAAAGAGCAGACAAGGTAGACATTAGCACTACATCTCTTCACTGAACAAAGTATTGGCACATTTGCCACTGTGGCTGGCAAACAGTGCACACTTTCTGGTAAGTTACATCTACAATACAGAGTTAGTGGATCAGTCACTTAAAATTAAACTGCTAACACTCAGCTTTTTATTACCTAAGTGTCATTCAGTAATCTGTCCAGCTGGTCACCAAAAGCTAATCTGGCAAGATTCCAAGGCTCAAGAATCAAAAAATTACTTGTTTCACGCAGATTGTGTGCAAGCACATTTGCTCCCCTCTGAACAAACTTCTCCTCACAAGGAAGATTTTCAATCCACAGCCAAGCTGTCCCACGTGCTGCACAGCATCAGGCTCTCCTTCCTCAGCAGGCACCTCCTGCCACGTGATGCCTTTCAGTCCCAGGCTCTGAAATGTGACTCTCAACCCCCCTCTTACCCATATGGACTCCCAAATATGGTACTGATGCTTAAATTCACATCTACATGCTTAAATCAGAAGCACATTGTTTAAAATCCATTTCTTTCCATAGTGATTTTATCAGATAACACATTGCCACAGTATGGGAGAGAGAGTAGCACATCAATCCCTACACAAAAGCTGTAAGGATGCATCTACTGGCTGCTTAGTGTGAGTGGGAAGAAAGAGGCGGGGGGGGAGGGGGGGGGGGGAATGAAGAAAAGCCAACCCTGCATGTGAGTGAAATAAAGCTGCAATGTTTTGCTTTACTGCCATGCTGTGGAAAATACAGTACAGCATCCAAGCCAAGCTTCTTTTTCCACAGCGTGGCAGTAAAGAGAAGCAGCACAACTGCAGCCCACCTTGGGATGCAGAATGACTGGAGAAGGGCAATGACTGGACTACTTTTACTACAACTCAAAACAACAAAGACACAATTTAAAAAGGTAACTGATCATGTCACTTACTGGAAAGAAGAGATTAGGCCTGCTAATTAAAGGCAAGGATCCCCATCTTCTTCCAAAGGATGCAGCTCTTCCTCCTTACCATCCGTCTGTTTCTGGTTTTGGCTCTGACCAAAACATTCATTCCACTGAAAATGCAGACTGCAGACCTATGCACAATAGCATCTGGGACAAATCATTGCAAAACCAAGTACCTTTCTTTGTTTGGTGTTAATCTAAAACAGTTATTAAAACAGATTTAGCAAAAACCTTGCTCCTTCACAGCAGATCCTTCAAGTACTTGGTACGTGCATCACAGGCAGGCCTGTCTCTCTGGTGTTTCTGCAGACTCAGCCCTATGACAGCAGCTCGTGGTGTTCAGTATGGCACCTACTCGTCTGAGTCCTCCTGTTCACCTGGTGGGATGCCAGCAGCCTTGCTCATACTGCTGTCAGAATTGGGACAGAGCTCCCAGTCTGCACACAAAAAACTATTATTCTTAAACAGTCATGATTTATCATTGAGAATACTTACTTAATTCACACAATTTCCATTACCAAAGTGCTCCTGCAGATTAAAGAAATAATAATCCTAACAATTAAAATTAATTGCCTTTTGTGCCAATGAGGACTGCCCAACTTCCCCCTTCCTGGGGCTTTGACTCCTTTGATCTGTCCATCTCTGTTACAAACATGAGCTGAAGGAGTGGCAGGTTCAAGTAGGAATGAAGCAAATAATTCCTGAGTGGAATGAAGCAGAAACTGGAAAGCAGCCGAGATGACAGCCTCAACTGTTATGAAAAAATAACAATGGTAGCAGTAACTATTTTTGTAGTCACCACTCCAAACAATCTCAACAAAAAGTGTGGCTGGGCGATTCAGCATCATGCTGAATCACTGGCAGAACGGCTTTCTGTGCGCATACGGTCAAACACAGGTAGACCTGAACAATCACAAGAAACATTCCTCATGAAGAATAGCACAAAGGGGGTTAAAAGAATAATAAAAATAAAGAATAATAAAAGGTCGGGTTATTTAATCCATTTGCATACAACTTTCTAGACAACAAAGTATTTTTGTATGAAACTAGCCTGTATTCTGCTTTTCCCGTATTTCTACTCTAGCTAATTAAAAAAAGACAATCAAGTTGAACAACTCAGAAGATTACAGTAACAAATACTATTTCTTTTGACAAAAGAAAAAATAAAGTGAAAAATTCAATTAAAGGAAAATAACAAATCATAGCAACAAAAAAAGAATGTGCCCAATAACGTCAGTGAGAGTAAAGGATAGGTAACGCCTCTAAAGATGGCCACGTATAAGGAAATAACAAATTCTGTTCAAAACACAGGATTAAATTATACTCTCTCTTCTTTCCAGGCTTTAATAGATTGATAAGGGTACAAAACACAGCATAGAACTGTAACATTTTTATAGAAGGAAACAACATGCTTTGACAATTTTCGTTCAGAGAAAAAAAATTATGGAACTTTGTGCCAACCATGCAGACTTTCAGATGGATTATTGTTTCATTACAGTACTGTAGCGTCTCCCCCTTTCTGAGCATACAAAGACAATATAATACACAGAGAATTTCTGCTGAGCACAATAATTTTAGGAAGTATGACAGATTTTTTTCTTTCAGGTTCAGAGGTTACAATACCCATTTCAGACAGACTAGTAAACACTACAACATTGGTATTTCCATATTTTCCAATAAATGAGGCTTTGAAAGCCTAAGCAGTGTAACAAATGCACGAACTGGCTTTGCTATTCAGAGACGGTCTTTGTAACAGAGTCATACTAACAAATATATGTAGAAAGAAAACCAATCCCTTAAACTGCTGAGCTATTAACTTTTACATCTTATCACCTAAAAATGCCAAACCACTCCCTTTCCTCATTGCTTCACGGGTGCTTCTTTCCCAGTGCTTTGGGTTTTACTTTGCTGAGAGCAAAGAGGATAAGAAAACATGCATGGCTATCGCAGAACTATGCTCTTCGTGAGAGATTCACAAAAAAGGCTAGCTGCCATTTTCAGTGCAGCGCTCGGGATCCAGGCATCAAATCCAAGACTACTAAAAATCAACTGCAACAAAACACAGTTACACGACCAACTGCTGCCGTCGCCCACATTTTATCAGCTGGCACTCCTACAGTGATCCCAACGCCGTCGGCGCCCCCCGAGCCCGGGGACAGGAGAGAGGTTGGCTTTGGAGAGAAATTTCTGGAAGGGCAGATTTGGGACAGCACTGCCTCTGCCACACTCCCCAGAGCATTGCGTGCCATGAGCAGCAGAGGAGCATGAGGAAGGCACGGGTGGTGGGTGATGCACAGGGCGGTCAGGGGACTGCAGCACTGAGCCCACAGCCCGCTCCTCACTTGGTCTCCAAACATTTCCAAACCCACAGAGGCGTGAAAGAGGGGCAGTGACAGGCAGGAAACACTGAAACCTTGCACGAAACATCGAGGAGAAGCTTCTGGTGAGTGTTCATTGGAAATTAACTCCTTACTGACTCAT
>VWZG01009670.1:0-54041 GCA_013396735.1 Grallaria varia
ATCATCAAATAAGTTGACACATTAATATAACCTAGCATCAATGCAAAAACCATTGCAATGTGCATTCCACTAGAGCACAAAGTTTTTAAAATAGAAGCATTGTTACATGATTAGCAGGCTATTTAGTTTTATATAGTTCATGCTAGATATGATTCTTCCCTGATCCATATCTATCATACTGGCATGTGTTTTTCAGTACTACACAAAGCAGTAACAAGTACAGATGCTATTTACTATCAGAGCATGTGCACAAGTATGTGCATCAGCTACCACTGCTGCAGATGAAAAGTATTCCCAGCAAAGATCATACTGCATTGCCCTGGACATGGCTCCCAGCCAGGTAGAGATGATATTTTTTCTTCAAATGAGAGATCTGAAATAATGCCTGAAGCAAGAATCAAACCAGAAGTCAAAATTTTGAAATTCAAGCAAGTAACTCTCTGTCCAATCTGGCAGGCCTAGCTTTGTATAAATCCACATCAAATTGACATCAACTCTGATGATCTCCATGGGCAGGCAACTGCTGCCAGCTCTCCAAAGCTGCAGGGCTCTGGAAGTGCAGAAGGCTGCACCAGAGCTTGCAGGAGCCTGCAGATGCACATAGGGGAAGAGAAAACATAAAGACACAGAAAGACATCAGCATCGTGGACAGGAAAGTTTGGACGTCATGCACTGGAACATCCTGTCTAGCTCAGGAGGAAAAGGGGTTTGGATCAGTTTTGGAGAAAGTCACCTGCACACTCACTGCAGGTAGCCTTTGAATGTTTTCTGCAAGGATGGAGAGCGGCGTTCATTACCTTAAATGTGTTAGCTAGAATTCTGATTGTTAAAACTAATTAAAGATGTTTAAAAACTGGGTTTGACTCACTGTTATGTAACACTAAGGGAATTTAGATCTATTTTAGGATTTTGAAAATGAGGGCAAAAAAAATGGTACACACAAACAAGAACCTCTATCACCAAGTCTGACTCCACAGCCTGGACCTCTCCCACCCTCAACACACTCACCTGTTACCTGGGAAACAACGTGAAAATTAGACTTTCCAGCGCAAACTCCGCTAATTCTATTCCTTATGACATTGTCTTGCAGTGATAGCTCCTATTTTCACCCTTCCTGCTCCTTCTCCTTAGCATATAAATGCCTTACAGTACATTTCACTCTAAAATAACTTGCTCTTCATCCCATCTCTATTTTACAGCAAATTCTGAAGAAACAGGATGCCTTCAGTCATTGTACTAACCATCTTTTCTGCCTTCTCCCCAGTTTCCCTGTTCCATGCAAACTGTCCTCTCCAGGTTTCAATGTTGTGCGTCATCTTTCACCATCCCACCGACTTCAGCTCTTATTCCTTGCTCACTTCACACTGAACATCCTCTTCATATGTGTATTTCAGTGTCATTCCTGTGGTGAAATACACATAACCGCAACTCACATCTTCCACTGCCGAGCCTCATCCGTCATTACTGCTTGTCTGAAAGCTCACTAACGGCACTAAGCTCGAATTTACTCAATTTTTATTTTCTGTAGTGTTGCAGTGATCCTCACAAAGCACTTAGCTAGAAAACTCACAGCCTTGGGTTTATCTGTAAAGTCCTGTTCTCCTCTAATACCATGGCTTCCACTGAAAGATCAACACTTACCATGTCTTTCCACATACAATGTTGTGGGGAACCTGAACCATTTAATAGCTTACCGCCATGCTTTGTGCTGCCTAAAAGTCATTCTATCTAAGGGCTGGGGTTTTTTTAATCAGTATGGGTTTGATGAGCCCAGGCCTATGAAGTTCAGTCCATATTGAAAGGATCAAACCCAAGAGAGGAAGGAGAAAGCACATGGTCCACCAAATAAAAGCAGAGAGAAGGAAACCAAGCTGACACTATTTGGGTGACCAGAATTGTGGTCTATGTGAATCCTGACTGAATTCCTTCTAAGTTTTTATTGTGTGTTTAAAAGAAAATCAAAGTTCTGAACAAGGAGGAGTGAGAAGTAAGCAACACCTAGCACAATATAATGCACTAATAGCAAAAGCATTCATTTTGAAACTATCTGCTTTGCAGCAAAACACGTCTCCTGCAATACAATATGTGAAACAAAGCAGATTATGCCCAGGGTTTGCTGAAGAACATGGAACAAAACAAGTTATCCTAAATCAACCTCCCCATCAGACCACGACTGATATAAGCTCAGGAATGCCAAACAAAAATGCTGAAGAGCCTGCCAGGGCTCTATTCACTCCATCCGGCCTTACCTCAGGAAGAGGGACAGATGGTGCCAGTGACTCAGAAGAATGCCAAAAGGCTCTCATCTCACAGCAATAACCTATGTCCTAGCCTTGTGACAGCCTGTCATCCACATAAATGAGATTTTTCAAGGGCATAATTGTGAACTTGGTGCTGGTAGGAAAACAAGACAGAGTGCTCTCACAGACAACTTCTCTTTTTGTGACCTGAGCAAAGATAATTCTGTTCTGCAGTTTCACCAGTGTGACGCTCCATGTCAGAAGGCAGGGCCTTGGGAAATAATGCTTGGCAACATAAATTACAGCTTAGTGTACTTCTTCTGACTAACTTAAAATTGTCAAAAATCTTTCCAGGAATAAAAAGCCTCAGGGAAAGCATAAAAGATTTGTGAGCAAGACTTCAAAACTTTAAAGGAAATCAATCTTAACTTTAAAATCTGTAAAAAAAACCCCTCCAATAAACCAGATCCTCCAGATTCTGCTTTTCTATTTTTTTCAATTAATTCATTTGCAAAATAGAACAAAATCACTTGTAAGTCTTTTCTCTACTGCCTCTTTTTTTTTTTTTTTTTTCCATTTCCAGAGTGTAAAATTCTGGTTTCCCATTTCCACTCCAGGAAAAAAAAAATTGAATTGTACTTCTTTTCCCCAAAAGCTGCCACTGAGTGAACACAGGGAAGCACTGGCTCCCCATACAGGGCCTGGACTGACCTAGGACAAAGAAAGACAGGACAGAACTTTGGATTGGTAGACCAAGATCTGGACAGAAACAAACTACTGAGAAGACTTGTGCCAATAACAGCTACTATGATGGTATTCTTAGAGACACAATGCTATAATGACACAAGCACATTAAGCTTTGTGGGGAAGCATTTTCTCTTATTAAATAAAGTAGCAGAGAATGAGACAGCTACATATTGACCCAAACTGCTATTTTGAGGAGTTGCTCCACAATGAAAGCTTCTTATTGCACTTTTATATCCCTTAGTAGTGACACAGATACTTCTACTCTTCCAACTGCAGCTCAGTACATCAAACACTTGGGGGCTTGTCAGTCACAACCCAGGTTCTATTTGCCCTTCCAACCCGGAGTTGTCCCTCAGAAGACTCACCCTGTTTCGCATGGGCCCCAAAGTACTCTACCCTCTGGCCCATTCTTTTCTCCCCATGTGCCATCCAGAGTGTGAGTTCAAACATCATCTCTGTGCTGGTAGCTCACACAGCTTTCTCCAGTGCTCTCCTGTACAATAACCTAAAATCGCAGTCTGTTGCTCTGAAAAATGTCCAGCTTAAAGCCCAATGGAGCTAGAAGAAGAGATGCTAAACTTGCCACCCTTACCTCCATTTTCAAAACCTACACATAACAGAGCTGAGTCATTCATCATTTTCAGGCCCTAGTGATGCATTTGATTTCAGTTGCCCTCAAGCCCGACACATCTCATCTATGCTTACATTCTGCAAATTCTTCTTTCATGGTGTTGCTTAGACATTATAGGCTAAAAGTGTCCTTACCAATGCAGCAAATTATCTTTTGGGTTTTGGGGTTTTTTTTACAAAAACACAGAAGCGTGCCTTTTTTAATTTTCAGGGAAGACATCAGTGCAGCAGATGCACGTTTTTCATCTCCGTCCCCAAGTCTCCTTTCCTAGCCTGTGATTTAATGAAAGATTAAAGACTAGCTTATGAAAGTTCACCACGGCAACTGCTGATGTCATTGGGAACTGGATTCCCAGTTGGGGCTTAAATAAAGATGAAGACCATATTGATAATTGACAATATTTCTAACATTATTCATCTAGCTAATTAAGCCACAACTCCATGTCACTACATATGCTCAAAACTGAATGAACAAAAAATGAAGCACCATTAATATTCTTAGCTATTGGTGTTACATAAATTTAGACCACAGAAGCTAACTGTTCATGGAAGGTGTAGGTGGTTTACTCCTTTCCCATCCAGCAGCAGAAAAACAGATTTATTCATGCATCTACTTCATGATGTCATGCCTTTAATTTATCCTACTGAAAAAAAAAGCATGTGCACTCAGAAATGAACCTAAGTGCTGCATTCCACATGCCATAAAATGAAGCAAGATTTCTCATTCAGTTGTAAGCACATTTAAGCATTGAATGAAAGGAGACACACATTGGGGAGCTTTGCCTGTAACCCTGTTGTGTTTACCATCCTTTTGAGAAGATACAAGCAAAACTTTTGTGTATGTACAAACACAAGAACAAAAAGAACATTCAAAGTTTCCAAAGTGTACATCTGTCCCTCTTTTGGTTTATTCTGAGGCAAATCACTGCTAAAATTCCTTTATGGTACTTTGTTGCTTGCTTCATCCTCCTACAGCAACCCAAAAGCAGTGTACTGATGGGCAGTCAACCCACAGCATGGACATTCACCCAGTAAAGGAGAATATCTGTCACAAAACTATAATACTCAGGGATAGAGAATGGGAGATTGTTTAGGACTTCAGCCGATTTCATGAGGAAAAATGCAATTGGAAGAGGAAGTAAAGGTCCATTACACAGCTTTAAGAACCACTTGCAATGAGTACAAGTAGTTAGGCTTTATGTATCGACTAAGATTACAAGTGTTTGGATAACGGGAATGAGAATGGAGGTAGATAGACCATCTCCTCCCTGCATTTAAGTGAAAGCTGTGAGACCTGGAACTGTGCCTGAGTTCTGGACACAGAGCCAAGTGGGTCTGCAGTTCTGCTTCACAGTGTGGCTGCCATCCTTGGGGAGGGGCATCAGATATTATTACAAAACAGCACACAGTCATCAAAGGGAAGCTCTTAAGACATTTGCAGTCACCCTATGAAAGTAAAACAATTCATCAAGAATATTTAATGGACAGAATAACAACAGGATGAAGAAGAAAATATATAATAAGGCTCACCTTGCATGTATAATGCTGCTTAGTTTGATTTCATTCCTACAGCATTCCTAAAAGCAAGAATAGATATGGCCCAAGATGTTCCCATGGATCTTCAAATGGATTAATTCTTAACTGGCTTCCATTCAACTCTCTTTAAAGGCTTGTGTGCTTCTTTCATTTGATACCGCACTGATTTTCTCTGAAGCTTCCTCCTATCGTGGTTACCCTGATCAATTAGTGTGCTATAAATAGAGCAGTCAGATTCCTCTCACTGGTCTCATTAAATTGCACTCCTGCTGAATTTCTGTGGAGAACAGAACTGGATCATACTGATAGCAATAGTATGAAGATGTCCTCAGGTTTTCCAGAGAAAATCAATTGCTCAATATTCCTAACAAAATGCTTTGAAAAACATGACCCAATGGATCTCAGCTAATGCCCAAAACATATGTCAAACCTTGCTTGCAATTCTGCATCTCTAAAACCCCAAAAGATAAAGGATGAAAATAAGTGGTTAAAAGGCTCATCCAGCTCCTCACTGATACATAATCCCTCATCAATCATAACTATTGGACTGCATCCCCTCATAACAGAAACAGGTCGCAAGAGGTATGCAGCTAACCCATATAATTCTTCAGGAAAGTGAAGTAAGGATTCAAGGGAGAACACAGTCCCAAGGCTGTCAAAGTCACCATGTAATGGTGGTATGCTCACTAACTAAAACTAAAGGGGAACGATACAATCTGCTGCTATGGTATATGTTAATTATTGCAGATGTGTGACAGCTATGATTTTTAAAAGGTTAATCTTTATTTTCTAATGGTGTGTCAGTATAGCTATCAAAAAATTTGTTTTAGAAATTACATTTTACTAAATGAGATTGATAGGAACCATAAAATAGGAATGGAATTGTCTACTTTGAAACATTTCAAATTCTAATGTGAAGGGCAGTTTTAGATCTTTCTTCTGCCCTACATCCTGCCCTATCCTTTCATAACTATCTTGTTTTCTTCTCACATCATTTATGTCCTTTTTTTCTCCTCTGTTAAGCAGTATCCTTCAAAATCTTTCCATCTTCCTCCCAAAATGAAGCTACATTTTCAACATAGCTTCTTCTGCAGGTTGAAAAACCCAACTGCAAAGGCTGGGTTTACAATTACTGCACTGGAATTACTGAATGTATCCAATGTTTCTGCATGGACTCACTAATGTCTGGAGAATAATCTATGGGGGTTTTGTATGAAGATCTGAAAGATTCATTGCAGACTTCATAGAACTGGCTGTACCCTGCAAAGACTTTCTGAGAAGAGTGCTGGAGGACTACCAGTACTTGACGATTTCCCCTGGCTTCTTTGTACTTTGCATGGTGGCTTTCAGCCAGAAGATGCAGTGCTCTAAATTATAGTTTCAATCAAACAGATCAGCATGAGATTTGGGCATGTCCCAACAAACTCAGAAGCTTTTATAGGTAATAAGGTACATTCAGTGCAATATCAGGAAAGAATTAACGAAATCTGCAGTTTAAACATACTTTTGGGGATGACCTCTCCTGAACCACAGCAGAACTGCTTTCTCCATCCAGAAAATGTTTTCAGTGGTGGAAGTGGCAAAGGGTTGAAATCCAGTTCTTCTCAGAAAGGAAGCCCTGCCTCAAAATTTCTAACAGCTATGGCAGATTCTTAAGAACCAAGAGCTGGAAAATAACCACATTTGAACACAATCTTTAATCATTGATTAAAGATAGCGTTTTCCAATGCCATTGTGCATTATTGGAGTCAGTCCTATAAAATAAGGGAGATGACTATATATTTTATAGCAAAAGCCTAAACTGTGAGGGACAACATAGAAGGTAACCCACAAAAACAAGCAAGCACCTTTTCATAGCCAGAACTGTTCTGGGGGAGATGCTGACACAAGGCTTTCTCAGTGTCAGGCACTAGAGTGATATTTCTTTTGATTGAATGTAAACCCAATTTTCCATGAACAGGACAATATGCTCAGCCACTTCAGATTTCCGTCCGTATCCATGTTTGGATATTCATTATGTGTAAACAAAACATTAGTGCTCAATCCTTTCTATTACAGAAGACACTGGAAAATATTATGGGCACTATTTTCATATTCCACATAATAAGAAGTAAAAGATGTTGTTTAAGAAGTTATTCTGATCTTTGCAAAATAGGAAATGCTTTTAGGAGTGCCCTTTTTTTTTTTTTTTTGAAGTATGTTATCCACACTGGAGAATGATGTTTTAGAAAGAGTTCGTATTTATTTTTTTCTTAGGGAACATAATTTTCTTTATTTGTTAGAAATCTAAACTTTCAGTTCCTGAACTACTTTAAATCACCAGCCGTGTAGCACTTATTTAAGCAGTTATGCCTATTAAAACATATAAAAATTGAATTGTCTTAATTGGTTTATGATTATGAAACATGAGATGAGACAGACCATCACCAGACATACAATTTCACATTTTTTTGGTGCTTCTCCCTAGAGAAGTTTCCCATATTTGTTTTTAAACATTAGTGAAATATCACAGCAGTGTTCTTCCTGCATAGCAATCACTTATAACCAAGTCAAAATTTTGCTTATAACCAAAGGGAAATTCCGTTCATAAAAATAGGTGTCTTAGGACGTGAACACTTGCTAAGGAATATAAACCAAAATCACAAAAAATATTAAACTGTATTGCTTTGGGAAACCAGCACGGAAGGCTTAGCTGGTGTCACAGGCACTGTGTGCACGAGCAGTATGTGCTGAAGACACCAACATAAGGCTGACTGTGCACAGTCTAAAAAGATCACAGAGGATTTACCAGCATAATGGAAAACAGAGGTTAGTCTGGTTTCAGAAAGTAACTCCAAAAATGATCCGGCATATCCTTAAGAAGTAAACCTGAAAGATATATTTATAAAATGGATTGGTAACACAGGTAATTTGGACACTATTAAAAGAAAATAAAAATTTAAGCTCTCCAAATAAAGAGGAACCCACTGATTTTCACATCTCACCATCTCCAGTGCCAAACAAGATAGAAAGAACATCTCCAGGTCCTAATTCCAAATCGCTGCTGTTGCAGATAGGTATATTCCTTTATAGGCATTACTGAGCATCACACACCAGTTCCTGCTTTGGGCCCAACAGTACACAGTGAAATAGCAAAGGTTTTTATAGGAGTTGACATTTTGAAATAGAAAAATTAGAATTAATGCCGAGAGGAAATCGGAAGAGCAAGAAGTCGTAGAAAGGTTTCCCAAGAATGTGCCTGGCCTGCCTTCAAGCGCTTAAATTAACCTGTGTGAAGCACTAGAAAATATAATGCACAGGATAATCTTGCCTCAGCAGAAAGGTGGACTATGATCTTAAAACATGTCTTCTGTCTCTAGCATTACAATTTACAACAAATTAGCTTTATTTCTCAGTGACCTTACAAGGAAGATTACTATTTATTCCCTTCATGACCTTAAGATACCGAAGCAAAAAGAAAATATTTAGACCTTGACTTAGAAAAATCACTTCCAAAAATAAATAGATATTTTGAAGCCAAGGAATGGTCATAACCACATGATTTTTGAACTGTGGCCTATCAGAGACCACAGGAAGTCAATTATAGTGACAAGAGTTAATTGCTTATACTGAGTTTGCGCTGCAAGCCCTTCTTCTCTCATGTTGGTGCCACCTTAGCATCATATTAGTATTTCAGCTTAATCAGAGCAATTTAGTCACTATCTTTATTTAATACAGATAGATTCAGTTTCCTGATAAAAAGAAGTAAAGCAGAAAAGTGGTTAGCATCTAGCAAAAGCTCAAGAAAGAAGCAGCCTGCACACACAAGAAGAATCTCTCCTATTTTCTTTCTCCCAAGATGTAATAATTCCATTAGGATGTTTTTCTTTTGACAGAGCTGATGTAAATCTGTCAACTTAGATCATTTTCATTGGTTTCTAAACTAATCATGTCTACTTTGTTGACTAGAAGAAAACTTCAGATTCAAAAAAAATTATTCTTTTTCCAAATCATGCCAGGTTATTCCACTACATCCTCAGAAGCTCCTGCCTGCCCCCGTGAGCACTGAATCATGCATACCAAGTAAATCAGCTCCATTCTGAGGAATTAAAAGGACAGGTTCCTTAACAGCCTTGTGGTTAGAGGACTCACTTGGAATGTGAACAGATCAGGACCCACTCTCCAGTGCTGCTTTACTGAATTGTACAAAAAACAATGGGAACACTGGTTAAAAGGACACTTGAAGCTGATCAGTTGCCAGATGTGAAGAACACTTGGCCAGTGAGACCACAAAAGACTGAGATCTCCTTAGGATTCTAAGATGAACTTAACATGCCATGCAGTCACCTACGGTGACTGAGGTTTTGGAGGGTGCCATAAGACAAAAAAGAAAAGATGTATCAGTGGAGACTAGTACAAAGTAAGGCAATGTTAGCAGCAGTGGGATGAGGAACTGGGGAAGAAGTAGGACTGTGGCAAAGGCTGCTCAGAGCAAAAAGGGCAGGGGGAATGAGCAGAAGAGTCTGTGCCAGTTAGATCAAAGTACCTGAACAAAAGTCAAGCTCCCCACAACTAATCACACCTTGCTTACAGCAAATGCCTGCAGAACATTGGCACAGGGCCCTCTGTCTTTCTTGTGTGGGTTCACATGGAGGATGACATCCTACTGCAGGCAGATACTCT
This sequence comes from Grallaria varia, assembly GCA_013396735.1. Classification (NCBI taxonomy): domain Eukaryota; kingdom Metazoa; phylum Chordata; class Aves; order Passeriformes; family Formicariidae; genus Grallaria; species Grallaria varia. The sequence goes on from VWZG01009670.1 coordinate 9,816, forward strand.
GCTAGCTCCAGTGGCAGTGTTTGGAGGGCGGATATTTAACTCCATTAAGCTTCCTTCCACTTTTTGGTAAGATGCCACATAGCAAAGTTTCTGGGAGTAAGAGTTCAGTTTACTGCTTTTTATCACTTGTTTCAGAGTCGGCAGCCCACATGGCATTATGTGCTTTCAAAGAGCATCTAATGAGAAGCTCTTAATTTAGCCATGCTAGAATTCAGATTCCTAGTTGGGGGCTCAGGATCAAGGCTTCTAAAGTATTAAATCCTCCTGAACAAAAATTAATGGCAGCTGGACTCTATAAAAAGTGACTGAAAATCAGACCCTGGCCTGCCACAGGGGGCACCCCATGTTAGAAGACATTTTTAACAGTAATCTTTCAGTGGAATAGCTCTCAGCTGGGAAAAAAAAAGTAAATAAAAAGGATGGTATCTTCTCATCTTAGAAGTGTGTCTGCGAGAATAAATATATTAACATTCCAAAGGCATTAAACTTTTTTTTTTTTTTTTTTTTTTTGGGGTGAGCATTATAAAAGAATCTAGCAAGGAAATTGATTATTCTGTCTTTAGGTAACAGGTTAACAGCTGGGACCACACTGAATAATGGTTATGTCTATACAAACATGTCTGTTTGTAGCTGAATTCAAGCTACGGTCATCAAGTCCTTTCTCACTCAGCAAGTTCAGGCTATCCAGACAGCAGGTGAGGAGCTAGAAATAACAATCACTTCCAGTTCACCCTGGTTCTACTGTAAATTGCCGGTAAGCCTTTTTGATGGTCTTTTTACAAGTAGAGAAGACAAAATGTATGCAAACTCTAGCAAAATAATAAGCTCTTAGGAAAAATATGCCATTCTGCTGCTGTTGCTACAGAACATGAGTTGAACTGGTATGAAATTGTGCTGTTTACAAGCACATCTCTCCCTCCGTTCTCTGGGAGGTTGTGGGCCCAGGGGACTCTAGCATTTGCAAACAGTTTAATTCTTTAATAAATAAATAATTTTTAAAACTGAATGAAAGCAGCTACATAATTTACCAGACTTCCTGAAAGAAGAAGATACTCCCATCAAAAGCTTGAGCCTGAGACTTTTTAATATTCTCCCAAGCACTATGGGAAGTGTCAGGACTCTGTTCTCAAAAACTGGTGGAAAACTCAAGCACTGAATGAGCAGGCTTTATGGTTTCAAGTTTGGATGCAAATGCATTTTAAGCTCTGTTTTGTGGTTTGCTGCTCACAGATGCTCATTGCTAGTACTAACTGTTCCTCAAGCTCATTATGCACTGCACAGAGCATATGACCATGTAAACATATGCAGGCAAAATACTGTTTCCAGAGGCATCCTTAGTTCTGGATATTCCTGCCTTAGGAATTCTTGCCACTGCAACCCGCTGGTTGCATAGATGTAGTCCAGAGCTAGGTGGCAAAATTTAAGCACTCTCTGTGCTTGTTGAACCAACCAAGATTCCCTGTAACATACTGATAGAGTCCAAGCTCAGAGAAAATAGGAGTAGGAAGTCCTGTCACTTTCATCCCCAGACTGTACATGGTCTGGTGTCTGGTACTTGCACCTTACACTGCTGCAGCAAATCTCACTGGGGATATTGTTCTTATAATTCACACTAACAGCAGTGTGAAAGATGTTTTTGATAGTAACTGCAAGTATTCTGTCTTCATTTACTTTCTGGTTTGCTTTCACGCTTGCAGTAGTGAGTTTGTTTTAGCTTATGAAGCCTTCTTCTGTCACAAAACAAAAAGACAGTCAGTTAAAAGACCTTCCTTGCTCCCCACAACACTGTCACTGTTTCTTCCTGTAAACATCCTCAACCCAGAAGAAAAAGTCTTCTGTCTTCTGCAACAGTGCTGGCTGTCCACATATGTTCAGCTCCCAGTTCAAATGTATGTCGTCTCTTTTTCACTAGCTTTTTTAACTAGAGGAAAAGCATTCATATTCAGCCACCAATAACTACGCACTTTTGCAAAGCATTTGGAGGTAGAGCCTGCCTGAGTGACAACATGAAAAAAAAATCTGCCATGCATGCAACTACTATTTTGCACTAAATAGAAATCAAGTCTGTAAGAAGGAGCTAGTGGTCCAGGTTTTGGAATACTAAATATTAGTTAAAGTGCCTCATGCATACCCACCATGTTCCATTTGGCAAATCTCACTTATAATTGCCCCCAAAGCTGTCTGTCAGAGTTAATAATAACCTCAACTTTCAATATAATTTTTAAATTGAGTTTTCAGTCTGTGAAACTGTTTTTACCTGTTTTGTGAAAATAATGTTGTCTTGAGACTAAAAAAAAAAACAAAACACCAAAACCCAGATAGGGCTTACATTAAAAAAAGCACTATCAAATATAAAATAATCTTCCTCCTTCTGCCCAAATGTTCTCAGCTCAGTGTTTTGGCAGAAAGGGTTATGGATGTGCCAGGACCAATAAAATGAAAGGAGGGCTTTTAAAAAGGGGGAAGGGGTGAAATATACCCTTGACTTAATTATGTCACACTAAAAGTTCACCTAGCCTCATATCCTGTCCTTAACAGAGGCCAAAAATGAGATCCTAGTGCAGCTACAACTTGGACAGCATATGTGATTATATCCACTCAGCATTTACCTCATCTCCAGCTATGTGATGCCCATGGACTTCTGAATTTTTATGTGGTTTATACATATTTAGTAATCCTCAGTTTATTTCTCTTTCACAAACTTCCCCATTTCCCCTAAACACAACTAAACTTTAAGCACCCAGAATTTCCCATGGCACAGAGTTCCACAAATTACCCAAATATTGTCCAAATAATTACCACGTATTACAAAGAGTCAGGCCTCTTCCTAGTATCACCTGATGATGCCCATTTCTTAAAATGGAGATAACAAATAATATCTGCAGTCCACTCTCTCCAGCCACCCATGATCCTGTTTGTATCCTGATCTGACTTCATCAGGCACTCTCTTTTAAGTAGGAGGTTGGATCTGCCAATCTCCTGGGGTGTTTTCCAACCTGAGTTATACACAGTTTTCTGCTTCCATCCAGATGAATCCCAGCCAACTTATTTGATCCTTTTACAGAAACCAGCCCATACTTTTGGGGGGTTTTGCCCTTCTCTAGTCCTAGAGTAGTCTTTCTAAGACATAAAAATAGAAGCTTTCCCAACATTCAAAATGGAAGTGATAGCACAGATTTTTGTAGTGATTTCACTGTGTTCCCTGCTCTCTATTCATTTCCTTACAATTCTTTGCATTTGATCTGCTTTTTTTGACAAACATCATGAATTGAGATAATATTTTCATACAGCTATTTATCAGACCATAACATCAAGTTGTCAGTCTTGTGTGGTAAGAGCTCAGAGTTCATCACTGTCTATGGAAAGTTAGAACTGGTTTTCTTCTGAGCTCTCAAGAGATCACTTTCTGCGAGAAAAGTAGCCGAAGCACACAGATTGCAACCTCTTGGTGGTGAAAGAGGCAAAATTTTGTAAGGTTTTTGAGAGGGACTTATTCAGGGCACTTGGGACTGAAGCACACAATGCTGTAGCACCCTCTGCTTTCAGGAACCCAGCTGCTGAATAACATGAGCATCTTCACCAGCCCCAAATTAGTGTTTGGCTACAGAAACTAAGGAATGGAGGGAAATGGGCACCTAAAGACTGGAATTCCCAAACAACCACACACTGAGCGTGCTGGGGAGAGCCAACACAAAGTGCTAAAGTCAAGGCATGGATTTCAGCCTCAGCTCTCAAAAAGTTTTTCTTCTGCTCAGGTTTCACAGCCCTAAGCTCTTAGATACTCCTAGGCATCTAAGGCAGACAGATCCTTCTCAGAATATAAGGAGTATTATACTTTGCACTTGGTTATTCTTCACTATGGAAGGTGTAGGAGCTCCAAGTGCAAACCCTCTTTCTCATTGATGAGAAGCAATATAAATCCTGTAGCTACAAGCATCTGCAAGGAAGAGTATTACTCCTGTTTTCCAGAAGCACATAGCCAGTGTATGAACTAGGACTGGAGCATCAAGAGTCCCAGCCAAGTGCCTCAACCTCCACACCAAGTTTTTTCTTCTTGGCTAGCAAAACCATTTGATCTAAAAATCAGCACTTCCCTACACTGCAACAATTATTTGGTACAGCACTGTTGCAATGGGTATGCTGGAAACTCACATCACATAACATATAATCGCTGTCCTTTAACACGGTCAAATGTCTCTTTTCCTGAAAACAATTACTCAAGAAGAGGTTTCCTAATTAATAAAGTAAGTTTGGGGTATGATTCTTTTCATACTCCCATTTAATATACATATGCATATGAAGTATATAGCAGAACTCATCTTTAGTAGAATACTGTATATATTTACTTACCTTACTTTCAAAAGCATTTTCCTAAACAATAAGCTTTTGTGAAAAGCCCCAAAATGCCATAGCTTATAATGTCTTTGGTACATACTATATTGAGTATTCTGCTCACCATGGAAGCAAAGCAAATATAATGCAAATTTAGTAGATTTCATTCAGGAGGAAAAGGGATTTGGTTAACATCAAATTCAGTGGTCACTAATCCCACTTTCACTGTCCCTTTCCACCCAAGTAACACAAATATTTAAATCCTCCAAATGGTAAAGTTCAGCATCTTGAGCCCTGTTAAATCTTATAAGCCAAAGTAAATTTCATTTCTCTGATTAAACAGAGAGTGTTTACAAAGACCATAAATAAATAGTGCGGATGAGTTGTTCTTATTCTTTTTCATACTACCTGATTAGAATCATAGAATCATAGAATTGATTGGGTTGGAAAAGACCTCAGAGATCATCAAGTCCAATCCTTAGTCCAACTCCAGTCAGTTTACTAGATCCTGGCACTCAGTGCCACGTCCAATCTCAGTTTAAAAACCTCCAGGGACAGTGAATCTACCACCTCGCTGGGCAGGCCATTCCAATGCCTGATTACTCTCTCTGTAAACAATTTTTTTCTAATATCCAACTTAAAGTCCATGCCCTCTTGTCCTATTGCTGACTGCCTGGGAGAAGAGACCAACCCCCACCTGGCTATAACCTCCCTTCAGGGAGTTATAGAGAGTGATGAGGTCACCTCTAAGCCTCCTCTTCTCCAGACTAAACAACCCCAGCTCCCTCAGCCTCTCCCCACAGGACTTGTGTGCTAGTCCCTTCACCAGCCTTGTTGCTCTTCTCTGGACCCGCTCCAGCACCTCAATATCTTTCCTGAACTGAGGGGCCCAGAACTGAACACAATACTCAAGGTGTGGCCTCACCAACGCAGAGTACAGGGGAAGGATCACTTCCCTGGTCCTGCTGGCCACGCTATTTTTGATACAGGACAGGATACCATTGGCCTTCTTGGCCACCTGGGCACACTGCTGGCTCATGTTGAGCTTCCTGTCAATTAGTACCCCCAGGTCCCTTTCTGCCTGGCTGCTCTCCAGCCACTCTGTCCCCAGCCTGTAGTGCTCCATGGGGTTATTGTGGCCAAAGTGCAGGACCCGGCACTTGGCCTTATTGAACTTCATCCCATTGGAATCAGCCCATCTCTCCAATCTATCCAGATCCCTCTGCAGAGCCCTCCTGCCCTCCAGCAGGTCAACACTCCCTCCCAACTTGGTGTCATCAGCAAATTTGCTGATGATGGTCTCAATCCCCTCATCTAAATCATCAATAAAGATGTTAAACAGGATTGGGCCCAACACTGACCCCTGGGGGACACCACTGGTGACCGACCACCAGCTGGATGCAGCCCCGTTCACCAGCACTCTCTGGGCCCGGCCCTCCAGCCAGCTCTTAACCCAGCAGAGAGTACACTTGTCCAAGACATGGGCTGCCAGCTTTTCCAGGAGCATAACATGGGAGACAGTGTCAGAGGCTTTGCTGAAGTCTAGATAGACCACATCCACAGCCTTCCCCTCATCCACCAGGTGGGTCACCTGATCATAAAAGGAGATCAGGTTGGTTAGACAGGACCTGCCCCTTCTAAACCCATGCTGGCTGGGTCTGATCCCTTGTCCAACCTGAAGGTGCTGTGTGATTGCACTCAGGATGATCTGCTCTATAGCCCTGCTGCACTTTTTATTTTGACATTAGAGTGATGTTTTCCACTATGCATTTTTTTCCAAAATAAAAAAGGCAGTCCCTGTTGAGGGTAAAGGAGCAAAGAAACTTGCAAGAATGTGCAAACAGACCTGCACCTTGCCCACCTCTCTATACCACCTTTCCACCAGGCTTTCCTCTTAATTCCTTCCTGACTGCAATTTTTTTGAAGTGAAGTTCTCCCTCCGAGATGCTCAGTATGATTGTCTTTAGTCCTTCCCACTGATTCTAATATATCTTTACATAGATTAATGTCTAAGCAAAAGAAAAAGAATTAAAAAAAAAAGAAAAAATCTAAATATAAACGACCACTCAAGTAGTGTAACTACCGGGAAAATATCACTAGAGCCAATCAGTTTTGATATGATTAGAATTTTAGCTCTCATTCCTTCAGTAGTTCTCCACAGAAAACTGATCGCTGCATTATGAGAACCCAGCTAACTGATTGGGCACGAAATGATGCTGTGGGTGCTGGCTGCCATTGGACTGGGGCTATTTGAACACAACAAAGTGGGGACATGGTTAAGTTAAGTAAGCCAATGGACTTCTGCCCAGTTCAGTCACGAACCAAACAACGGTAGGAGAATGCAGAGTCTCAGAGCCCACCTGAAGTTTGGTAGGTCATCTGTCATATTTTCACATGCAGTTATGCAACTGTTCTCAAAGTAACCATCTCCAAATAATGCCCAAGAAGAAACACCACCATTTGAAAACAAAGACTACTAAAGCATTTATTCATGCTCTAAACCAGAAAACTATGGCTAACTTTGGGAAAAAAAAAAAAAAAAAGGCACAGAAAACTTTGAAAGCAATAAAAGGAATGCAGCAGTACTAGAGCACAGGTTTCACTGCTGCCTTCTAATGTAGTTGTCAAGATGAAGGAATCATACTGTTGCATAAGAAAACACAACAAAATGAAAATTGAGGTCTTTGTCTCATGACTGTCACTACCCTTCCATGTGTAACAGCAGGCTGAATACTGGTTAAGCCATTGCATCAGTTAGAGCAAAACTTCATACTACTGTGTGGTAGTTTAAATTCTAGGCTTTGGTGAGGTTTGTTGTTCTTTAGGCCTTCCTTAACAACTGGGGTCAAAAACTAAGGCAGTATTCCATCCTATTCCCTCACGTAATCAGGTGCATATGAGATAGGTGAGGGGGAGGTCCCCTCTCCCTTGGGCTCCAGCGTTCCTCCCGCTCACAGCTCTGGGACAGCAGCTCTCAGGGTTTGGGCCTCGCTGATCTCTGTGGGCTGAGCCCTGAGCCGAGGGCTCTGCCCGAGTCGTGTCAGGGGGAGGAGATTTGCTGTTCTTAAGGGACGTGGTGAGATTCCATTGTATTAGTTATTTTGTTAAGCTATTCCTTGAGTTCCAATTGTGTATATCCGTTGTGTTTTAATCCCTTTTGTCCTTTTTTCCCCTTCCCTTTTCCCCTTTTCCCATTGGGGTTGGTTGGGAATTCCTTGGGGTCCCTACTCATATGTATATAGTATTTAATTGTATATAATTATATATATATGTAGAAATATCTTTTTGCTGCAATTTTCCTCTGCTACTTTTTTTTCCTTTCTCCATTTTTCGGTGTGGGGGGAAAGGCTGTTTCGGGCTGTGCTGTGGGTTTGGCTGGGAGCCAACCTAAACTTTTACATACTGCTATGCAAGTTTCTTCAAAAATAGCACAGTCAAAGTGAAGAAAGTTCAAAGACAAGGTTGTTATTTTGCTTTGTGAGTAATAAAAACATATAAATGATAGAAACACCACAGAAAAAGAATACATGTTCTTGTAAAAGCAAGGCACACTGTCAAATGAGTGAATTACAGGTAATTTTGACATGGCAACTCAAGCCTGCACAGAAAAAAACTACCTCAAAAATCTTAATTTTTTGTTTTAATAAGCATAGAATATCATAGGAGACAGATGAGAGTTATGTAGCATCCTTTCCAGCAATGTGCTTGTGCCATGTAAAGTGCATTTGCAATGAGCTTAAAGAAATTTAAATCACTATATTCTCAGTCCCAGAAGCTGCTGCTCAGATTAATCTTGACCCAGAAAAAGAGCTGAGCACATGCTGAACTTTGAGTAAATAAATAGTTCCAGCTAACTGTCTAATCACAGGGCCCCACACTTTTCTTGACAAGTTATGTAGAGCCTGTCTCCAAAGGAACCAAAGAAACAAATCAAGCTGGTGCAGCAGCGACCCTTATTTCGTTAGCCCTGTGCATAATTACAAGATAAACTTATTACTTCTAACTTGTTGCTGCAAAAGCTACTGTCTGAATTTACGGGAAGCCTGTCACTTTGGAATAAAAACAAAAAGTTAACTCTTATTTATAGCAAAAAGGGAGCGTACACATCAGGAGTTAACTGCAGTCAGCTGACTGAGTTCATACTTTACCTTGTCCCATAGTAGCTTGCTTGTTCACCCATACCTTAAGGTGTTAAGAGCTTTGCTATCCAGAAGTTCTTGGATTTTGGGAGGGTCTTAGGGGGTTTTTTGCCACCTAGATTTGTAATGAACTGCAAAATGAAGGAGAACTGGGAAATGAAAGAAAATAATAATGTTACCTGAAGGCCCTCTATGGCTAATCTGAGCATGCTAGGTGTGAGCTTGGAGGCCTGCTTGAAGGTGAAGTTGCTCCAGTCTATAATCAAAACAAATCCATTCACTTGAAGCTCGGGGTCTTCTATCATGGCTTCTAAAGAAAGAAGTATGGCGCGCAAAATATCCACCAGCGTGTACCTGAGAATGTGAAAGGGATATTTGGTTAGGAAAGGAGCAACAGCCACAGAGGTGGAGAAGTTCTGAGCAATTCTCCCTGTGTCAAAAGTTTAAATCAAAGGAGAGCAACTGTATTCTCAGGAGTTATTGGCACATAAAGCCGGGAAAGCCTCAAAAGCTGAATTAGCTGAGCTCACCTTCTGGCGCAGGGTTATGTTCATCTAGACCACCAGTCAGCCAGAAAAAAATAAAAGAATGTAACACATCAAAAGCAAATTTGAACTTTTCTGTAGTCTCCTAAGTTACTTTAGTATCTTTACATTTTATTACGTCTGTACAAACATTTCTATTCAAATTTTATTTTTCTAAAATCATGATACCAAAACATCAGTCTAATACCATTAGCCTAGACCCAAAGATTCTTCCTATATTTTTCCAGTGGAATGAAATAACAGCTCTCTCAAAATTATCAGCTAAAAAAAAGGCATTTCCAAATTTGTCCCTCATCCCTCTCTCTGTGTAACATTTTATCTTAAATCCACAATTACAGAAGGCTGATTTCTCAAGGATCTTGAAAGCAGAAGGTAACACAGGTAATGAAGGTTTTGAGGTGTTTCTGGCTAAGGGCACCAGCAACACTTTAAAGAGTCACTTAACTGTCCCTAGAGTACTGAGTACTTTGTATATTCACATTCTGTTGTCTCATGAGTAAGTTTGGAATGTGGTATTCATCAGTCCTAGAACTGCCTATGTTAAACTTGGATTTACAAAGATGTCATCTACAATATGTTTTACATATATTCACATAAACTTTTCTTCGATCAATTACTTCATAAAAAAAGACATAACTATATTGTCAAGCCCTTCTGAGTGTAATCTTTCTTTTTGGAAGATAAAGCACCTAACAGAGTTGCTGAATAGCTTAAATATATATACAAGTAATATCATCTTTAGACTGACATACAATAAAATTATTAATCAACTGGCAGTTCAGCTTATTGGATTTTTTTTAAAATAAGGTGAAACACCAGAATTATCTGGGCTTTTTTAAGATATATTGAAGTAGTAGTTAACTTTTGATTCTTTTTTCCCTGGGCTAACTATTTTTTATATGTAAAAATATTTTTTTTTAAATTAACACTTTTACAAGAGCACATAGAGATAAAACAAGGGCGAACAGCTTTAAGTGGAAAGAGAGTAGGCTTAGATTAGATATTAGGAATAAATTCTTTACTGTGAAGGTGGTGAGGCACTTGGACAGGTTGCCCAGAGAAGCTGTGGATCTGGTCTAGTGGAAGGTGCCACTGGCCATGGCATGGGTGTTGGAACTTGATGATCTTTAAGGTCCTTTCAACCCCAATCATTCTATAATTGTGGTATTTTATAGTTCCCGAAACAGATGTAAATTTGCCAGTCTCACTACAGTATCAAATGAGGCATAAGAAAGTTAAACCAGAAAAATATCAGGTAAGCAAATATTCCAGAAATGAAAGAGTTAAATCTTCAGTGTTTGTGCAGGTATTTTTAAATAAGGCCCTTTAAATGTCTCTTATGATGGCATCAAACAGAAGTTTTCAAAATTGTGAGTCCCCAGAGAATTCTTCATCATACTGCATACTGTATATGTAGCAAAGAGCATATGTGCCTACTTAGGAATTACATTAAATTATATTGCATTCTACTTGCTTTAATGCAATGAGTACACTGTTCTGTCGTGGGCATAAGTGTTTTTTGAAAGTATCTGTAAAAGGAAATAACACAAATTAGATTAATCTGTCGTAGCTGACTCCTCGCATCTTTCCATCTTTGTTTTTTTTAGGCCAACTAAAACTCAGTGAACTTCCCAACTATGGACTCATAGGAAAGGGACTAAAAAAGGACTCTCCTAATACTGGGACAAGAAGAAGTGTGTTTTCCCCATGAAACATTAGGGGAAGCACTGTTTTACAAAACTATTGTCTTCAGTTTGGAGACCCTTATTTTGTTTTGAATTTCATTTAATTGACTGGGATAAAATTTTTCATATTCACTCCTCTCCTTGGCACTTTTCTGAAATTTAACTTTTTTTCTAACACTTTACTGTTCTGAGATCTAGGGTTTATTGGAAGTTTGGCGTTCTCCCTCTCTTTTGTCCAGGTTTTTTTCAACTAAGGGAAGAAACAATACAAGAAAAATTGTCTGTAATTTCCCTATAGAAATCATCAAAATGTTAAAATTCTCTATTTTCTTTTGGCAAAAAAAAAAATTAAAAAATAAAAAAATAAAGACCATTTCTGTAAACGGAATTTCATCCACAGAGAAAAAAGGACATGCCTTAAAACCAGTCTCAAAGGAATTTTTAAAACTGTTAGTGCAAATTGATCATCAAAGAACTGTGGGGTCAGTTTTTGCAGTAGGCACAGTGCCACACACCCAGAGTATACTGCCTGCCCTGAGCAAACCTGCACATGGGCACAGGGGCTGGCATGGGAGGGCCAACAACTCAGGCACAGCGTGGCTGATGTTCCCCTTTTCCTCAGGCAGGGCAGCTCCCCCAAGCCCAGCTGCTGGGGAATATGCCACCATCACTGCAAAGGCCTCTGAATAAGCCAACAAACACCCCCAGCGACACAGTGCAAAGAGCGACCTGAAATAATTCTTATCAACTCTTTCCCAAACTAGGTTGTACCTGTATAACGGGACATGTAGGGAGTGTTTGGCAGTGTGAAAACTGCAGATGGTTGTAGTGGCAATACATGCCTAGAGCATCTGCAGACCAGTCTACCTATCCCAATACAACACTGGTGCATGGAGAGTGGAGGGCACGTAACGAACGTGGGTACTAAAAATCCCCTGTATGACATGAACTTTGTACAACTGCCAGCATCAGAATTAAAACACACAGCCGGAGGGAAAAAGGTTTAGAGAGTCATGTTTGGGGTTAGGGCTGGGTTCAGAGTATGGCCAACTGCCTTGAACCCCCTGGCTACTTCCACAAGGTGATGGAAGTCTCAGAAATACGGGGGGGGTGGTTTTCAATGCTTTGTGAAACTAGATGGAGCTACACCCTGTAAGAAGCCTTCCCTGACGAAATGCTGAACTGAGAAGGAATTATATTGGGTGAAACACTCAGAGAGCAGCTAATGCCTCGATCTGAGAAAGATCTTCAATCAGAACTCATACAAGAAACAGACATTAGAAATGCTTAAATCCTGAAATTAGCCTGAACCCTACTTGACATTTATGCTGCCTCATTCAAAAGAACTCATCCTCCAGGAGACGAGCTCTGCAAAACAGAAGGCTTCTACAAGACCTAGTCTAGAAAGAATGGTCCCAAGGTCCTGACATACATCTCTAATGTTCTCCCTAAGGAGTTGAAGAAGTCATCACACACCTTGGATTAATGACTTCCTAGTGGCACAAGGCTGTTCGAAATCTGGTGCATCAGACATAAAGCTTCTTTGTTTTTGAGGCAAATCAGGTCTCTGAGACTGGTATTTATTTTTTTTTTTAGTATATCTAAGGTGTAAATACATAGATGTATACGTGTAAACACGAACACGCCTAATTATGTCTTGAATTCATTAAGTCAACGGGAAAACTGTCAGGCATCAATGGGACCAGGATTTCAGCCACCACAGAGAGCAAATGACAGTCAAAGGGCTGAGACTTCACAAATCTATGGCATATTTACCATCACTGTAACTCCTATCGCAGGTTTGCTTAGTGTAAGCAATACAGTCCACAAAAGCAATGACAATATTTGTGTTTACTCACTGAAAAGAAGACATTAGTTCTGAAGAAAACAGGTCTAGCTAAAAGCAAGAAAGAACACTGCCTGCCAGAGGGAGGTATCTGAAGCACTCTTACAGCCTGAAAAGCCACATCAGGACTATACAGGGACATGTCACTAACAATCTAGCTTCCTACCTCAAATACCCTTCAGGGCAATTAGTTGAAGATAGGAGCTATTTTTCATTCTGTACTGCATCTCTTGTCTTGGTTTTGATACCTCACTTAAGCACAGTACAGAACACCCGAAAGACATACACATCCATTAGGGGGTATTTAAAGCAGGTTTTACTCTGGACACATGCTGAGGCAAGCCAGAAATATAAACCTAATGTGATAGATGAAATCTTCGGTGGTGCAAATGGCAAGCTGAGTATTGAAAATATCAACCAAACAGCCCAAACAAACAAAATATCATAGCAGAAACTGCATGGAAGCTTTCACACAGCACAGACTTATTTGCATAAAGACACATCTTTAATCCACTCCATCCCCAAGTTGTCCAACATTTCACCTCACTGTTGCTACTGTTTGTGTAAACACCATGATGCATAGGCTCTCCCATAAAATATACTCCATCCTTGACTAGACTTTAGGGAAATTAAAACCCTATATAAAGAAGATTACTTTGGATCATGTTGCTGAAACTTCTATTCCACACTGAAATTACTTTCAATATAGATACAAAATAGATACAGTAAAAAGTGAGAAAAACAGGATAAGCTAGTGAGTGTGAAATAAATTCAGTAGAAGACAGTTCTGTCTGCCTTTCTACTTTGAAGGGAAAAAAAAAAAAACATATTCGCCTTTAATTTGGTGAAATTATGGTGCACAGTCTGAGAGGAAGATGGTATTGTTTTATTCTTACCAATCTGCATTAAATAACAACATGTGTTTAGGGAACAGCAAGCCATTCATTTTACCCTGGCCCCAGTTCGACAAGGATCGCTCCAGTGCTGTCAGGTGTATAAGGTGTGCTGGGCCTGATTGACTGTAATGCATGTTCTGTAGCAGTCTGAAGTTAGTGAAGAAATAAATTCTTATTTATCTATGGCTAAATCCAGTTGTATTCACTTGTTTAAACAGACTCTTAAGGGACATACTGTAGTTAGTCAGGTATTACTAATTGCTTGGATAATCAGGAACTCATAGTTAATTTAAATATATTTCATGCCCTCCATTTATAGAACCATGCTTAATTTGATCGAGAACTTAGACACGTTTTTTAGGCCAGTTAATAATGTGAATAACAAATGCTGGAAATATCACATATATAATGCACTCTCAATGTTCCTTTTTTATGTGAGTCCCAGCTTGAGATCAAGTGAAGTAGGCACTGGTGTGCAAGACACACTCTGCTACCTCTTGAAATTTTTCATTCAAGTTTACTTTAAAGCAATGGAATCTGAAAAGGCTTGACAAGTTAATAGCCATACTAACAGTGATTCTTTCAAATGCTTCCGGGTGGCTACCATTTCTACCACAACAGCGACAGGGCTTTCTAAGGAAATGCCTCCCTGGGGTCTTTATTTTTCAAAAACAGAAGAGCTCAAACAATTAACTGAGCATCCCATTCTCTTGTAATTTAACAGTGGCAGTGATTTCCCCTTTACAGAAAATAAAAGATATTTGAGAATTTTTTGTGGAACGTGAACAGATTCAAAGTATTTCAAAGGATTCCTGAGGGCAACAGTCTGATAGATACTGCTATCAACTCTTGGCAGTATTTCACTATGATCTTTCTCTTTTACCTGTTGTCTATGTGGTCTGTGCATCTTCTTCTATGCATCCACTGTGGTCACCAGCAGGCCAACATAAAGAGAAGAGACAGGGAGAATGCAGGGCACAGATATCTCATGTCAAATTCAGCTGTGTCAGCTGTTTTCAATACTTCATGTTCTTGATGATGAGTGGCATCAACCATATCATCTGTTTAACCAGATTCTGGTTCCAGTCAATTCACTTTTGCACTGAGTAATAGATAATCTGATTTAGCAGAGTTGCCCCACTATCGCTTCGCTATTTTTCATCTTCTCCATGATAGAAAGAAATTTTAAGTCATTTTGAGAATTAAAACTGAATGGTGTGAATCTGCCTCTCAGGATGCAAGCTGTTAACTAGAAGAGATAAACAGTAAGTCTTCTTTGCCTGAATTTGAGTCATGTGTCTCTTGAAGTTCCTAAACATATAAAGAGAATACAATCCGTATTTTAAGCTCATCACCATTTGAACAAGAAAAGGTTTCTGCCAAATGAGCTCTTGTGCCACTGTGGTTTAAAAGAAAAAGCTGGTCAAGTCCCTGAGCCATCATCCTATTTCTAACCTGCGGCTCTGGCTTAATATTTTTATAATTTCAGGAAAAGAAGAGCCCTCAAAACATACAAAAAAGTACCTAGAAATGATGCCTCAAATCTCCTTGGTTTGTCAGTCTGGGGACAGATTTGAAAAGATGGGGGATCAAAAGTTCTCTTAGAGCTATTCTGCTTAAACAGAGGCAGGATGCCCAGGAAACCCTAATTTTAAAAACAAAAAGCATCACCAGTGTTATAAAAATACCTAGAAAAGTAGAAATTGTTTCAAATATCTTACCAGATTACCTTTTGGATTCAGACATAATACTATTCATTATGCCTTATGTTAGCCCAGTGTCTAACAGTCACAGCCACAAATTCAGCTGATCTAAATTTTACGTTCGCATTGACCAAAAAAATCCCTAGCCAAAACATCTACAACATAAACACAAGTGATAATAGACAGATATGGATACCTGGTGGAAAACTAGGAAACAATAAGACAGCATCAGTGAGCAGGAGCAACTGTAGAAAAAATTACAGTGTTTGCACTAGTTAATTATAATTTGAAAGATGTAACTTCTAAACAAAAACTGACTCTGCTAAAGAAGTTTTTTGTTACTGTTAATATGTTACTATTGTTAGCATTGCTAATTATTTTATCACACTGCCTCCATCAGGGCTTGAAAAATACTTTGCCAGCTCACCTGTGATTTATTGTGAACTGAGGAGCAGTCTGGTCTCCTAATAGCTACTGAACTTAAATTTTCATTTAACAGGAGGAAAAGAAAAGTTTCTAGCACTTCTGCATGTGACAGCATAGTTTTAAAAGCAATCCAGTGGACTCCATGATTGTCCTGCTGTAAATTATCTGATGCAACAGCAGAGCCAATAGTATGAGTGCAGAGGATTTCCATATTCACTGAGGATCGTGTGAGCTGACTGGGTCACTGTGACACCGCCAGGAACTAGGTATTGTTGCACTCTTCTAATGCACTTTCTAAGAAAAATACTGAGATAATTCATACCAGAAAGATTTCAAATACATAGCATCAAAATGGACTGATTTTCCTGGGTGTACAGGTGCCACAAAACATATGGATGACCATGCATGACAACAGACCCCTTCCAGCTGAGGGTTGAAGTTAACTCAAGAAAACTTCACCAGCTGGACACATTAAGAAAAGGGGAGTCTTTGAATGGTCGTAGACACCTACAAGCCAAATGCAGTTACAAATCAACAATCTGGAAGCTAACAGCAAAAGCTGGTCCCTCCCATTGTGCTATCCAGCTTCCTGGCAGGAATGCCACCCATCTTCATTTTCCCCATAGTACAGACAGGGTGGAGAGTTAGGCTGGGTCCCATTGCAGAGCTGCTGGGCTACTCAGCATATTATGTTTCACCTTTCCTTTTTTTGTTTGTTTGTTTTAAATACATGTCTGATTTGGTTGTTCAGATGGTAGGACATCTGGTATAGTTTTCAAGCCCTGCTTTAATTTAATGATTTAACATCCAGTACACAGGCTTGTTTTACCATAGGAATATTTTGCCTCCCACACTTTTCTTTCTAATTGGAACTATGTAAATCATAGGCTGCCAGTGCTATATAAATCATCTATAGTATGTCTACTATTCATTTAAATAACAAATTGGAACTTTTTTGTTTCTAATTGTCACATCCTGACAATTATAAGCCACACACATATGATAAATGTGCCATGCCCTATTAACTTAGTTTATGAAGCACACAAAGAGGGCCTAACAAGACAGGTTTCAATAAGTAATCCTCCTATTGTTGCTGTAAGAGGAACACTGGGTTACGTACTGCAAGATCTCAAGTCAGTTAAGGCATAAGCTTGAGACAAGTTGCACAGCAGCCCTACTATAAGTTCCATACACAGTGCTCCCCAGGTTCAGCTGCTGAACATCAGATAATGGAAGACACTAAATTAATTTGAAAAGAAAATGACCTAGCTCCATTCCCAGATGTGTCACTGACTTGTCATGTGCCCCACAGCAAGCCACTCCCCGCAGCTGGGCTTCAGCTCTCTGCTTTGTCTGAGTGGTCTATCGGAAAACAAATCCCTTGCTCTGGAGAAGAGGCGTGCCGTGGGCATGTAGTGCTGAAAAGCAATTGGCACCCAGTAGCAAACATGACCATTAAGTAGACTGGTGTACCCCAGCCACTTCACTGCCACAGCGTACATAATATTGATTGTACCAGTTAAACTTCATGAAAAAAATCACAATAAATTTATTGCTGTGTGAACTGATCTCATGTACTTTAAATATCAGCATATCCAACATCAAGAAGAAAATAAACCTATTCGTTTCACACAGCAATTATTATTTTAAATGCTACTTTATCTCTGCACTTGAATTCTTGGTGTTCTTTTGACTATGATCAAGTCAAGTGATGACAAGACAACTGTCACATATAGGTTTAGGATTTTCTTTCATTACTAAGAAACAACACTATACAGTAGGTCATGCTACCTTTAACAAGGAAACTTCATCACAGATGTATGATTTCATAAAAGTCCTAAACATATGTTCTTTTACTAATTTCTTTTCCTTCAGGGATTTTTAAGAGTTTGTGGAGTTGTTTTTAAAATTAAAAGTCGACTTGATCCTTACATGGGAAAAAAGAAAGGCCCTTATGTGGGAAATGAAGCCCATTCAGCAAGTCCTTAGCCTCATCACCACTGTTCCTCACTCAGCTTTTTTTGCTCCATCTGCTAGAAAACCAAAGCAGTAAAAAGATGCTGGTTCCTGCTCTGTGTATATTAATCCACACTTCCTAGTTGTTGGCCTGCCTGTGGACACTTTTGATTTGTGCCAAACAGCTTTCTCCTGGTCCCTGGATTTGATTCGTGGCTTAGCAAGGGCCAGGAAACTTCCCCCGTAGGCGATGTGGATGTGGCTGCCACGTTTGGAGGGGAGGAAAGCCAAGGCAGGCCAGCAGCCCTCTGGGCAGAGACCCGTCCCTAGCTGTAACACCAACTGGTGGAGGGAGCTGTGGGAATGCTCCCTGTGATGGCTATCCACACAGCCTGCAAGATGACAACTAAACAAACACCTCAAGAGCAAGCTTAAGCATGCCTATCCCCCAAATTTTGTTCTTTCTATACACACTGCTAGTGTTCTCCCCATGTTTCAAAATAGCTGAGCTTAGGATACCCACACTGAGCACTCAGCACTGTGTTGAGTGCACAAAAGATGGCAACTAGCAAGATTTTAATTTTTTTCACTAAGTCCTTCAGATCCTAAACCTGTCCTCAGGATGGGAGCTGAGGGAAACAATTCAGTGCTCACAGGAATAGGTTTTAGCGACCTCACTCTGAAATCAAGCAATTTTGCACACCTAATTTTTGACCACAGGAGAAACTGAGCATGACACCCAGCAAGGTATTTCGAATAAACAGATAGTGTTACATAGCATCAAGACGACAGCTAAAAAGGGCCTTGATGGGAAACGGCTCTTGGGTCAGCCTACCAAGTCATCTTCAGACTAGAGTAGTCTCAAAAAGGACCAGAAACTGTTCTAGGGACTGCACTAGTCACCTTCAATTTGCTACCAAAGCTTTGTGTGCTTGGACCTTATTATACAGAAAATTGTCACTTGAAGCACCATGAGTGAAAAATGAAGTGGTTACAGCAACTTCCATCCTGGCATTTCCAGGAAGCTCAGGAAGACCTTTCTTTAGCTGAGGGAAAAGATTCAGAGCCTCAGCATACTGCACAGGCAAACTTTTCAGCTCACGATGGATACTCCTGTTTTACACACACCATCTCCCACTTTCTCTTCTGGCACCTGAGCAACTCTGGGAGCGCTGAAGCAGAAAGACTAGCCCAGAGAGTGCAACCAGTCTTTGTCAGAGGGATAAGCACATCATCTACCATGCCAGCTCACTTCGGCTAAGGGCCTAAACCTCCTGTCAGACAGCTTAGAAGAGTATCCGAGAAATTTCTACTTCCCTTCCAAAATTCGCACCCCAAAGGATGAGCTGGTTGAAAAGGCCCTAAGCTACAAAATACATTTCTCCTTTCTTCTCTCTTTCTGCCTTCCAGGCTGCTGCCCAGCCCCCCTGTGGGCAGTGCCGGGTGTGTCCCTGCTGCCCGTTCTGTCTCTGCTCCAGCACGGCTTTCCCACGCACTCCCCGACAGGCGATGGGGTTAAGACCGGCGGGTGGCTCTGCTTTTACCTGCTCTGGTCCCAGTTGGCTGCAAAAAGGACGAGGATCTTCCTCCCGTAGTGGTCCAGGTTGGCCAGCCCACCTGGGAAACCATCCTTCAGCGCCTGCTTGATGCCCGGGTCTGTGGCCTTGAAGCTCTTGAACATGTCCAGGTTCTGCTGGCGATATTCAAAGTACTGGGCCAGGAGGCGAAACGCCTCGAAGTGCTGAAACTTCCTGGCCCGCAGGAACCGCAGGATGAAGGCATCGTCGGTGCGGAGGAAGCCGATGTCCGGCCGAGTGATGACCATGTCCCGCACCTCCTGGATGTCCTGGTGCAAGGTGTCGGGGTTCTCGTTCAGCTCCAGCCGGGCTTTCTCCAGAGTCTCCGGGGAGAGACCTGCCTGCAAATGAGTCATGGCGCTGCCCTCCTCCTCCACCTCCTCCCCGGCTCCGCTGCCTGCTCTCCTCAGCCTGCCGGGCGCTTGTCCCCCGCAGGCNCCCCGGCCCCGCCGCCGCTGCCAGTCCGGCCGCTGAGCTGCGAGGGGCTCGCAGGCAGCCGGGTCCCGGCGGGGGCTGGCACCGACACTGCCCCCGGGCTGCTGGCGGAGGCGCGTTATCTTTCTGACATAGCGCCCTCCCCGCCGCGGGGTCCGACGCGCCGCATCATCCCCGCAGCCGCTCCGCGAAGCCGCCGAAACTCGCCGGGGACGGAGCCGCGGGCTGCGGGCTGCTGTTCAGTGCCCGCCCCCGCCGCTGCCGGTGCGGATCTCAGGCGGGGCTGCAGCGGCGGCGAGAAGCACGGTCGCTAGGCAGGGCGAGCGGCGCCCGGGGATGCTCCCCCGGCCCGGGGCTCGCAGGGGGGATGCCCTCCCCGGAGCAGCACCATTTACGTAAGATCAGAGCTCACCCCGCTTCGGAAGCATCTCCCTGGATTTGAGGGAGGGTTAAAAAAAAAAAAAATTTAAAAAAAAAAAAACCAAAAAACACACACACACAAAAAAAAAACCTAACCACAAAACCACACCACCACCACCAAACTAAAAAAAGCCGGCGAGGAGGAGGAAAGCCGATCAGCAAGTACTTCGCCGGTACCGGTGCCGAAGCGCCTCCCGCTCGCCGGCGCGGAGCCTGCAGAGACAAACGCAGCCTCGGCCCGGAGTATGCTCGTCCTCCCCCCCCACCCCTTCCGCGCCCTCCTCCGCTCCACGCCCCGGCTCCCAGACAGCACCAGCCGGCGCGGGGCTGCCTGCTGCGCGGCCCCGCCTTGTGCGCGCACACACACGCGCGCACCCGCTCACGCAGAGGCGCGCCCCCGCCCCCGGCGCTGCGGTGCGGAGGGCCCGGGGGGCGGCCGCGGTCCTCTCGGCTCCGCGCAGCGCCCCGGGGCGGAGGGCTCCCCGCGCAGGAGGAGAGGTCGCTGTGCCGCCGCCGCCGCCGGCGGTGCTCTGGAGGGGATGGTGGTTGCGCGGAGCGGGGCGGGGGCCGCGGGGATGCGCGGTCAGGGGAGCCGCGCGTGAGCGCCCGCGGAGCATCCCATGAGAGTCGGACCAAGCCTCCGAGTGGATCTCGGTGTCGTGACAGTAGCGAGGCGGTGTTTGCCAAGCGATGGCTTTCTGAGCGGTCCTCCCTTTTGACTGAATTTCCTGACGTGAAACATTGTGAGCTTGAAAATCTGGGAATAAAATAAAGCAGCCCTCTTTTGTGGCCTCATACGGGAGACAGCATGTCTTAAGTTGCATTGTATATGCCAGTGAGGAAAGATGTCCTTTTTGATGCAGGAAAGTTTGACGCTGCAATCTGCTTTCGGGAAGTTCCCACTGAAGAGCATTTGACCTTTGTGGAACTGGACCTTCCCGATGCAAATACACCTGTGCAACTCAAGCTTACACAAAAATATGGCAAACATGGGAAAGCCTGTAGCAGGTACCTCCACCTCCTTCCTATGGGAAGGGCAGCTCTGTGGTACTGCATTGGGCTCCTTTCCCAAGATGACATAGCCAAAGCACACGGGCTGAATTATTGAAAAGGCGCTGAGATCACTGATCCATATAGGGAGTGCATATGGGGGAATACACCGGCATGAAGCATAGTATGGGTTCTCAGACAAATAATGGTACTCCTAGAAACAATTAAAGGACATTTTCTGCAGGCCACTGCCAGAGGAAACAGATGACCTTGGGAGCAGGAGGGAGCCCTCTGCACTAAGCAAGTTCTGAGCACAAGTCCATGCAGTGAGCAGTAATCAGGTGGTGGCAAAATTGTCATTTTTCTGGGAGCTAAAGAAAGTTTAATTTTTACTGTGTTTTATAAGGTCTTACAGCTCTCTATCAGACCCCTTCCTTGTGCCAGTTAAGGGTCAGGTTTTACCTGTTTTTTCATAGCTGCCTATTCTCAAAATGTCTCCAGTGTGGGTGGCTGGAACAGCAGAGGGTCCTTCCCAAATTGGGACCAGATTTCCAGTGGCCCAGCTTAAGGCAGAAACTGTTGGAAGGACCAGTCTAAGAGTGCCCAGTCATCATGTCCCAGCTCTATTTCATCTGAATTTCACAATGTGGTTTGAGATGTCTCACAAGAGAGAAAGATATGCCATCTACTTAAATACTGAATCACCCTCTAGAAATGCTTATTTCTCTTTGTCTGATAAAATGCCTTTAGATTAGCCCCCTTATGTAGACAGGATTCATCTAGGTGGATACCTTTCTCTTAGAGCAGTTATTGCTCCAGAAAGAGTTTGTGCTATTATTATTATTATTATTAATAATAATAATAATAATCTATTTTCCTGCAATCTTCATTGCCTTTTGCTCTTGCTATCTTCCTCTACATTATTTCTATATTCCTCAGCAGAGACCCTTAGAGAATAGCTGTTTCCATCATCCCTATGGAACCAACAGCCAGACTTTTTCTGCCATCACTTTCCACTTTTGATGCTGCTGCTCTGCCTTGTCCATTGCAGCTAAGCAAATAAAAGAGCAGGTCATGTGACAACTGCCTTAAATTCAGCCGGTGCAAGGCGAGCCGCAGGCATTCAGTGTCTTGCAAAATCAAGTCCATAATATATCCTGTCTATGACCCCTAGTAACACAATACTTAATTTGATTTATTTTTCTTTTGTAAATGGAAATATAACACATATATTAGATTTTCTCATTCCAGCATAGATTCACTGAACAGAGAAAAGAAATGAGATGGCCAAAATAAAATTGTTAACAATTTTGACAAAAAAGGCTATTTCTAAAGAATGTTAATTTTTTTTAAAAATCAAGAAAATTCAAGGAAATTGTCTGAAATGTTGCTCCATTTTTTGGTTTTCCCCATTTTTGACCATATCTAAGCCATTCTTCTTACCCTTTTAAAATTAAAAAAAGAAAAAAAGGCACAGAAAAACACAGGGGAAAGTATGGAGGAAGAGAATAAAAAAAAAATCTGGAAGCCAAATAATTAACTTCATCAAAACCATTACATTTCTATATACTTCCTTTTAAAAGCAAGGTTTAATGTCCATAAGAATTGATTTAATAATTTAACAATTTCTGACCGATACTTTGCCACATTAAAATGAGATTCGCCAAATGTGAATAGCATTTCAAGAAAATCATTTCAGCAATGAGTTGTTGAAAGGTAGATCAAAATGCCCTCATGGAAGGTGGTATAGAGGTGGAAGGAGGTGGTTTACACAGCTCTTTCCTGAACTGAGTAGATTTAGAAGGTAGACACTATGAAAAGTGCTCGTGGCAAGGCAGCCTGAGGGCAGAGTAGGTGAAATAACAAGATATTGGTCTTGTTCTGCCTGAATCACAGCTGGGTCTTATTATGACAATAATATTTTTTCAATATTTTGAGATCCTACATGTAAATACATGAAAAATTTGGTTTAAATATAAATAACTTGGTAAGAGCAATAAAAAACTCTGTCATCTATAAGCAGATTTATCAAACAATTTAAAGAATATAATGAAGAAATAAATGCTTTCCAATATGTTACCCCACCTAAGTCACGAGGGGAAAAATGGAGCCACTAATGCAGTTAGATGCAACATACTGATGGCACAGTGTAATTTATTTATTGTGCACATGCACTTTTCCTTCTATGAAACAGTAGGGGTGTCTGACTAAATCCATTATGTAAATCTCAGCATCTTTTCACTTGCTCTTAGAAACTATTATTTTTCTTTGATGCTTTTATAATCACTTTTTACCTGAAGGTGATACAATTAAAATCCAAGTGCACTGCAATTCTGTAAGCACTACAATTAGATAGCTGATTTGAAATAAAAATAAAGCACAAATAAGCCACAAAGTTGTTTCTGTAGGTGTTTGATATCGGAGATCTTGATTCACATTCAGAATTAAATTGCTTAAATTCAACAATAGATCGATGTATTCAGGAACAAAAACAGAATACAAAAATACAAAAGAAATGCAGAATACAAAATAAAATTAAAAAAATACTGTCGATGGATAAGAAAATAACTGTGTTTGTACCTCACTTTCTCTGAACTGTCTTAAGACCCTAGACAGCTTTGCTGTTTCCTTTGACTTAGCGCTGTCCTCAGCATCCTGCTCTGGGCATTCTACATATAGGATCAAATTTCCAAGACAGTTTTTCTTTGGTGGCTGTGACATAGCTAAAGTGCTGAGAAGGATGTTTGAAAGTGCCTGTAACTAGGAATATATATTCTTGCATCATTTCCTCTTCAGCACTGTGTTGTGGGTACATATATTTAAGTATGTCCTTGAAGCTTTTGAGGAGTGCTAAATACAAGTTTTTTAAAGGCACCTTGTGAGAGAGATTCGTATCTCACTGGATTGCTTTATAATTGTGTCAGATCAACCATCTTGTCTGTGTAGGGGATGGAAGGGCACACAGTGAGCTCTGCAGCCAACACAGCTGAGTCCAGGAGCACACATGGCAGGGGAGCCACGTGGCTGTGCTGACAGTCAAGGAAGCCCTGCCTGGTAAGCCACCCACACCACACCCCTGGATCCTCTGCTTGACTATGGCACCCCTCACTGTGGCTAAGGGGGACATGGAGTGGACAATGGCCCACATGTCACATCTGGAGGGAGTGGCCACGGTAGCCAAACCATATAAAAGATGTGCACAGAACCTCCGGTTTTTGTCTGGCCACCTCTCCTGGAGCCTGCCAACATGTGACTCTTGGCCGTAACTATTTTTCTCTCTGTCTCTCTTTCTTCTTTCTTTACTCTTAATCTCTTGTCTTCCTTTACTCTTTTCTTCCTCTCGTGGGCAACTTAGAACAAATAAGTTGTGTTTTACTAAGCTAGTGTATGGATAGCTTTGTAGTGGGTGTTTTTGTGAACTGGATCCTTGTACTTTGCCTTGGTTATATGTTATCCCTCTAAAACCTTTTGCCAAAATGTCTTATTTTCTCACTAAATTAGAAGAAATTATCTTACAGAAAGCATGGCAACATTTTCTCTGGTTGTGAATTCAAGATAATAACAAACTAATGGCTTTTCAAAAGTTTGGTGGGCAAACTTAAAAGTCTTAAATATAAGTAACCACATGGGTAGTGTGTGGCTTGAAGCGCACATAAACGACAACTAAGTCAAAACCAGCTAAATTCAAAGGATAGCTCTCATTTTCAGAATCAATTTAGAAACTTCATTCAAACATTCTAAGAGCATCAGAACAACTATAGGTGGTCAGAACAAGCATCTGTGCTGGTTCTTACTGTCCCTCTGGGGTGGCTTAATGTGGAAGCCTAAAGAACAGTATGAGCTAGCCCTAGACTTCATGACTCCTGAAATATTTACTTCACTAGAAGTTAATCTTTCAAGTAATTCACAGTGCTATGAACTTAACAAGTTCCCATATGAGAACTGAGACTTAGAAACTGATCATAGAATCATAGAGTGGTTTCGGTGAGAAGGGCTCTTAAAGATCATCTAGTTCCAACTCCCCTGCCACCCACTAGATCAGGTTGCTCAGGGCCCCATTACTGTTACTCTCGAACACTTCTGGGAATGGGGCATCCACAGTTTCTCTGGGCAACCTGTTCCAGTGTCTCGCCACCTTCACAAGAGAGAATTTCTTCCTAATATCTGATCTAAACCTAACCTCTTTCAGTGTAAAGCCATTACCCCTTGTAAAAAGTGATCCTTAATTTTTGTATAAAGTCCCTCTCCAGCTCTCTTGTAGGCCCTCTTTAGGTACTGGATGTCTGCTATAAGGTCTCCCCAGAGCCTTAATGATCTTGTGCATGATTTTGTCTCACTGAAAGCAACTAATAAAACTTCTCAGTTCAAATCTCAGTGGAAGCCACATGAAGTTGAGGTTTAGCCTCAGGTCTTGTTCTGTAACTAGGTGTTACAGAATGATGGGGAGCATGATGGGGATCTTTACTTAAGCATAATTGTAAAAAATGTCAGAATGCTTGACCTAGAAAGTCCCATTATATCTGAAACAAAGGAACTTCTAGAAATGAGCTCTGTTGGAAATCTGTCTGCAATTCAGATGCCAACTAGCTGAAAAAACAGCTTCTGATAACAAACTAGGCATCTGTCTTTTATTCATCATCATAGGTCTCTAAATAAATAGCTTTATGGCAGACAAGGTGTAGCATCAGACCCTAATCAGAGAAATATTTCAGTATGACAAGCGTACTCAGAGAATCATTTAAAAAAAAAACAACTGTAAGGTGTTTTAAGAGATTTCCTAGTTTATCTATCCCCCATCCTGATGGATGTTTGTCTGAATGATATTTAAAACCTCCACAGCTTCTCTAGACAGTCTGTCCCACAGCTTCACTATCCATTGTATGCATTTTTTCCCAGTGTCGGGCCTATCTATCACTTGCTGCAATTTATCCTCCTTTTTTTTTTTTTTTTAATCTTATCCAGTGTAGACTGACAGAATAATTTATTTCTTTATTTGGAAACTGGTATAAAATCTAAGGTAAAATCTCTGTTCTCATTTTTTTAGCTACACAGTCTCTCTTTTGGAATTTTAAACACTTCAGATGTACAGTGTGATGGGATGGGTATCAGCAGGGCATTAACATCTTGGGAACAGCATTTTCATGGGCTTTCCTTTTCTATCTACGTGAGGTATTTCCATGCAATTCTTACTGTTGGAACAGATAGTCTTCCAGAGGTGAAATTATAAGTAGAAATAATTATTCTATGATTTATAAATTTCAGCATCTTGCAAAGAGATGATACACCTGGCATTACTGCCAACACAAATATCTTAACTGCTATATTAATTTGGAAAGAAAAAAACCAACCCAAATGTAGGCAACTGCAGGACTATCAAGCAAGCTCAAACATTAATTTAGTGTTGGTAAAAAAAGGTATCTAGAAATATAATGAACTTCATTGTTATATTAATATTGCATTAACTAGGAGCAAAGCAGTCAGACTTATTTCACTGCTGTAGAAATTTGCGTATCAGAGATATGTAGAGAATAAAAGATAATGACTTCATAGCTGAGCCAATAGTCTCAGTAAGCTTAGTCAAATGATGAGTTAGGACACTAAACATTCCATACTTTCAGTACATAATTAATACAGAATGCTGATAAATGCTAAGCTTGGAATAACTGTTCATTTTATTAAAAATGAATGACTGCCGTCATGGAACAAAATTATTCATTAAATAATTTTTAATGCAGGTGTGAGAATGAAATATAAGTCTGAAAAGCTCTCAGTGATGAGCTGTGCCTTAGATTTCTTGAAGTCAATACCCACACTTGCATACCAAAGTAGAAGGTGATCGTTTTGTCCTTGAACACATACCAGCACATCCATCAGATGGATGAAACCCACAACTGGATGCAATGTAGAATGACAAGCCTTATCTCTTTCATGGTACTGGCATTACGTATGCCAGAATAACTGCAAACTTCGTGGCATTAGAAACCAGGTAACATTTGGTTTGCTTGCACAAAATAAGGGTGCTTGTGATTTCCATAAGCCTCGTTCAGTTTACAGCTCAGGAAGCAAAGTTCCTTCCAAGTTAGTATCAGCTATTTGTTTCAAATCTTAATGAGAAAGATGATGTAGGATGGCTTCAGTGCTGTGAAGGTACTAGAAAACTCCTTTGCCAAATCTGGGGACGTGTTTTCATCTTTTTAAGTGGGGTTATGGGAAACCTCAGAGTCTCCAGCTTTAAAATCTCTCAGTGGATTTGGTTTAAAAATAAGTTGCAGCTTTCATCTGGCTGGAAAGACTGTATTGCTTTGTTTCATAAAAACCATTTGTTCCTGAAAATCCGACCTTTGAGAAGTTTTCAGTGGTATATTACTCTCCTTGACTTATCTTTCTTTATGTCTGTGTGTCTTTCTAAGTATTTATCATGTTTAGAGCTCACTTTGTATCAAGCAAGTAAACATTTCCCATGTGAACAGTTATATCTTCAAGCTCTCATTTCCTGGTATTTCTTTATAATATTTTTAAATGCCTACTTTGTCCACATGGTCAAGTAACTCTATACTTCTTCACTGGAAGTCTGTTTTACTTGCTATGTGACATGGATACCTGTTGACACACACAACATCACACAGTTTATCTCTAGAGGTGGCACTTTGTACTACATCATATTTTTTGATAAGACATACAGGAATATTTTTTGTCTTTAACATAGCACCTCATGAAGGATACTTTTCCCATGACATGTGATTTCATGAACAGTTGTATAGTTAATTTTTGGCCCAGTATTACTCTTAGTGTTCTCTCGGCGAGCTTAGTTCAAGTCATACTCAATGCAAGCTAGATGCAGTGTCTGATATTAATCCTAAAATATCACCACACCATTTCTGGCAATGTTTGTTCCCCACATCCAGACGCAATAACAAATCCGTCATCGGTGATTTGGTTACAGCCACTGATCAGATCACTTGGTACAACCTGCAGGTGAACTCTTACGAACGTTCATGTCACCTTTCACACACAGCAGCCTTAAACCAACTGCTCTCTGTAGAAATCGATCATTTTCATTCACCATAACTATACAGTATGGATAGAAATATCCATTCGGATCTTGAAGGTTGTAATTTATACCCTTTTGAATGACTGAGTTTGTGAATTTGGCTTGAATCTGTCAGTTACTTTGAAATATCAGAAACCGCTTGAAAGCAAAGCAATTGAATAAAGCTGAAGTCAGCCTGTTCTGTGGCAGCATTTTCAGCTTGTTCAGCAAAACGTACTTGCACTCCATCACAGCACAAAAAACTCAGTGGCAAGATAATATAACTGCCATGGGCTCCGTTTAGTGATACAATTTCATTAGGATTTTCCAGTTTTTTTCTTTCTTTGAAAACTTGGCACATCATCCATATATTTCGTGATTTTTTATTTTCTTTTTGGAAAATGCCATGAAGCATGAAGAAGCTTGCTGCCTGTTAGGTTTGTGTCTAGACCTTTTTTTGGACAGTTAAAGAAATCAGGCTGTTTAAGAGCTTCATCTATTTACTAAGTCAAAAACAGATTGCACCCAAAAGCTATCGAGTAACAAAATTGCCTTATGCTGTAACTTGTTTCAAAATAAATGGAGGCGTTCAAAGTCATTAAGTCAGAATGTGCAGAAAGGTGGCCTTATTTTCAAAACTTACACGTATGGAGAGCTTGTTGTCACAGCTTTTTACAGATAGTAATGGTAGCAGGCAATAGAAATTCCGTTTTCTTTGAAAACGATGGAAACAGCTCAATCTAACAAATGTAGACACATTTGGTTTTGGAAATTAAGTTCATTCTTCCCCTGCTGCAGGTGATTTGATTTTAATACCTTAAAAATATCACTTAGGATTCAATTCAGTTGCCAAAGCACAAGAATTTAGTCTTTTGAGATGCCTTCAGTAATGGCACCTGGTCTTCAACTGCTGCTCTGGAAGATATGGGTCACCCATGGTTCTTGCCCATTTGCCAGCCCTATGCAGATGTAATCTGTGTCACTTGGTGCTGAACACTTGCCTTTTGAAAAGCAACTTAAGTACTACTAAAAAGCAACAATGTAGGACGACATATTTACTTTCAGTCCAGCTGGAACCTTTAGCCATCTTTTGGCTGTTAGACTGTGGAGCTACAGAATGGTAGGAGGTGAAAAGGACCCTTACACCTGATCTGGTAATTAGAGAAGCAAGCAACTGCTTTTAGTTTTGCCAAAGTCTTAAGACCCTTTATCACTCAAAAATTCAAAGAAGGAAAAATGCAAAATAAGATGGCTGTTGAACAATTTACATAAACTCCTGAGATCTTTGCAAGCACTGTTTGATTTATGTGAGAGGCTGAGCAACCACGGAAGAATCATAGGTTGTGCGGGTAACCCTTTTTCTCTTCAATGGCATTGCACAGGAGAGAGGAGCAAAGAAGAGCTGAGCCCCACACGGCTGCACACAGTTGAACTTCGACAACTCAAGGAGAAAACCCCAACACCTTCTACAGTTGTTCTTGGTGACTGAGAGCCCACTGGGTTGAAGATCTGTTCTTTTAAACAGCTGAGGTTATCAGAGGCCTGAGCATGTTCTGGACTGAAGAGAAGAAATTGTGAGCTCATTTCACTGTCACCAGGTTGGAAGTGTAGGAAAATAAATGACATCAAGAGGTAATAGCATGGTGTGGCCAGGGCTCAGCAGGGTTTGCTCTCACCAAGCCTTTTTGCACTAGCAGTAGTGGAGGCAAGGTACCTTGCTGTCTTCTCCTTCACTCTCACCAAGTTTACCAAAGAACCTAGGAAGAACCTGAACCTTAACCTGGTAGGTCCTGTAAAAAAAATAAAATATGATCTGCATTTTACCAGTATAGCAAAAAAACTGCCCCCAAACTGTTTCCACCTCTGTATGTTCTTTCGAACACAGGCGTTCTTACCTTCAGCTCTCAGCTTGTTTTTGTGAATTATCTTAGTTAGGGGATATCAACAAACCAGGAATTAATGTACTCATTTTCACACATCAGTGCAAGGAAAATATCATGCAGACATGAAGTCTTGATCCACGAAGTCAGAGGGACTTTTCATATTGCCCTCGAGAAGTAAGGGAATTCACTCAGCTTTCAGACTTCTGTAGGAATACTTGCAACACAAGTAGCAAGCTTAGACTAATGCAGCAGTCCCCTGGTCTTAAAAATGTATGATACTATAAAGCAAAATTTTCATGAAAAGGTTAATTGCCTGATTGTTAATAGTGAAATAAAAAGGGTTAATTATATGTCACAGTGCTGACTAAGAAACCTACTGCCAAGGAATTGGTAAAATTCAGAGAAAGGCAGAACCTAAATCACCAACTCAAATGAGTGTGTTCCCAAAGTGTGAAAAATTTGTCAGAAGTTCATAGAAAATGCAGCTGAATGAAGAGAAAATGCTACTGATGAAGCAGTGAGTCTATTTCCACAGGTTCTTTGCCTTTCCAGAGAATGAGCATTGTATCTTGTAGAAAGGCATTTTGTTTATTGGACAAAAGGCGTTTGATATTCCAGTACCACAGAAGTGTTAAATAAATCTTTGAACATATCAAGTCAGAATGCCATCAGGTTTTAAACTATCAGGACCACATGAAAGAAGTCCAAGATATGGCTATGCCTATTGTAAAAGAACTTTCCAAAATGAGTTCTGAAAGGAAATTTGGCATTAGCCACTCCCCTGACTTCCACCATACCGTTTCATACTCTGTGGCATAGAGGTAAATTTCAGTTTAGTGGAAAAAGAATCAGCTTCTTAACTGCCACAAATGATAATGAGAATCTTTTGGCTAAACCTCTTCACGCAAATTGGAAAGTTTATATTTAAAGGTCAGAGGGTTTCCGTGGCATTTGAAGACAATGAAATGTATTCCCAAGGCACTATTTATTCTGCTGCAGAAAATCAAGCTGTTGAGACACAAAAGTCCTCCCAGTTGTATTTATGATGATTAATAAAGAACAGAAAACTATACTCATCATTAAAATAGGAAGAATCCAGCCAAATTCTCCTGCACTCTACTCAGAAATAACGACCAAAGCAAACTGACACGGTATAAAAAGTGAGTGATTCAGAAGTATTTCTAAGCTTCCAAGTTGGGTGAGGTGCACGTGTGGTTTTGAACCAAGTTTTTACCTGCCAAGTTTGTTTGTACCATGATGCAATGGCAAANTTCATGCACACTCTAATACTGTTACATAAACAAAACAAAAAAAATGAAGCTAATGTGGGCACCACCTAAGTGGATTTGAGATTTTTGGGCGGAGTTTTATGAAAAACATTCTTTTATCCTCCAAAACAGTGTCTTTTATCCTCCAAAACAGTGAGGTAGATTGTTGTAGAGAAAAAGGTGAAACACAGGTCTCTGTGATCTCAGGAGCTGAGTGCATACTATGAAACTGTATGGCCATTTACCTGATTCTAAAGGATTTTTGACAATTGGCCTCAGAACAGTTGTGAAAGACATGCAATAGTTTCCTTTTCAGAGAAACAATTATTTTATGGCAGGGAGCTCCCTTTTGGTGTCAGTCAATTCCCAGCAACCCTCCTAAGACAAGTTGTCTTGTCCGAAAGGATTGGAAAAGAAATGCAATAGCATCTTTTCTATGACTTTTTCACAACATTATCCCACAGAGTCTATCCAAACCCACATTTAATGCTGTTTTCAGGAGATAGCTGCAGGAGTAAATTGTTTCTGTCTTTCACAACTGTTATGAAAAAGAGTGACAAAAATATAATTCTCTTAAAGGTGCCCTACCAACATCTGTATTACATAGACACATGCTGTATTAAAAATTATGACATTTCCTGAAGAAGAATAAAGAAAAGTAGATAATTGGATTTTCTTTTGCTTGTCAGGAACATGCCACTCAGCACCAGGCACTGAATGGAAGAGATACCGCTGCTTAGTAAGTCATGGTAATTCAACAGCTGACCTAAAAGGCCATTTGACTGTGAACAATAGGTATCTGTTAAGAATTTATCACTGCTCCTGATTATAATACCAAAGCCTTGCTTAGAAAAAGCCACAAACACTTAGGGCAAGCAAGCACTTCCTTCTGTTATCTGGATTTACATCCATGTAACTCAAATAACCTTCAAAGAATTATCTGTGATTTATAGTAGCAAGAGATAAGAATCAAGACAAAGATTTCTTCTTTTAGTTAGATATTTGTCCCATCTATCATGGGGCTATTTCAAACTGAATATAAGAAAACCCAGTATGTTCTGTTTTAGCATAAATACAGATTAAAGATAAACTAGCACATGTTCTGATTGAAAACTGACAAAAGGGAAAATGAGCTGCATTAACTGAAGGCCTACGGTAATAAATAGTGAACAGTGCTGAAAATTATTCCTTCATCAGCCAGACAAATCACAAGTGTAAGAAATCTTGTTCTATCCACTAGCATTCTTAAACAGATCCTTTTCTAAAATTTGGATACCGAAACAAATGTCCTCGATAAAAAGCAGAGTCAATTTTCAAATAACTTTGTACCAATGATGAACTTGAAAAAAAAATTATTTCTTTTATTTGCATTCTGATGATGTAAAATTAGGCAAATTTTATATTTCTTTGTAATAGTTTCTCTTGCCTTTTATTGAAGAGTGTTGATTTTGAAATGTGCTGCTTTCTTGCTTCATATTTTCTCATGTCCTTTCCTATATTTTTATCCCGTACTTCTTTCTTTTCTGTGTCCCTAACTCTCACTCATTCATCCCTTTTCTAGTTTCCTAGTTAGATTGGTCGCTTGCACAGGAAAAAAAGGAATGAATGTGAAGGAAAATGAAAAGAATGAGAAAAGGAAAACAGAAAAGAAAGAAAAAGATAATGCATGAGTCAATATTATAGTATAAGTTAGGGGGGAAATATCTTTTTAAATAAAATGCCTATTATCTTGAAGAGATTAGTCAGATGTATTTTCTGAAGTCACTTAACTCCAGTTTCTTTGCTCTGTATGTCACTATAATAAGTATGATAACTATCAACTCCAAAAGACAGTAAGTACTGGGTTAGGAAAACAGGGCAGACCTGTCATTCGGTGCTGCTGGCTAGGCTACAGGCCCCATTCCCTTCTTGGCAGCACATCCCACACGGAACCCACCACACCATGTAAGAGGACTGCCAGCTTATGACAATTGTCATGACTGTGATGGCTATACAGAAGTCAGCAGCCACGGGGAAGTGTCCCTGAGCACCATCCTGAGCGGGTTGCACCATTTGCATTCAGACTTCACGAAAGCTGAGTACTCCAAACCTCTCCTTTCCAAAGTGATGCTTTACTTAGTGAGAGCCAGTTCCAAAATTTTTGACTCCCTGCACACTTTCCTCCCTTGTACAATTCCCTGTACAAATGTTATAGAATATTAAATATTAAACTGCTGAATAACAGACACAGAGCATTATTCCCACTGAAAATAAATGCCTGCTCTTGGATACTTAGAAAAGCTCCCATTTAAGAATGCTATGGCCACTCAAGCCAGCTGCTTCTGACTGCCAGTGTTAGCTCTTTTTAACCAGTAGGGACTATGATTTCCCCAGTTTTACTCTGAATTTATATCTCCAGTACTGTGAGTTATTTCCATGACAAGTTTGTTCAAGTGCATTTGATTTGCCATTGAAGTGTTGAAAATAAACTTACAGATGTTTAGAAAATTAAACTTGATCTTTCACACCCGTGGAACATCATGCTTCATACTACAACTCCTTACCATGTAAGATCCAGCTACTGATGATGTGCAAGCAGAGATAACATCAACTAATTTAACACAATGCTCACAGAAGCGTAGTTGCAGGTTTTTTTCTCTGTGACATATCTGATGGGCAGCTGACATATCCACGTCAGCATTTGTGACAAATGGCAGTGAAGGTAAGTAGACATGATAGCAACATCAAATGGAGTAGACACAGATGCAGAATGTCAGCTTTCCTGTTCTGAAGTGGACAGTCTCTCTTTTAAAATAAAAACCACACAGAATGACAAAAATTCAAAGGGATATATTAAGTAAATGCCTAGATTTGATTTAGTTTGTATCACTGTCAGTGGTTTATCTTTGCATAGTTGCCCTTTTTCACAGTGTGCTTGTCTATATTTGCTTTGACCATTACTGCTTGGACTTAATTGGCAATATAACTGAATGATCAGGGTTGGTAATGCCTGTGAATATTTTCTTCAGAAGAGAGACATGAAGCCCTTGGATGAGTCACATTAGAAATTACATTATCAGTAATAGCAAAAAAAGCTGCTTTTATTGTTATCTAAGAGCACATATATGAGTTCTCATGCTTCTAACCAACACTACTGACCTTGTTTCTAATGCAAAACTTCAGAATTCTTGTTGGCTCTGTTTTTACATGCTAGTGGAATGAGAGGGTTTATATCGATCCTTTAAAAATGCACCTCAGGAGACTGGTTTTATACAGAACTCTCGTGAAGAAAACTAGTCAAACTTTAGCCCCCTGAAGTCAGTATAAAGAGGCTAATTGATTTCAGTGGACACTGTATTGTATCCTAAACACACATATCTCTCCCACATAGCTATGAGAACACTTGGAAAACAATTAAACCTATCAAGGCTTAAGGAGATAACAGGTCACTTTCCCACGATTTCTGTTTTCAGTTTATATAGTAGGGGGAGGTCAAGGGATAGACTTGACACTTGGCATTTTCTTCTCCTTCTCTTTGTCTTTGCAGAATTATGCCTGACACCCGCAGGCTGTCTCTGAGGTGTCTGCAGAGGGCAAAGCAGAAGAAATGCACACAGGGAAAATGAAAGGTGATTCCGGCAGAAAACAGACTCCTCTTAAGCTGTCAAAAGAATTTGTGCTTTAGGTATTTTTGCCACCATTCTTGTCAGCTTCAGGTTGGCATCTTGGGAGTTTACAGAAGTCCTTGTCAGAATAATACTAGAAGAACTATAGTAAGAGAAATGAAGGAGACAATGCAAAAAGAGAGACTTCCGGTTAATTGTGAAACTGCAGTTTTCCATTTTGATGTTTTTTCTGCTAACTGGTCTCAAGCTGACACTTTTGTCGGTGTCCTTTAGCAAAGCTAGAGCACAGAAGTAGATGGAAAACTAAGGGAGGAGAATCTCTTGGGCACAAGGAGGAGTTAGGCTCTTCCTCTGTGCAGAGAAATTAACTTTCCTTGGAAAATCCTATCCCAAAGGATACAGGCTGCTTAGGAGGGGATTTCTTTTAGTTCTTCTGGACTTCTAGATTATCTGTCTGCCTCATGTTCCATAATATGCTTGAAATCTTTCTCTCTTTTAGAATTGGTGCAGGTAATTACTTCAAAAGTCCCAGTAGGCAAACTGTGGCGGTTATCCCAAGCTCCAGAACATTTGACAGGAAGCAACTGTAACACCCTTCAGTTGTATAGGATTCTTGGGATTTTCTCAGCATGCACTACTTTAAAGGCAGTGTGTATTGCAACGGCAAAGGGCTGACAGAGTCCATAATCAAGATTCTTAACTCTGTAGTCAAGGTAAATGGGAGACAATAAGCTCTCATGTAACAAGAGGGAGATGGTTGCACAGTGTGGAAGTGACTGTAGCAATGTTTCCCCATGTTCTTACAACGTTTTTGCCTCAAACTAGTCAATGAAGCTTTAAATTGGGTTTACGTCAATCTTTTGCAGGCAATATTGGGAACACACTCTATGATTTTGATTCATCTAGGACATGTTTATCCATTTGTGGTTGTAATACCTGGAGGTACGTACCATAATATGTAACATTTTATATGCCCAAAGTGACTCAAGGATACCACACAAGACTGCAGTGCAGTGCAAGAGCATCAAGAAAATAAGTTGTTTGTATGGAGGTATAGCTCGTGTAGGTTTTTTTTAATCAGGACACATAATCATTTTACCTGGAATCAAAACCTTCTGGTGGTAGAGTCTTGAGGTCTGCTCTTGCTTATTTCTTTTTGATATAGGTTACTGGTATCTCTGAAATACCACTTTAGGACAAGAAGAAGGAAATCTACTGAAATTCTACTTCCTACAAATGAACCAGTAAACAATGTGTCTGTCTACATTCCCATTTCAAATGCCTGTGACTTGTTAGGAAGAGAGATGTACACAGGAAGAGAGGTGTACACAGACCATTAACTGTCTCTTCCTCCAGCAAGGGCAGGAAAGGTTACAGCATATTACACTGCAAATAACTTTATATTAAAACACTTGCCATTTTTAGGAAACAAGAACTTCTATTTGGGAGAGTTTTACTGCATTTTCCAGAACAGGGGTCTGGCAGACATTAAGAGGGCTGCTGCCAAGGTCCCTTATGATCTGCAAAAAGAAATGGAACAGTCTGTTTCACCCATGCATTATGGAAATAAAAGGTAATATAGTCAGGAAGGATACAGAGGAATGGGTAAGTGTATAAAACAGATCTGACAGTGTTGAATGTTTTTGCAAGAGGGATTGAGGTTTCTTTTGTCAGTCAATACTGTAGTACAGTAGTATAGCCAACAGTGGTACTCAATGAGACAAAGCATAATTCACCAAAATATCTTCAGGAATATGAATAAACACACTTACATGACTAGTAGCAACTACTCAATAAATTTGTTTATATTGGTCCAGGATGTCACCACATGGCATGAAACAATTAGTTCAAGTTTGTTAGCTTTCCTCAGATGTTTAAGAAATTAGATGCCCCATCATCTTGTCATTTAAGTAGTTGCCTCCAGCTGAGAATACAACCTTGACTATTTTTCTCAAACTAGGCTTACTTTATTGGCCACTTCCTTTATCAAAAATATAGACTTGTACCTAGCCAGTATGTTATTAGCCCACTTTTAAAATTTGTGGGGAAGATGCTAAGTTATTTTTCCTGGTTTATGTCTGGTTTATTGTTTTGTATTGGTTTTTGTTTGGTTTGGTTTTTTGGTTTTTTCTTAATCAGTCTAGTCTACATGGGTGAACACAAATATGGATGTAATCTGTAATCCATGCCATCCTACAGGCTGAAGACCTGGGGTAAAATGAGTTAATATGCACACTATTGAAATAAGAGTCATTAATGCGCAAGCAAAGCATTTTTCTAATACAGCTGAACAGTGCTAGAATCAAAGCTATCTTGTTCCTGAGGTTAAAGGAACGGCCAGTCTGTGGCTAGCCATGTAGACTTATCTCAAAGATTATGGGAGAGGAGGAAATCAACAGAACTGGGTGTCTCTCTGTAATGCCACTAACAGGAAGATTTTAACCATCCTGATGCCTGCTGGAAGAAAACCACAGAAGGACAAAAGCAATACAGGAGGTTTCTGGAGTGCATCGACAACAATTTCCTCAAACAGGCAACTGAGATGATGAGGGGAAACCAGCCTGCTGGACCTCTTATCTACAAAAAGGAATAATTGTACAAGGATGTGAAAGTCAGGGACAGGCCTGACTGCAGTGACCATGAGATGGTGGACTTTAGGAACTTGAAAGAAGAAAAGAAATGAAAAATCAGGATCACAATCCTGGAGTTCAGGAAAGCAGACTGCCCTGTTGATGTTCCTTCCTAGGAGAATCCCATGGGATATGACCCTACTGAAAAGAGGGATCCAGAAGAGCTGATTGACCTTGAAGTTTGCTTTCTCCAAACGCAAGACTGGACCAACCCAAAACACAGAAAAATCAAGCAAACACGGGAGGAGGTATGCATCAATGAGCAAGAAGCTTCTGACAAAAAGCAAACATGAAAGGGAAACACAGGAGAGGTGGAAGCGCTATCAGGTGAGCCAGAGAAATATGGAAACAGCATCTGTGAAGGAATGAATGAGGGTGGGAAAGCCAAAATCCTCATGGAATTGAACTGCAGAAGGATGTGAAGGCAAAATGAAGGGATTCTACAGATACAAGTAAGACTAGGGAAAATATGGGCCCACTGTGAATTGTGAAGGAAATAGAGTGATAAAGGTTCTAAAAAGATGGAGGTTGCCAAAATCTTCTTTGCTTTGATCTTTACAAGGAACACTTCGTGAATCCCAGGTTCACGAGAGCAGTGGGAAAGCAAGGCAGAATTGTTCTTGATGGAAGAGGATTGAGTTAGGGAAGGTTTAAATAAACCGAAAACACACAAGTACATGGGACTGGTGCTCCCATGAGCACTAAGGGAGCTGGCAGTTGTCATCAAGAAGCCAACCAAAACTCATAGCAATTGAGAAAGGCTTCCTGACAACTGGAAGAAAGCAAATGTCAGTTCTGTCTTCAAGTAGAGCCAGAAGGAGGATTATTAGAACTAAAGACTTTTCAGCATCACCTCGACCCCTGGGAAGGTGCAGGATCAACTAGTCTTGAAACTTTTGCCAAATATATTGTGGAGAAGAAGGTGACTAGGTATAGTCTGTGTGTATTTATGAGGGTCTCCTGAGCAATGTGGTCTAGCTGGCCTTGTTCTGAGCCAAGAGGCTGGGTAGATGATGTGCAGAGGTCCCTTCCAATCTCAGTTATTCTGTGATTCTGTGATCTTTGCCCTAGGTTAATATTAATTTCCAAAAGTTCTCCTTCCTAAAGAGAAACATTTATTGTTTCAGTCTTGTCTTGCAAGTTGAAGGGATAATCCGCAGGGGTTATTTTGCCTGAGTAAACTTCAGTTAAATTTTTCAAAGAAAGTGTATCTCATAGCTTTGT
The DNA here is from genome assembly GCA_013396735.1 of Grallaria varia. NCBI lineage: Eukaryota > Metazoa > Chordata > Aves > Passeriformes > Formicariidae > Grallaria > Grallaria varia. The sequence continues at coordinate 48,406 of VWZG01009670.1, forward strand.
TAAAAGAGATGTCATTAAATATATTGTTTTAACAACTTCAATACAGAACCTCAACAAAACGAAATATGAACAGGGAAGAAAATCATGCAGTGAACAGCAGTTCTATAGAATTCAAAGAAATAAACGTACCCTCTAAGCCAGGCCAAAATCTCATTATGTCAGGAAATCTCAGAATATTGTCAAATGTCACTAAGAGTGAAACAGCTTGCTGAAATCTACAGATCGTGTTCTCTCAGACACAATTTTTATTCTTCTTCATGTGATTCTAGGACGGAAGTGTAATTTCTACCTATGATTATTCTCACATTGCCCAGAGATGCTATTTTAGTGAGCACAATATTGGAGACATTCTTTACATACTACTGAGAAAGCAAACTTTCATTAGTTCAGTCTTATTTCCCTCTAGGTTGCCCTTGATCTGCATCCATCTCTACTCCCAGTGAGATTTAATATTCCAGCTTTTGCAACAATGTCTAGAATTACATGATGATGACCCCACACTCTTATAGTTACCTGGCTTATTCCATTCTATCTTCTCCTGCTCTTCTGAATTGATATTTGTCTCTAGAGAAAATGAAACTTGAACATTACTTTCCTAAAGGCAAGTGTTTTCTTTATACTTTTTTCAATTGATCACAACAGGGTTTTTATTGTTTAAACATTCCAGGAATACAATCACCATTCCTCTCTGAGAGTCACAGCTACTGTTTCAAAGAGAAATCAAATATTTGCAGAGTCACCACTGCTGACCCTTCTCTTCCCAGTCTTCCTGCTATCAAGTAATTAGATACATGCAGGTACGCCAGGCAGTTCAAAGTCAGTGGAACATGAATTCTTTGATAAGTTGGACGCTTATAAAAATTCACATCTGAGAGAGCTCACAAGACTGGAGAACAATCATGTAGGGTGGCCAGGGCCCTCAACTTGGAAGTTCAGAACTCCAGGACTACATAGTTTTTTATGGAGCATAGATGCTCCTGGTTCAGGTGTAGCTTCTACCTCATTGCTTCCTTTTCAAATCTGTAAAATGCCCATTGCGCTACTGAAGTCATCAGTATCAATCACTGGACTAACCTGCTGATCTATAAAATATTTCATCAATTGTATGATGTGATGTGACAGGGTTGAGCACCAATTTTAGGCCCCTTACCTCACTGCTATCAAGACACAGGTGGCCCAGGACACTCCTTAGTGGACTAACCAGCATGCCTGGTTGTGGACTCTCAGGACAGACACTTTCCTTGCAGCCTCTGAGAGTGGGAACCCCAGCCAAATGACAGTACCAACTTCTTGGAGTCCAGCTGTGGCTTGTTCACTCCACAAATATCCACTCCATGGAAAACTGCCTGCTTACATCTGGACTCTTTAGAAGCCATAAAACCCACAAAAGTTTAATCAGGCCTTGCACAAGCTCCCTTGGTCTTTAGTTTTTATTGTTTCTTAATTCATTTGCCTTAACAGTTGCTGGTGATCATTCACAAACATGACCCCATCCATGTAACAGCTTTATAGTACACTTTCTTCTCTCCCACTGCCTAATCCAGGTATGCATCACTTGCCTCTTTACCGGACTCTATCTGCCAGCACATGACAATGGAAAGGAAATTTGATTTCACAAGGTTGCTTCCTACATTGGGCTGCCTGCTACAAGGCACTGATTATCTAGAATTGTGTCCTATTGTAGTTAATGGCAAAGTCCACTCTGAGTACAACATAGTCAGCTTAAGGGAAGATCACACCTTTTTAAAAAAGAAACAGATGGGCTTTGTTGAGAAAAAGAAAAAAAATGGGACTACTATTGCTGTAATGCTTTGTATCCTTTGTATTGCTTGTGAAATGCCTGAAGGCTTCCAGAGATTTTGCAATTGTTAGAGTAGATGACAGGATATATTTATGTGTTGCTCAGAAAGAGCAATGTTATCTTTACTTTTATAAATAAATCTTCTGTGTCTTTTGACACCTGCAAGAATAATTTGTTTAGTTCCACACATGAAAATATTTCTTCCTTCCTGCTAAGCCTTTTATCTGCATGAAAACACACTACGTAATCCAGCTAGGAAGATAAAAAGAAGTTAACAATCAATATTATTACTTTATTCCATATAATTTTAATTTAACAAATTGACAAAATCCAAGAATAGTTTTTAAATGTTGTATAAGCAATAATAGAACCAAAATCGTAGAATCATTTAGGTTGGAAAATGCCTCTAAGTTCTTCAAGTCCAACCATTAACACAGCTCTTCCAAGGTCACCACTAAACCATGTCCCTAAGCATCTTTTATTAGAGACACTTATTTTTTGTTCCACCTACTGCTTGTTAGTCCTGTAAGTTATTATAATGAGACCCTGAGAGTTCAAGGGTGATTTGACTCAGCCAACCTACAGGTCAGTATGCCAGCAGCATGTTCTCCATTGAATTCCCCAGATTTCACTGAAAACTTAACATATCCAAAATTTGGCTTTAAAAGCAGTGCTTCAAGGGGCTACCCTTTGGCTCTTTCAGTCTGATCCGATACATTCACCAGCACTTGTTCTTAGTGCAATTTGGTTTTCATTTATAATGGAAGAGAGTCACTTTGCTCTGACTTTGATTTTTGTTTGCAGTCATCAGTCAGGCTGAAGTTTTGAGCTTCACAGAGACATCCAAAATTTCAATGCATATGTCAATGGAAAAAGCTGGGCCCTCAGATTAGCAGTGGTTCAAATATTTTTTTTAGGGTCTGGTGATCACTACTTGTACAAGATGGATTGAAAAAGAGCAGTGAAGATGCTTTGCAGACAGATCTGGAAAAAATAATTTTAAAAATCCCAATATGTGCTAAATACCCCAAAGTCATATTATGCCAAGAAAGAGGGTGGCATTGTCAGTAAATTTAACATACAAAATAATGGAAGTTGTAACCATGGGGTTAGCAAAAGCAGTTTTTTATACTGTCAGTGCAAATGAGAGATGAAAAATAGGTTACACTTTAAAGTGACTGACTGTAAAGGTAAGTAATGTAAACTTGATGCGCAAGAAAAGAAGTAGTGCAACACATGATTTTGTTTAGAGCCAAAATTAAATACACAAAATCATGTGGTAATATGGTGGAGAATGGATTCCTTCAACTGCATTTATTGGCTGATATTTTGTCATACAGAAAAGCATTTGCAAGAACATTTAAGAAAAAACAGAAAAGTTAAAAAGATAAGCCATTCTTGGATATGGCATACAAAAATCTAACCCCATATTACTTGTATTTCAGCATTTCTTGTAGTTTCAGTAACATGAAAGACACTAATTAGAAGGCAGCTTTACTGTTCTTCCTTCTGAAGCATTGTATAAAAGTACAGGCGATTTTAAAAAGGAAGTTGCAAATTAATATTTAGCTTTTTTTTCATGGTCATGAAATCCACAAATCCTGAAAATGAGGGATGCCTCAAACAATATACTGCAAAGGAAAGCACTTGCATTCAGTTTTTGAACTGTTCGTTGGGTTTTTTTTCACAATGCTGTATATGAAGCAGAAGAGCTTAGAATTGGTCCCTTGGAGCAAAACAGAAAAATAGCTCATGCCTCCTTTCTTTAGTTTAAAAAGCGTTTCCTGTTCATTAGTGTCTTAAATCAGCATCCCAAATCAAAATCGTAACACTAAATACATCCAGGTCTGTAGAGATAAACTTCCTTCTAAAATAAAGAATAAATCTGGAAATGGTGTTACACTCCTGTTTTTCCTCGCTAGGCTAGATAGTGGAAGAAAGGAAAAAAATTAAGATCATATCCTATTACAGTGGCTCTCTCTTAATCCAATGACATATTATGAAAAAACCCATGATGTCCATCTGAAATTTGATTACAGGAAAAAAGACTTAGGGAAAGCAGTTTGTTATAAGTGACAGCTGATACACTGCAACTAAATGCTTCGAGTGTTGATTTTTGTTTTAGGTTACAAATGTCTGTTTTACAAGGGGCATTTTGATGCCAAAATGTTTAGATAAAATCCCTATTCATAACATATTCCAAGGTGCACTTCTACTAGTTTTTACAAAATTACCCAGGGTTGCTTGTCAGTGATTTTGAAAATGATACGCATAGTGTCCGCCACAGTACTGTCAATGTAAGTGCACTATTTTGATTGTGTGAGTGTTTATATTCATCATAATTTTGTTGAAAATCATGATTTATAATTAGCATTTCATCTGACATATACTTTTCATGAACAATTTTACATACTTTTACACTAGGCAGTGTTTTGGTTTTACTTAGGGAAATCTTTTTCACACGGATATGATTTTCCAGCTCACAATGATAACAATGGGAGATTTTCTTTTATAAACATAAGTATCAAAATACAGATGTTTGATTTTTTTTTTCTGGAAAGCCTCTGGAACATTATAAAGTGAAATGAGTACTGTGACATATTCAAGTTTCATTCTCTTTTTGCATTTCCTAAAGAACAGTGAGTGCTTGACATTATCTTATCTTTATTGTGTCTCAGCCATAAAGCTTCAGTTAAATTATAGTGTGAGATGTTACCATTAATATGTTAATTGCTTGAACATCAGTTTTTACATATAGTATGACAGCTACTGAGTAGCACAAACTGTGTATGTATACTAATGCACTTTTTCTCAAATTCCTGTATACTTCTAATCTTGTGAATATCTTTGAAGAGGAACTATTTATTTTTAGCAAGAACATGTCTTCTACAGGTTCTGTTTGTTTAAGAAGGTACTGATGTAAATGGAACTTTAAATTTCAAAGAGGTTTTATCAGAGAGATTTTAGAACTCATATGATACTCTGTAGTTTTTACAAAATAAATGTTTGTGCTCTTATGGACAAAGCTCCTTGCAAACTCAGGCAACTTGTACATGGGTGTAATTGAACTTTGCTTTTATATCTGTGCTGAATAGCTTCTAACCTTACCAATGCTCTGCGTATCCTACATGGTCTAAAATAACCCCTGGGTATTTTACCAAAAGCATTGCTGCAGTGAACTGACTTGCCTTTTCTCTGTTGTAATTTTCTCTGTTGACTTTTCTCTGCGTAAATCTACTCCTTCTCTCACTCTTTTCCACCCATACAAATCCTCCATTCTTCATCTTTCTCACATTATAACTGCTCCGAATCCAGCAAGGTGTTGTACAGAGAGAAGGAATATTGAAAATAAGAATTCTTGCCTGTCCAGTAATCCCATGGCTCTGGCTCTTGGACTGATGGAAGAATTGCCCTTTTGAAACCCGCCATCTCCATGTAAGTTTAACTTTGGAGGAGGAAAAAAAAATCTTTTTCCTTGTACTTGGTAACAGGGAAGTCAAAGGGTTATCTCTCCCTGCTGCACATCTACAAATATTAGATTGGGATAGAAAATAACCCATTTTCAACATCCAGTGCTTCAGAGTAAGGCACTTGGGGCAAAACAACCACACTGACACAAACACAATATGATTTATTACCATCATGTAGAAAAGAGATGCTGGGTCACAGTATAGCACTGTGAATCTCATCCCTGCTCAGGAGCAGTCAAAAAAATCTACAAACAAAATTATCACAGTTTATGACAGCCTCATATCTTGAGTAGTGGGTGCACCCCAGATTTATTGTATACTATCATGAAAATACATAGTTGACTTGAAAAAGAACACCCCAAAAA
>VWZG01009671.1:0-24909 GCA_013396735.1 Grallaria varia
TGATCAGTTGCCTCTGATGGTGGAAAGGAGCTGTGCAGATTAATTACCAGTGTTTTGAGGAATATGTAGCACTAAATGGTCTCCAAAGGATGACTCTCATAGTGGAGGCACTCTCTAGGACTGTGAACATTCTCTCCAGAGTAAGTGTTTTTTTTGTTTCTCTAGCAGGTTGAAATGAGACAGTGTTCCTATTCTGCCATGCATGATCCATAAAAGTAACCTCTTCAAATTTATGATAGGGACATCTGCACTGTCTTGGCCTGAACAATTCTGTCAATGATACATCTCTGAGGATCCCAGAGCAGTTATTTTTATGGATGCTAGTATCATTGCTCCTTGGGGTTGGGTTTCAGAAACACGAAGATTGTTTTTCACTGACATCTTAAAATTTGAGGGGGAGATTATAACTCCTCAGGGAGTGAGTGTGGCATTTGACTCTGTCATCTGCACAGAGTATATGATCTGTTCCTATAATAAGAACACAAGGATTTATACAATTGTAGACATCATAAATTATGCTAAATTATTTTTCTGCATTAAGGAAACTGAAATGGAAATTCATAGAAATGAAAGCATACTGATATTTACTGATATACACACTATTTGTGTTACTCTAATATTTTCTTTTTGTGTTTATTCTGTAGTGGCTGTGCAGAGCTTGGACTCCTCTTGGGAAGAAACCTCTGCATGAATGCACAGAATGGTGTCTTTTTCCTGAGGGAGTCATGACTCTTTCTAAACACAAATTTCATTTTTCCACCCTGCTTCATCTTCCCAGTCCTCACTTATTGACAAGTAAATTCATCCAAATACTCACAGTTGGTTTTTGGTTTTGTGGGGGGTATTTTTGTGTAGCAAAATAGGTTCCTTTCTGTCAAGGGGTGAAAACCTTCCCAGGTTGTTGTGGTGAAAAACTTCCCAGAAAAGAGATTTCTCCTCTGCTAGTTTTCCACGGAGGTGGGAGGACTCCTCTTCTTCTTTGGGAGCAGGAGTGAGGTAGTAGAAATGTCCTCCTTCTCTGGTTTCTGTAAAGTTCACCTGGAGAGAGGATCATCATGTGCTGAGTGCATGAAGGTGACCCCGAGGAATGTCTGCAGCAGCTTCTCTGTGCTACCCCACCTGCCCCTGCCCACATCTCAGTATCAAAGATCGCAGCAGGCACTAATGCAGCCAAGTTGTCAGGGAATTTCCTGAATTTTACCATGGAAGATTTCATACAGCAATATGCTCCATGCTTAGACGTGTCCTGCCCTCCCTCAACTGCAGCATAACCAAACCTTCTGCTGACATCCCAGCCCCATGGAACAGGGAGGAGTGGGAAAGCCTGGAACCTCCCCACCACAGTCATGGCTCAGTCAGCCCTGGGTTAGAACAACATCATCATCTCCTGAGGGACAGGGAGAGAAGGAAAGGAAAACCAGGCCAGAGAGGAGTCTCAGAGGTGCTGTGGTGCATTGCAGCTGAGGGAACACACCCTCTCCAGACTGGGAAAGCATCACTGGCTCCATGTCGGTCTGACAGTTTCTCCCTCCCAGAGTAAATTTCTGGTCTCCTGCCATGAGAGAACAACCCCGTTGTGGGTGTCCCTAAAGCTCAGGGAAACAGGGCTGTGGATGCTGCCCGCATTTAGCTCAGGGGAAGGTGCCAGAGCAGCAGGTCCCTCATGTCCTCAGCTGAGATGCCCATGTGGCAGTCCCAACAGAGGCAGTCCTGGCAAAAGGCTTGTTAACATGCCCGGGAAACAATCCACACATGCAATGGCTTCTTGGATTGTTTGGGAAGAGCCTATGGAATGGTATCTACTAAACAGTGGATTATCTGCATAACAAGGAAGTTTGGATTTTGGTTTATGCAGAGCATTCAAGGCTCTTCTGATGGAGGCCAACAAAGTGTTTGGCATGTGCAGGAAGAATGTGATTCCCTTCTAGTGTCAGTAGTACAATGTGGCATGAATGAACCCTTTCCTAGCAGGGTATTGCATAACTTCCAGCGAGCAGCTCATCCAGAAGAGAAGGCAGGTGGATGCCAGAGATCACAGGGAACACTAATCTCTGTCTAATAACATAAACAAAGAGAAGCAAAGTTAAAAAAAAAGTAATGATGTGCCACAGTAATTCTGGAAAGAGGCCATCACATCAGTCATTTTAGAACAGATATAAAGTCACAAGTCAGTGCAATATTCCTACCCCTTGTTATAAATTCAGTATTTACGAGGCACAAGGTTCTCTCCCCAAGCAATTCTCCCCCTAAAGGTGAGAAGTGTTTGGCATGTCATGGAGGTTTTTGTTACATGATTTTTGTGATTTAGAGATTGCTATTCATGGGTGGGAATTTTGACATATCATTTGTCCATATAAGAATATAGTTAGTGCTCTCCAGACAGAGAAACTGGATAAATATCCCTGTTATTCATTTGTTATCCATGACATGGCCAAAATTCCTTCAGCAGAAGAACATTGCTCTCCTGACAGTCTAGGTGGGACCAAAAAAGAAGGTTGAGCCTTGCATAAAGAGCAAGATTGTTGTCACTTGGAAAACAGAAGGATAGGAACACAGAACTAGACACATTCCCAGTGTGCCTGTAACAACCGTATATTCCAGTCAATTCCATAATCTCATCAGGTCCCACATTATTACCAGTTATAATGAAGAATAATACAGGGATGGAGAAAAATGTATGATATAGTGATCACCACAGCAGTGACCAGAATTCAAACAGAATTTGATGGCACCTTTAAAGGTCTCAAGTTCTATAAAATTTATTTGTTTACCTTTAAAATTCTTAAAAGATGGATCTAACATAGAGCTGTTTGAGGATCAGAAATGTACCTCTAATGCCCAAAATGAATTAGGAAAAGGACTTTTTACATTAATTCATTTTGCTCCTAATATTTTCCTTCAGCCTAAAGAGATTTTTTTTCCTTGTTATTTTTTCTCCTCAGTTGAGTTATACAATAAATCCATCTTGGATCTGCTTCAGCTCAGCAGACTATCTTTTCAATCACTCATCAAGTGTGAGTCATCGTCCAATCCAGTCTTTTCAGGTCTGTCATCATAAAGAAGTTCATCATTCTCATAACCATTTTAATAATTCTGATGGGGTAGAATAAGAAAGACAGGGAGAAAGAGAGATATGCAGTAGGGACCAGAAGGCAGGAGAAACCAAAAAGCAATAGAGAGGTGAGTAAAAGGAAAGCTGGCTTGGAGCAGTGCAAGAAAGCATTTACTGGTCAGCAGTAACTCTCATGACCACCTTGTTCACAGAGAAGTATTTCTTTCTTCCCAAATCAGTTTTTTAGGAACCTGACAGTAACTGACTGACTGTTTTCCAGCTCACCAAGACTCCCCAGACTGCTTCTGCACAGCATATGTCCCTTCAGGAGTCGGGCTGGCATTGGGAGAAGGATCACAATGTCACTGCTTCACAGTTGTTTGTATGAAGGTCACACTCTGTATCTCAAAGAGTTACCTGCTTGTAAAATAGATTGCCATGTAGTGCCCAGTGTGCACATTCTCTCTCAGATCTCCCAGGTGTGTCCTAAACACTCTCTGTTTTCCCAGTCCCCACCAGTACCTCTCCTTTCCCTTCCTTTGTTGTTTTCAGCCATTTGTTTTGGCACCTCTGCTCACAAGGACTTGGGATGTGAGGAGGCAGCAGACACAACCTGCCTCCCCTCCTGCAGTGTCAGGACAAAGCAGGGATTTGGCAGATGGATCTGTTTCCCAGGGCACTCATTCTGTACCCAGAGAGACAGGCACTGAGGTACTCGGGCAATGGATATGAAACTGGGTGGAAAAACACAAAAACACAAGATGACAGATCTCTTCTTCAGACATTTCCCAGAGACTGACCTCTGATCTTTCCTCTGAAATCATACACTGGCTTTAAACCTCCACTCACCACTACTTAAAAATATTTATTTATTCACAGTTCCTCTGTTTTTTGAAAGATCCCAGCAGCATATGCAAATAGGGAACATTCCCCATGGCGAAAAGAAGTTTCAGGGCTTAAATTATATCTCAGGAGTCAGATACTGTTTCTTCCTGGGCATTGGATTACTCAGGATAAAGCAGTTTCACTAATAAGGTCTCTCAGAACTAAAGTCCCTCAAGAAAAATACTTTCTCTGGAACTGAGATGTGTTGATCCAAGCCTGACGAGAGGAAAGGGAATGGAGCTCTTATGTTCTAAGAAATACCTGTCTCTCGTTCACATCAAGACTATCACTGACTTGGAAGTCTATGCAATAAAAACAAAGTATCAGATGTATCTATTTTAAACTTTCTCTCAGAGGTGTACCCTTGTGCCTATTATGGACTCATGTTTTTCCCAAGATCAGTTACCTTTGCATCAGCACTTCCCAGCTGACAGGCAGCCTGACTCCAGGAATAATGTGTGACTGCCTGTCCTCCTTGTATGGCAGCAAATCACAAACTGAGGAGAAATTGATTTTCCATTACACCTCTATTAATATTCCATTTTGATCCTGATAATCCTCTGTCATTTATAGGGTATGTAGTGAAGTTCTGCATGGTGCAATGTGTGGGAAATTTGTGTTTCCCAAATGTCCCGTTTATAACAGAAAACCCAACTGATACCTTTAATTTTAAAAATTTGCAAAATTTTTCTATCAAAAAATTCCATAAAATCAGTAGTTTGTGCAATGCACTGTAAGACAACAACTGAATAAATAAATACCTTTGATTTAAAATATGTTGTGATTGCTTTAAAATAGATATGTATAATCTATTCCATATTATTCATGAAATCATTAAAGCAAACAGAATGGATTATGACTAGTGAAAAAGTCTTTTTGCCCTTCAGCAAATAGACATAGACCAACCTTTTCTACACTTTTTACATTTTCCTACAATTTTTAAAGGATTCACAAGAGCAGAATGTTATCTAAAGGCTTTACATGTTGCCCTTTCTTTAACTCTGTGTTATGGAAGACTGTGGGATGGCTCCAATCACTTTCAGTCACTCTGACGTATACCAGGCTGGTATCCAGATACCAAATACTATCACTAGTGCCCAAAAACCCTTTCCAGAGTTGAACTTCTTGTCTGCTATAACCCTATGTAAAACCAAATTACATGAAGTCATGCAGTCATAGAATTATGAGGTCATAAGGGGTCTCAGGGGAATTAAATAGTCCAGTCATCGTGCTCAAAGCAGGGACAATCACAAAAAAGATGTTCAGTTGGGTTTGGAGTATCTCCAAGGATAGACATTACTCAAACACTTTGGGTAACTTTTTCCAGTGTTTGGACACTCTCACAATCTAAAATCGTTTTTCTTATGTTGAAGTGGAATTTCTTTTGTTTCAATTTGTATCCATTGCCTCTTGTCCTGTCACTGCATAGCACTGAGAAGAGCTTGGCTTTGTCTTCTGCTGCCAATCAAATATTAACACACATTGACATCACCCCCTTGAGGCTTCTTTTTGTTTAGGCTAAACAATCCCAGATTCGCTCCATCATTAGATACTCCAGCTCCTTAAATAATCTTGTGTTCTTTCACTGGAATTGCTCAAGGACGTCTATCCCTTTCTTGCACTGGAGAGTCTAGTACTGGACACAGCACTCCCAACAATGCCACGCCAGAGCTGTACAGAGGAGAGGGAGCACCACACTCAAGCTCCTTGAAAGACTTCTTACAGTGAAGTCCAGGCTGCTTGGTAACCAACTCCCAGGCTCACACACTCTGAATCCCTTATCTTTTAGCTGCAAGCGTAAATTGCTGGCTATCATAACTACCAAGATATCCAAGAAGACCACTGCAGTTTAGGATAGGTGAGCCCTGCCGTGGAAGCATCCAACAGTCCAGCACACAAATCACAGTCTTTCACTCTCTGCCTGACGAGTAAGTATCTAAACTGTTCCATGGAGTCAGATTATTTCAATGTTACAATAAAATTATTTTATGAACATTTTTGCTGTTGTCATTGATGCTAACATGGAAAAAGTAATTCTGTAATGACCAATACACTGACAGAGTGTATCTGAAGTAACCATAGACAGAGTAACCATAAACAGGCTGGTTTCCTGGCACAACAGACCTTGCCCTGTGCAAGGTCCCACTTTGGTACGCACAGTGGGACAAACCTTTGTCCATTTTGTGACAATAGAAATTGTTGTAACTCTCAGCAACAATCCATACAAAAATATCAAGTCCCTGCCATGTTTTCCTGTGCAGAGTTCTTCCTTTGGCCATGAGATTCTCTGCAACAGCTGTGTCCCAGTAATTCCCCTTGCACACACAGCACTGTACTCCTAAATGTTTTCTCTCCTCTTTGCATAATCATAAGATATTATTAGAGTTAAAATGATCCATCTAGATCAGAGAGTTCAGAAATTAAAACAGAGCAAACGACCCTGAAAAAAAGGAGCCCTATAATTGAAACTTCAACGTATATGCACACGAGTCTACTGGAGAAGGATTTCCTACAAACACTGGTTCTTAATAGCACAGTTCATGCTCTGTAGCAAGAGTTTGTGCTGGATCAGCAGCAGACCATTAGTCATGACATGTTAGTATATCACAGAAGAAATTCAACACCACATTTGACAGGAACAGGTGTATACGCTAATGCCTCTAGGTTTTGGCAAACCTTCAGGAGTGTTTAAATTCATTTCACTTCACAAGAAGCAAAACAAAGCTGAGCATTTTCAGAGTGTCCAGTAGCTCAGTTCTCCTCTAGCAAGCTTCTTTGAACAACCTTTACCCCTATAGTTACACAATTGCTCATGCTAATAGTTTCAGAGTTGAATTATGAACATAACCAACGGGACAAAGCAGCTGGCAAATTACCAAAGCAAATTTGACAATTATTCTTCATTTCAGTCTTGAACCAAAGTTATGTATAACCCTACGTAACGTGTTCTCATGCCACAGAAGGACACATTAGGTCAGGACACCATTGGGAACTCAAAGATTTTGGGCACAAAGTGACATATTTATCAAGGAAAGGTTATTCTCTGCCAAATTCTTACTCAGCATGAATACTGATTTAGGAAGGGCATACAAACAAAACTGAGCATACGAAGGGCATGCAAACAGAGCCAGAGGACTGAGTACAATCATGAAGAGTCTGAACAGAGAGTTCAGCAGAGAAATAAACCTGTGGGCTGGTAAAAGTCACCTGTGAAAGAGCAGGAAGGAATCTGTGTGTGGAGAAAAGTTGAACGACTAGCTGCTGGGTGACAATTGGGGTGAGAGCTCTGAAAGAACAGTATGAATAGGGGACAGCTTGCAGGAATGTTTTCTAACAGCTAATTCAGAATTTAGTTCAAATTTTAGCTGACATTTCTCCGAACTCGACCTATCTATTTTCAGTTTAGCCTTGGTTTGGAACAGTGAGGGGCTGAGCCACTCAGAAATGTTCCCCCCAGAATGCCAGATTTCTGAGGATGCCAGGAGGAAGCAGCTGGATGCCACAGGAGATCAAACAGGAGTCTTTGCACCTACCTTAAGCTCTGTTCATGGGTGGGAAGGTAACTGGCCTTTGCATTTCCCTCTTGATTTAGTTCCATGGACTCTCATGCCAGACATTCCCTCAGACAGGCAGCCAATTCACCAGTAAACCATTTGTCTTATGTTAATAAGACAAATCACCTGAGAGTGAATAGATACACTACAGTGAGAATAACTAACACTGTCCTTCCTGGTGCATCCAAAAACCTCTGACGGATATTCAACTATGTGTTCAGTAATTACATTCTGGCATATACTTACTTCAGCCTTTGGTTCCTCAAAATCATTCTTGAAATCTAATAAAATAATGGTGTCTCTTTTCCCATACTTTGTGTACTGAAGCAGAATGAAATGTTATTCAACAGACCAGTTTTGAAGCCATCAGCTCTTCTAAGAAACCACCCTTCAAAGTTAATGTACTCAGGTCCTGGCAAATTACTGGGTTCCAAAATTCCTCTTTGAATGCACCTGGAAGAAGTTAGGGATTGGATTCTCTTTGAGCTTCCAGTATCTAAAATTCACATTTCTGAGTCTGCCATTACTACAGCCTCCTTGCACAGTCAAATGAGAGAAAACTTGAGACAGGTATCTAAGACCAAATGATCTGCCAGAATTTTTTGCCCACTTCTAATGAATTGACAACAGCCACTGAGAGAGTCATGACATCATCAATATCAGGTATTAATGGAAATGATTCTTTCCAGTTAAACTTTCTTCAAAGGCCACTCAACTCACAAAGAAAACGAGGGAGAAAGAGAAAGCTCAGATTTCAGTACACTTGTTCAAAAGTTATATTTGCAGTGTATCATTACCTGAGTTTGATTTTTAATATTTACTTTAACCTCCCAGGATAATAGGAATTTTCCTGGTAATAATAAGGTAATGGATCTAAGAAGAAATGATGGATGAATTGCTGTTTATTGTGCTCTCCTTCTTTGTCTCATTTGACATCTGAAAATGAAAGTTCTCTACCCTAGTCTCCTGTTCTCTGAGCAATATTTTACTTTTTTCTATAACCAAAAAACCTAACAATATGAGGAGAGAATACTCCAATATTTCCATAGGACACAACTTCAGATCCACATTTGAAATACTGCTTTAGCCAATTGCTATGTGCTATCAGACTTCCCACTTCTGACTCTTTGAGAAGGTAGAAAAAGCCAAAAGCTATTTGAACCAAGACCATTAATCTAAAAGCAGCACGGCCTGGCTGGTGGAATGAAAACAGCTCTTTAGTGGCACTGATAGATAGTGCCCTGCTGCCAGGAGATGGACACAGAAACATCCATTCTTGCACTCCTCCAAAGTGCTGCCAAACACGACACTGCTGGTCTGCCTGAGACAGCTGGCATGGACACACTCTAAAGCACCCTACAGCTCCAGGGGAAATGCAGGAAAGGCAAAGAGCATATGTATCTCTAGATCCTGCTCTCAGTTCCACTAGATCCAGCTCTCAGATCTATTTTAATCTACAACCGTAGTTAACTAAGGTAGCAAAATCTATTTTGTCTCCTGACATAGAAATACACCTGATGAGTCTTCTCTACTTAAACAGGTATGTGGGCAGATTATCTCAATGGAAGTCCAAATCATAGATGCATAAATTATACCCTATAGTCAACATACCTCCTTTAGCACCATGTAAACACACAGAGTGTTGTTCAACTGTCTACTTGCTTTGGTCAAACCATGGTCCATTGTATATCACAATTATTAGTATCACCCAGTATCCAATCATAGTGTAAACTAATCTCAGCAGGTCTAAAATATGGACAATTCATTTATCACACAGACACAGAAAAGTATCCGTTGTAAAGATAGACATCCGGGTTACCAGGTTAGATAGTCACCGGGTTAGAGAGGTGTCCTCGTTACAGCAGCCGGGACCAGTTTATCACTATGTGGGTATAACCAAAACTGCGCATTCAACACCCTCTGTGCCATTTCTGATGGACTGTTACTAATGGATCGTTGGCAACAGCTGCCCAGGGCACACCAGACACCTCAGGGTACAGGGCAGGTGTTAAAGAACCCTGCGAGACACAGGAATGCTTCTGTCTTCACCCCAGTGACTCAGGTGTGATAACTCCCCTCTGGGGAGGCTTCAGCACCTTCACCCCCAGCCTGAGGGGTCAGGTCTGCTCATAGGCCATCAGGGACTGGCACAATGGGCAGCTGCAATAACCTTGGCCATCAAAGATTCCAAAAATACCCCATGACTCACAATGTTAAATCACTCATTGTGAAACTCCTCACCGTGGGGGAAGTACTGGGCATTCCTACCTGAACAAATAAAATCTTTGGAGTTTGGGACTTCTGGTACCACTTGTGGGATCCAGAGGAGGACCAGAACCTCAACAGAACTGCAACTGCCACTCTTGACAAGACTGAGATCACTGCTTCAAGAGAACTGCAACCATCATCCTCACCAACAGGTTTTCTTTTCCTTTTACTTTGCACCATGTGCCGCTGAGCACAGGGGCCGATGAACACCATTCTGTTTGTGTCCCTGGGTGCTGGGCTATACATCTGAGTTTTGTGGGTTAAAACCAATTGTCTCTGGATCATTGCATTTATTGTCATCTTTTTATTAAATTGTAACTCTGACTTGTAAACTCTTTTGAGCTGTATTCATTTCTCCTGATGGTTTGCCTTTAAACCAGCACAATATTGAAGATCTAAAAAACCCTAAGTGCTCATTAGATAACTAGAACTACAGACTTGCGGGAAAAAAGTGAGATCCACTTGGACATCAAAATGTTGAGGGCAACACATTGAGTGCCACTGTACAGCCAACTTCTTATCCAGCAAGTGTCCCACCCATCAAATCCTGCTCCTGGGGTCCTAACGGCTGTGGGGACACACCAGCAGGGCTTTCAGCACAGCTGCTGGAGCCCATGAAATACTACAACTCATGTGTAAAATTACCTTTTTAGTAATTCTGTTCTGATCCAGAGCTCTTTTGTTAATTTTCTCTCATTTAGCTCAGAGAGGTTTTGACTCTTAAATTAGCCTTTTTTTAAAAAACAGAATCTTTATTCCATGTTAATTTTGGCTAGTTTTTTAAGACAAACCCATGTTCTACATGTAGCACCTCTTTCAAACAGTAACCATGGATTCATAGGCATAGATGTAGCAGGATAATACTTTCTGAAGTTCACAGGAAGCTATAGTCATACTTACAGCATGAAACATCATGTGTATTCAGTGTTTACTGAATATTTAAATCAAGTATTATTTCTTGGTTGATACTCAAGGGACTGCCCCTGCTCCATGCTGGAATCACACTGGTGGTTTGTCAAAATGGAATGTGTGGGGACAATGAGACCTTTCTTCATTGTATTTTCTAGACCCAGTGCTGGTGAATGCAAAAAGAATATTAACATTATGAGCTCATCAGAGCTGCCATTATCACCATCCCTGACATGAGCAGTGCCATCTCCACTCCTCATTCCACACTTTATAGGGATGCACTGGTCTCACACTATCCAGTGCATCCTTAGTAACCACTACACACCTCCCCATTCCTACGACAGGGGTGGTCTAGGGGCCACTCTTGTAAAATATCCATAAAATGCCCCTAAAATATCTATATGGAGGCCATGGCTGGGCAGCTGTGGAATGGATGCACGGAGGGCCATGTGCAACGGCTGCCTCTGATCTGCCGGTGCTCAGCCTGCCCAAGCGAACAGAGGGGCGTCCTCCCTGCCATGCAGCAGACTCTGTCCAGGCACCAGAGCAGCAGCACACGGACTACAAGCTTTCCGTGGCACAGCCTCTTCTTGGCTGATCCTAAGTGGGACCCACAACCATTGGTCAGTATGATAATGGAAACAGTCATTTTCAAAGAAAATAGGTTCTCAGAGGTTCCTGTCACATGATTGCTGCAGACAGAAGGTGGGACATCCATTTGAATAGCATGAAATCAGTAATTTTGAGTTGGGATCACACAGGGACACAAGATAAAGTTGATTCTTTCCCTGCCACTTGTGAAGTGGGCAATTATTTCTTAAAATGGACCAACCTAAAAAAGGGGCCTCACAGGGTCTGACTTGTTATGAAAATGCCTGTTTTATACCAGGCTAAAGAATCCAAAGCAAACTCTTCTTTAAGGATCCCAGCCCAGAGAGTTATTTTTACGGATACTGGTGTCACTGTTCCTTGGAGTAGGGTTTCGGCGGAAAGGAGCTAGTGTTTCGCTGACATCTTATGAAGAAGAACTTTGAGCTCTCTGAGGAGTGGGTGAAACATTTCTATGTACCAGCTGCCCAGGGAATATGATATGAGCCAAATATAAGAACTGAGGGATTTATACATTTGTTTCAGACATTGTAAGTTAATTTTAAGAAATTATTCTCCCCTGCACACGTGCACACACACATGTACTCTCATCTTCCTGTGCCCACACACACCCCCAGTGTGAGTTCTAACATTTTCCTTGGGATTGGTCTCTCTGGCTGTGCAGAGCCTGAAGTCTTCCTGAGAAGAAATCTCTCTACAAGATGGACAGGATGGCTGCTTTTTCCACAAGCTTTTCTGACCGTGACCATCAGGATCACCTTCATATGCCCTGTTCCATCACATCACCAGCTCACTTGGGTAAGAAAAAAACTTCTTTGGTACAGGAAACTGAAAACTTCTCTCAGCAGATCAGATAAAAAGGTGCCTGGGAAAGAGATTTCCCAGCACTTGTTTTGCTCTAAGATGCAGGTTTCCTTCCTCTGCACCTGGATTGAGCTTGAAGTTATGCTCTCTACACATATTTTGTCCTTTCTTGGATACTTTTGGAGGGAAGTCTCATACATGGCATCAGTGTTATGCAGGGAAGCAGTGGCACCACATGGTAGGCAGGGCACACTTAGCACTGATAAATGGCCGCAGCAGTTTCTTTGTCCCTTCAGTCTCTATTACCAAAGGCATTACCAGCCTTAGCTTAGCAAAACTATGTGGGAAATGTTACCAAATCTTACAATGCAAGATATCACTTATCAGCATTCTCAGAAGTGCTTACACCCCTTTGGAGCATCTTGTGAGTGCAATTGTGGTTTTGGTTACCCATCCCTATAGGAGCTTCAGGGGAGGAACAACAACCCCTTCTCATTGTCCACAGCAGAAATATTAGGGATGTCTGAACAGCTGGTTTTGCTGAGTCCCCAGTAATTGCCCACAAATATGCTGTTTTCTGACAAGGGAAGCTGGTACTTTCTATCCCTCAGAAAAGACTAAACTCTTCAAAGTCATGAGAACTGGCACTGGGGAGAATACTGCATGCCTCCTTTTATCATGAATTATGTGGTTATAATCAAACACCAAGAACTACACACAAATCTGGGAAGTCAAACAAGTCTATCTACACAGAAAGTCAAAGATAACTCTGTCCCAGGCCAACAAGGAATGCTTAGTCTGCATTGCAACAGAAAAATGTACGGTCTGTTGTTTACCCAGTAGTGCCCAGTTTGAGTGAGACAGATCTCACTCCAATTTGGAACAAAGAGCCACTTTTCTTCCCAAGAAGAAGTCTTTTCTTCACACATCAGCTATGGAGAGAAGAATAGCAAACATCCCCAGGCTGGTATCTGTGCTGCTCTCATGCCAGCTCCATTCCACACCTGATCGCTGGGACAGAACACAGTTTTGTGCCATCCCCTTGTCCATATAGCAGTAACACAGCAGAAGGAAAGAATATCAAAGAGCTATATAATTCTTCAGAGGAAAAAGCAGAGAGATAAAAAAGTATTACATAATGTTTATACCAGTCAGAGACAACCAATGTCATGCAGGATATCTGACTGGAAAGGCACGACCCTGTCCGTGGCTGCCTTGGGAGCACAAAGACTGTCAAGGCTAAAGGCATTAGGGATAATTACTTGCCATAAGGGTGACTTGCACCTTAAGAAACATAAGCAGGGGCTGTTCAGACAACAGACTTTGGCTCACTTGTGTGTATATCCAAACAGATCCTCAGCAGTCAACCCTGCTTCTAAACTGAAATTTCTTGCTTTCCAAATGCTGTGCAGACCCCACCCTATATCGGCTTATCTTATCAGCAAAAAAAAGTTAGGAAATAATGCCTCAATCTATACTGATGGTTCAGGCCAAAATACACCCCACTAGAAGGCCTGTAGTGATAGCACAATTAAATTTAAATTATAGAGGCTAGATTCAGATTAGCTACAAGGACAACATTTATTATGATGAGGATGGTGACACACTGGAAAGAGATGTGGTTGTGTGCCCCATCCCTGGAGCTGGGTTGGACAGGACTCTGAGTGACCTGATCTAGCTGAAGATGACACTGCTTCTTGCAGCGGGGTTGGACTAAATGACCTCTAAAAATCCCTTCCAGGTGAAATTCTGTGGTTCTGTAAGAATGATATTTCTTTGTGCTTTCTAACTGCTGGTATGTACACTGGGGCTACACTGGGGAGCATTGGGCTAAAATATCACCTCTTCATGGCCATTCTGAGAACTTGGTGAATCACAGGATGGGGACAAGGCCTTTGGAAAACTCTTTTTTGTCTCCTCAATTATAACCCACAAAGTGTCAGAATTCTCTCAGTTGTGTCTAGTGACAAGGTAAGAGGCAATGGGCAACAACTGAAACACAGGACATTCCTCCACATTAGAAAAGACTTCTTGCTGTGATGGTGGTTGAACATTGGAGTTGGGTTTCCAGGTGGTTTAAGTGTCCACCCTTGGACATGTTCAAATCCAGCTGGGCAAGTCTCGAGCAACATGCTTTAGGGCACACTACTTGAGCAAGGGTGAATTGAAGACAAATGAACAAGACAGAATATTTGAGAATGTCTTGAACAAGACAAGGTGCTTGAGAATTTAACAAAGTTTTTTTTTTTCTTGAATTATTTCTGTAACTCAAAATTACTGTTGAACAGAAAAGAGTTCCTCTTCACTACATATGTGTTTTTTAGAAGGCAATGTTCTTTAGATGTCATCTCCATCTTCACTGGTAGCTGAGGGGATGGTTTCTAAACGTATCTGAATTTGGCTTAGTAACTCTGACTTTACTCAACAAGAAGACATTAGACGTAGAAGTAGGACAACTTGCCTTCCTGAGTCCTATCTATTTTGAAGGGTTCCTCTTCCTTCTTCTTTGACTGATTTACTTTCCAACAAGCTTCCTACCTGTCAACGCTGACTAGTTAATGAGTGGGTTTAAAATAGATGAGAAATGCTAAGATTGGTGTCTTACAAAACAGTCAGACTGTGGTGCTTTTGAAACATGCTTGTCATTCACTACGTACCTGAGACACTGCCAAAATATCTTCAGTAGTTGTTATTGCATGTCTGCCCGTCCAGTTAAGGCCAGCTGAAAGGTTAGATCTATAACAAGAAAACAAGCCTAGAAGAAGAGTGGCACAGGAGCACTGAACTAGCAGGAAGTCTTGTCCTATTCTGCTGCAAACCTCAACATTGCAATCAGAGGGAAATACCAACTGCCTAAATTCTAATAAATGCAACCCTGACTGCCTTCTCCATAGCTCTAGTTAAACTTCTTATTGACTAAATAAGTGCCAGCTGTAACTGGTCTTAGATGGTCAGTGTTAGGTGATTTGTTCAGTCAGCAGCAGTCTCAGTCTGGGGAGACACAGGCCTTTCTGCTCCCAAAAAAATCTTCTGGGATCTAGGTTAGACAGAATGTTAGCTAAAAGTATCTTCAGTTTCCAGAACGTGTGATCAAATGTATGGTGCAGGAATGCTGGAACAATGAACTAGCTGTTCTGAGGGCTCTCATTAGCACAAGTGAACATCAAATAACATACAGTAGCAGTGCTCTAATCATTAGGATATAGCCCACTTCACACAGAACGGTATTCAGTTTTCAAGATTTGTGGACCAGAAGAGCAGCAGACAAGAGAATATGGTCAGCAGACCTGGGTTTGCAGTCAGCAGAGAGGAGGCACTATCCTGCTAAGATGCAAGATACTGTGCAAGAGACGTGAACCCTAAGGATGCCCTGCAAACTTGCAGCTGTAGTACATCGAGAAAAAAAGGCATTGTGATGGAAAAATTCTGAAAGAGTCAATACTGACCCAGATCAATGTTAACATAACACAGAGCATGGAAAGACTGGAATTGTTAAGTATTTCCAGTTCAAATCATATAAACTCAGATCATACAAACCAGGCACTGGCCATCCATGCAGCTGGAAGCTTTCACCCCATCTTACACTGCAAACAAAATTTTTAGAATAAATCCAGAATAGCAGAAGTTATAGTTGAAAAATACAAGATAAAGCTAGGAAAGTACAGGATGGAACAAAAAGTAACTGAAGACATGGGGAGGCTCCTTACACTGAATCTTTGAGCAAGAATTACAGGCCATTATGCCAAGAAATTTTTTCAAATAACAGGAAGAATGGTTCTGCACCACTTTCTGCAGTAAAGTCATGGACTATAAATCTATGCCTTTAATTATATAAAGTAGCTGGTCTGCTGGTAAAGAGTGGTTCCTAAAACATCCTAAACCATTCTGTAGAGTGACCTAAATTCCACATGAAAGCCAATGTCAGGATGCTTTGGTAGCAAAGGGCTCTGGAGCCCAATTCTTTGCACAGAGAGAAAAGCAGGTCTAAAAGCAGGATATTAGCTAAAAAAAAAAAAAAANAAAAAAAAAAAAAAAAAAAAAAAAAAAAAAAAAAAAAAAAAAAAAAAGTTTAAAATCCCATTAATTGTGTCTCTAGCAGTACTGAAGTAGGAGAACTTCTTTTGGGAGAGGAGAGTATTCAGTTACTGATGGAGAATATATTATTCTTCCCAAATAGTCAAACCAATGAGCTGCCCTGTAACTAAGGAGACAGACAACAGGGATGAGGTTGACCCCTTTATTCATTCACCAGCGAGTCTCTGCTACAGAATGTTGGGGAATTTCTTGCAGAAAATGAACACTTGAGCGACCTCAGTGCACTGGATGCAGTTATGCTGTGAGGCCTTTAAGACTCTGGTGAAAAGCTATTTTAAGAAGTGTCCGTTGAGATCAACAAGGACAGGAATGTAAACTTACAGAAGATGCAGCAGAAGTTTGAACCACATCAGCCACAGAGAGTGCTCACAAGGACTTTATTTTGCACCAATAAAGTTGTGTGTTATTATATTATCCAATCACGAGGTGGTTTGCAGTGTGTGTGTAGTGTGTATGCTATCTGGGTTATTTAAGGGATGTTTTCTCAACAATAAATGGCATTGCATGGATCATATTGGTCGTATAGTGGTGTCCTCTAGTATCCCTCGCAATATTTGGCGCCTGGAAACAGGTCGAACCCTCAGATGACCAATGCTGTGTTGAGCAGTGTACTGGACTCTCGAGATCAATCGTGTGGGATGGCGGGGAAGGCAACTGATATTCGTCTCTGCCCCAGGGATCACGGCTCTTGGTGCCCACGGAGCTGCACGGATCAAAAAATGAGGTACCTCGAAGGCTGGCTAAGGGTTAATAGCCAGAGAATCCCACGTTATAAAATTGTAGGCGGTTGTAGCAGAGCATGGGGAATGCCGTGTCTTCTGAAGACAGCGGTGCGAAAGGTTCTGCAACCGCACTTTCTGAGAAAGAGATTAATTATGTCTTTAAAAGTTGGGCACGCGATAGGAAACTTACCCTCAGTGTCTGTGCAGCGTTTAAAGCTACACACCTGAGAAGCCTCGGGACCTGGGACCCGTGGAATAACGCAACCCTGAAAGGGAATAGGAAAGCTGCTGGTTTGCTAAATACCTGCAAACTGCTCAGAGATACAGTAACAGCTTTCAGCCTGCGGTTGCAGTGAGCGCCAGCAGATAAGAACTGCGCCAGTGACGTCTCTGCCACCTGAAAGTTTTGAAAATACTTCTCAAACTGCTAATATTGCCTCTGATGTTGTTGTTGAGTGAACTTCTCCTGTACTTGGTTCTTATCTCCCTCCAGTAGCGAGAAAAAGAAAAAGCAAAGCAGAAAATGTGCGCTATACAACTCTCTTTGTGGTAAAATTCCGAGAGGGTGGGCGGTGGCTCTCTGCCAGGGTGGAGGGGGGGGGGGGGTGGTGAAGGGGGGACGAACACAGGGGACCCGCGGCTTCCACTGCTGCCACCATGGCGGGCGTGGCCCCGGCCCTGGCCCGCCACCGGGACCGCGATTGGAGCACCAGAACCGCGACTGGAACACCAGAACCGCGATCGGAACACCAGACTTTATTTTACACCAATAGAGTTGTGTGTTTTTATATTATCCAATCACGAGGTGGTTCGCAGTGTGTGTGCAGTGTGTGAGCTATCTGGGTTATTTAAGGGATGTTTTCACAACAATAAACGGCATTGCATTGATCATATTGGTCATTTAGTGGTGTCCTCTAGTATCCCTTGCAATAATAGAAAGTTTCAGATTAGCCACATCATTGAAAAGATGCAAGGTCAGAGACATCCACAGATCTCACTGGCAGTTTATTGGAAGGCAGTCGTAAGTCTCACATGGATTAAGTCATTACATATGTTCAAACATTATTTAATGATTTAAAATTCACAAATGATCTGGTACAGCAGCATGTACCCAAGACCTGTAAGTTTCAAAAAACTGTTATGTGATAAAAACCCATAAATATTAAAACGATGTTCATGCATTAACTTTAATGGAATATTTGAAGGTTTGAGACATTACAATAGAGGTTAAAATAGACAATAAAATTGTCTATGATATTAAAATCCTCAGAGTTAGGTCATTCAGATTTTCCGGATGTGTAGGTTAACGCCTGATTGTGGCAAGGGTAGAGAGAGTAGGCAGTGAGGAGGT
This sequence comes from Grallaria varia, assembly GCA_013396735.1. Lineage (NCBI taxonomy): Eukaryota > Metazoa > Chordata > Aves > Passeriformes > Formicariidae > Grallaria > Grallaria varia. The sequence continues at coordinate 18,250 of VWZG01009671.1, forward strand.
GGTACAGGCTATCGACGTTGCTAGGTCTGTGTACTGACAATTCAGGAAAAATCACCATAAGTTAGTAATCTGAGGAGGAATCAAATAGGAAGAAAACCAATGTTTTGTAAAGAATCAGAAGATAGTTGTTTCCTGACAGAGGTTCATGTTATTCTCATGGGCAACAGCCAATAAACATTTAGAGATAATTTTGAGAAGAGCTCTGTAAAGAATGTTGCAACTAGAGATTACATCTACTTACTTCATGTTTCCTCATTGATTACAGTATCTGTGAAAAATGGGATACTAAGGTTTTCAGTAGACTGCAAAAAATTTCCCAAGATGGCTCTGCCCAATCAATATCCCGTGTATAACAGACTTGTTTGTCACTCCAGGCACAACAGAACACTTCTCCATGCAACATTTAAGTCTACTGGCAAATCACACTAAAAAAATCTAAAACAATAACAAACACAAAAAACTACAATCTTTGATCTGCAACTTGCAAATACTGCTGTCAGCTCTGCTACCTGAACTGGAAGAGCAGGCTTGGAAAGATCAGTATGGCCTGGAAACCTCATTCTGCTGCTCCCTGGGTAAAAGGAGATCTTCCAGGAATGTTGGCAGAAGTGCCAGAACACTAATACTTTAGAGCAAATCTTCTCATTGCTACACTTCAACTAATATGTTGCTGTGAACAGCACCTGGAGATGGTAAGGACAACTCTTTTATTAGAATTCATAAATATTGGTTCTGATTAAATTAATTGTAGCAAGTATCTTCTATATCCTCTGTGGAACTCATTTGTTAAGTAGGGAGCTTAACATGCTGTGTTACCTTCTTAATTGTCCTCTAAGAACCTGTTTGAATGTTCCTGATAAAGACTTAGTGTGCTGGGGAGGAAGGAGATGGAGTCTTGAATTGATTTTTTCAGATAACCCGGTAATTACCACTACTAATGGAAGTTGCAGAGTCACTGTCTAGGAAGAAAGTCAGGTGGAACCCATAATTTATATACTTATGTAAAAGGCAATGTCTGGGACTAAATGTAAATCTCCCAAGAATACTCTTGATGAAGACCAGCTTGTGCTACAGTTCATACTAGGCAGTAGCAGAAGTGCCCATCGTCCTTCCTAATCTTGCACTTGCATTCAAGAACTAACATCTGCAATCCCTCGTGTATTTATAATTTAGCTTTGCTACATAAAAAGGGAAGCAAAAATTCCAAGTCTCCACACACAGAATTTGGAAAACAGACTTTACTACACATGAAGTTTTCTCTTTCCAGAAATGATGCTGTTTCATACATAAACTAAAGCCACTTGGAGAGGTCCTGAAACAGACAAGTGAGAATAGAAAGGTGGGTAACTGTGCAACTTGTGATTGAAAATGGGCAGTACTTCAGGTGCAGCCAAGGTGAGCAATGCACACGCCTCCTGCTTGCACAGCACACAGTAGGTCACCCTTCACTGATGTGCAAAATGCCATGTCCTTCACACCTCTGAGCAGCTGAGTGACTCCAGTTTCAGAACAGGTCAGTGAAGTAAAAAAGGCATAGAAGGATCTGAGTAAAGTGGAGAAAGCAGAGGGACAACAGGTGGCAAAAAGAGTCAGAGGAGGACAGAGAGGTGCATGGAAGGAAAATTACAGTTGCTAGCTTGACATTACTAATAGGATGCAAATGACTCAGAAAAAGAAGTCAGGAGGCAGGTTCCTTAGCTGACCCCTATTTGTCACCTTGGAGAGGTGTCAGAGCATTACTGATGTTGGACTCTCAGACACTATAAGCGGAAAGTACAACTAAACTATTTTCCTGAACTCTTTGAGAATATTTCCTTGGCATCTTCTGCTTTAAAGACCCTTTCACTCATCACTGCTTCCTCAGGCATGCAGGAGTAATCTCTGCCTTCTGCATCCATGCTGACAACTCCGTGATGATCCCTCAGAGATCTTTCCAGCTCTCCTGTATCCCCCTGAAGCAGGGTGACCTCTAGGGGCCTCTGGGCAGAGCTGGCACACCATGAGCATGTCAGTGCTCTGCCTTTCACATTTCACATGGACTTTGTCTATTAGTTCTCCCATCTGATTCTTTCTATATGTTGACTCATATATTCCTCACATTACGGTCTTCTCTTCCAGAGGAATACCCAGGTAAGTAGAATTAGACACTTGGACGAGTTTCTGCTTTTCTCTCTTCCATGAGAAAGACGGATCTTTTTCAGTTAGTAGTTTCTCCTGGGGTCTGAACAGACTTGTAAATCACAAAGAACTGAATTGATAAATGTGGTTTGTTGAAATTCATGGAACAGAAGTTTCTCTCTGCACCACAGGAATATTTTCAGTCAATGTTATTCCACCAATGAAACTGTGCTTATTTACTTAGGGGGCACACCATTGATGGCCACATTATTGTAGCTCTAAGACAGCTCTGTGGAGCTCTAGGGCAGCTCCTGGGGAGCTGCATCTATCTAAAACTTTCTCTTGGAGATATTCCTTTGTGGTAATTATGGACCAATGCTTTTTTCCAAGGTCAGTGACTTTGCATTACTTATCATTTAATAGTCAGTCTGACTACACAGCATGTTTATACAAACTGATCCTAATCTTCAGCATATGCCATCAAGCTATAAATGAGATATATATTTTAATTTATACATAAAAATGAAAGATATTTCCCAATAAAAATAAGGAACACTTCCAGATTCACAGGAATTAAACAAGTATTTATGAAATAATAATGTTTATTATTAGATTATTTTTTTTTTCTGGACGTATGCAGGTTGAGTTCTTGTTCTTAAGCACTGTCACCACCTTAAATGTCCAGTATGTTAATCACTAATGTAGTTTAGTATGCTACTTTTTTGGTAAACAATAAGAAAACTTCTATATTTAATTACAGAGTACTCCTATTCAAGGAAATAATCTGATCAAACATGTACATTCTTTGTAAAATTCCATTGCAAAATATTCCTGGGCATGAATGTCTGAGGGCTGCTTATTGGATGCTATCAAGACAATTTTTCTGGTCACTTAACAGATAGAAAGCATATGGAAAACAAATACTCTTGTAGTAATACCAAATACTAAAAAGATAATGTGGACTGACATAGGCATACAGTTTCCCCCCGATCTGACTATATACAGATTTTTCTTTACAACTTTACAACTTCAAAAATGCTAGCATAGAAAATGTTGTCCAGGAAAGGTTTTTCATTGAGAGAAAGCTTAACTGTCAGGCATTTTCCTTTATCCAAGATGCTTACAGTGGCCTTTAATGTTGTTTAAAAAACCCACAAAGATATGGTCATTCTTATGTGTTTCCGTTTGCTCAAATTGTCTGTTACCTGTAAACCACATTGGTTGTTGTAATAACTGTGTTTATAGTTGCTCCTATTATCATAATAGTATTTAAAGAAAGCCTCAAGACTATATAATATTACAATAATACTCTTGTCAATTTTTCCCATCTCCTACACCTTCACAGAATCACAGGATATGCCAAGTTGGAGGAGACTCACAAGAATTGACTCCAACTCCTGGCCCTGTACAGACACCCCAGCAATCCCACCCTGCCCCTGAGAGCATCGTCCAAATGATCCTTAAGCTCTGGCAGCCTTGGTGCTGTGCCCACTGCCCTGGGGAGCCTGGGCAGTGCCCCGACCACCCTCTGGGGGAAGAATTTTTCCTCATATCCATTGCAAATCTCTGTGACACAGCTCCAGCTGTTCCCTTGGATCCTGTCACTGGTCACACAGAGCAGAAATCAGAGCTGCCCCTCTGCTGCCCCTCACAAGGAACAAACCATATTCCCCTATCTTCCAGATATCCAAGTCATCTCAGTTCTTTCTTTATCTCACACCTCATATGTGCATGTCCAATTCCACACAACTGTTGCAGTTATTGTGGCTCCACTCATTCCGCACTTTATTTTCTTATTTTTTTCATGAGTCAGAAGGAGCCAGTTCTGGTTCTTTATGCTTCTATACCTTAATTCATGAGGACAAATCACCTATCTAGGGAGACTCGTGGGAAAATTTTGATTGTGCAGCATATACTATGCCAGAGCCCTCTATCACGCTCATGCTGGGACAGCCTGTTACTGCCTCAGTAGCTGCATCATGAAGGAAAAGTCACATTCTGAGCACAGACTCCTCCTTGGAGATGGGATCTGCAGAATCAAGGACGTGAAGCACAGCTCACTTAAAAAAGGCAAGTATCTGTTCTTGGCCTTCCAAAGCCCTTCCCTCCTGCAGCAGTGGGTAACTCACTGCCATGTGCCAGGGCAGGAGGACAGGAAAGGCTTCGTCCCCATCAGCAGCAGGACGGAGGTGACTGGAGGGCACTGGAGCTGGAGGGCACCTCTGTGCCTGCAGCCTCGGCTGCACAGAGACTCCCCGATGGGACTATCCCCTCTGGGACAGGAACAGCATCTTTGGGGGTGGCCGTCACCCACATCCTTCCCCACCGGGGCCTGCACATGCTGCCATGGTGCAATGAGCACTAATTGCATGGGGACCCTTTGAACGTGCCTTCATTATTGCTTGGTGACATGCGGGAAAATGCTATTGCAACAAATCTCTGGTTTCATAGAAATAGAATTATGATTGTCTTGGGTTCGAAGGGACCTTAAAGTCCTGTCTGGTTCCAACTCTACAACCCTGCCTCCCTGCCATAGGCAGGGACACTTTCCACTATCCCAGGTTGCTCCAAGCCCCATTCAAGCTGGCCTTGGACATTTCCAGGGTTAGGGTAGCCACAGCTTCTCTGGGTAACCTGTGCCAGGACCTCATGACCCTCACAGGAAAGACGTTCTTCCTAATATCTAATATNCTTTCCACTATCCCAGGTTGCTCCAAGCCCCATTCAAGCTGGCCTTGGACATTTCCAGGGTTAGGGTAGCCACAGCTTCTCTGGGTAACCTGTGCCAGGACCTCATGACCCTCACAGGAAAGACGTTCTTCCTAATATCTAATATAAGCATTCTCTGTCTTAGTTTAAAAACATTCCCCCCATTTCCTAGTACCTATCTACCTACATAATGTCACTCTCCAACTTTTTTATAAGATCCTACTAGTGAGAGGTGCCTCTGACCGAATTCAGGTGCAAATGAGACCATATGCCAAAGTCCACAGTACAGATTTTATTTAACAGTAAATGGGAGGTAGAAAGATAGAAGGAGATGAAAGAGAGGAAGAGAGAGAGACCAAACAGAAGACCGTGGACCCAGCAGTGCCCCATTGGTCCTTCTTCACCCAGGTCTTCTTGGTGATGGGAAAGAGTCATTCTTCTTGGAGGGTCCACCTTTATCCAGTCCAAGCTCCAGGTATCTATGGGGTGATTGCAAATGTTCCTGTAGCTTGGAGTGCCATGCGTATAAATAGCATTTTCCTTTTCTAAATTACTCTCTTCTTTGCTGATCTCAAGTTCCTACTGTGGTGACTTATCTTATGGCAAGTTCCTTCTGTGGCTTTGACAGTGTTTTGAGACAGGCAATGGCATTCTTTAAGTTCTTACAGGACCCCAGACCCAGATCCAGTCCTCCAGGTGTGGTGTCATGAGAGTAAGAGAGAGGGGATGTATCACCTCCCTTGACCTACTGGCCATGTTTCGTTTGATGCAGCCCAGGATGTGGCTGGCTTTCTGGGCTGTGAGGGCACAATGACAGCTCAGTTCCAGCTTTTCATGCATAAGAATCCCTAAGCCTTTCTCAGCAAGGCTGAATATTAATGAGTTCACCTCCCAGTTCATACTCATGTGCGGCACTGCCCCAACCCAAGTGCAGCACTTCGTACTTGGTCTTGTCATGAGGGCCCACCTCTTAAGTTTGTCAGGGTTCTGCTGGATGGCATCCTTCTATTGTGTCAGCTGCACGGCTCAGTTTTGTGTCATCTGCAAACTTATTGATATGTGATCCTACTGTCTATGTCATTGATAAGGATGTTAAAGAGGACTGGTCCTAGGACAAAGCCCTGAGGGACACTACTCATCACCAGCCCCTACTACATGGAATCACTGACCACAACACTCTGGCTGCGTTCATCCAGTCAGTTCCTTATCTACCAAACAGTCCACCCTTCAAGGCCATGTCTCTCCAATTTGAAAATAAGGATGTTATGTGGGACTGTACTGAAGGCCTTACAGAAGCTGAGGTAGAAGACATCAGTCAGGCTTCCCGTGTTGACTGTTGCTGTCCCTCCATCATAGAAGGCCAGCAGATTGATCAAGCACCATTTGCCCTTAGCAAAGCCATACTGGGTGACTCAGATCACTTCCATGTCTTGTATGTGCCTTAACTGCGGATCTGTTTCATGACCTTCCCAGGCACAGAGGTAAGGCAGATAAGGGAGACAAAGAGCAAAATTTCTTCTTACTATAGTCCTGCTGTTCTTTTGTACTGAACAGTGAAGGTCAGGTGGGCTTTGCTTGGCTCCACGGTGCCATTTTCACATCTGCTCCATGAAAAGACCCTACCGGAGGCACAACCACCGCCAGCATAGCCCACAACCTCATAAGGGCACGCAAGCTTCTCCCCCACGACAAGGGGGTGTCCGTGGAGAAGCTCCATCAAAAGAATACGTGATTACTCGTGTGTTTGGCAGAGCCCTACAGGGAGACCGTGGGAACGGCTCGAATGCACTTCGGGCTGCAAAGGGCTTTCTCTCTTGCTCCCGCTGGCCTGAG
>VWZG01009672.1:615-20559 GCA_013396735.1 Grallaria varia
AAGTCCCCAAACCTCAAGATTATATATGCTCAGGTCCAGATGGGAATACCCAGTACCTTCCCCAGGGTGAGGGGTTTCACAGTGGGTGATTTACTCAGTGAGTCACAGGACATTTTGGAATACTTGACAGCCCATTAGCATACATGACCCCTCAGGTTGGGTGTGAAGGTGCTAATGACTCAAGGAGGGGGGTTATCACACCTGAGTCATTGGTGTGAAGATAGGAAACTCTCCTGTCTCACAGATTTCTCGCACATCCATCTTATAGCCTGAGGTGTCAGGGCAGCTGCTGCAAACAATGCATTATTAACAGTTCATGATAAATGGCAGAGAGGGTATAAAATACACAGTTCTAGTCACACCCACACAGTGATAAACTGGTCCCAGCCACTATAACTAGGTCAACAGGGCTTTGGGCAAGCTGAGCTAGTGAAAGAATGTCACTGCTTGTGGCTGGGGGCTTTGTGGTCATGTGCTCCTCTGCTTAAGCCATAACCACTAGGGGCAGCTGCAATGGCTGCATCCAGCTCACTCTGGACTTTCGGGGATGAATGGCAACAAGGTAGCCAAAGACTGTCTGGAACAGTGACCCAGGTGTTTTGCTGGTATGCAAATATGCCTGTAAGTAAATCATTCTACTCCATAAATAGCAGACAGCCCTGGGCCCTTTCAGCTCTCCCGCACAGCAGAGGGCTGCACACCAGGATCTCCCCTTGAGTAGGGACACCTTTGCCACAGAGATTCCTTGCCACAACAAATCCTCAGTGATTTAACCGCATGCTAACTTTGAAATCTTAGCTAAATGACAGAAAGGATTAATTGCACATATAGGCCTTTAGACATAAACTGATGACTGAGTCTGGGATCAAGTCTGGATCTAGCTGGAGATCTGAGACAGAGTTTAGAAAGCAAGGGTGTTCATTCAGGACATCATGACTCAAGAGGATCATCCCCCTTACAGTTCTGACCTTGTCCTCCATGCAGTAAATAATGTGTCTTGTCAAATAACTGTTAAATCTTGTTAAAAACTGTCGTATTTACCAGTGAGCTTTCCTAACTCACTGTTTTCTATCAATAAGTATATTGTTACTTCTCTCTTATGTGTGAAACATCACTCCCATCTGCAGCAGGGTTGGACTAGACAATCAAATTGAAAATGCTCAATTTTTAGTATTCTTTTTTAAAAGTCCAAACCTAGGAGAAAACCACAGGAAGTTTATGGATTTTTATGATCTGTCTGATGTACTAAAAAAAATCAACTAACTCTAAAATTTCAACTGTCACTACTGAAAAACATTTTTTTCTTTAATTTGCATAATTTTAAAGAATCCTACTTTATTTCCTAAATGAAAATCTATACTAAAATTGTATTAGTAACTTGAATGGAATGAGATTTTGCTCTGCTGACCCTCTGCTGGAAAAAAGCTTCAGGAAATCTTACGGAAAGAAAAATTTACCTCCAAATAATTGCCAGAAACAGCACTGTGTATTGGTAGAACACCATGCCGACTTCTGCTGTTGACATCAGCACCCGCTTTCAGTAATTCTAAGATCACATCAGTAAATCCCCCATTGGAAGCTCTATGAATTGCTGTCCAACCTAATAAAGACAAGACAACACATACAGCATGCAGCTGATTTGGAAAGACCCACACAGATCACTTAATAGTGATTATAAATTTAGCTGCATTTAGGATAAATCTTACACAAATAACCATCTTGAAATGCCAAGGTAAACTATTTTCTGTATAATTCAGTTTACCTCAGAGAAAATCCAGTATTAAGTAAAAAGAATACTGCTTTCTTTTCTCCTACAGTACTAAAAATAATAAACAAAATACTGGAGTAGGAAAGCTCTAAAAGCTCATAAGCACGATACCAATAGTCTGATCTCTAATCTCAATAGCATTTTAGAGTACTAAGTCTGCCAGGCATCTAGAATAGAATACCATCCATTTTAAGAGTATGAATACAGAAATATCTTATACATTTGGGTCGTAAAAAAGAAAACATCATCTTATCATCTGGTTTTTGTCCTTATTTCTTAAGGAAATAAGACTTGTATGAATGTGCTTCACATGTGTATATATTCATGTGCATAAGCATTATTTCTCCCACTAAACTTTCAAGTGTACTTTCTGTACACATCTCTGAAAATGTGTTCTTCAGCAGAGAAGCAAGATCCCACGAATATCCCTGCTGAGAAAAAGTCTGCATTACCTCCATGATGAGACAGAAAATACAGGTATTCTTTGACTGTCACTTGTCCAATGACTTTCTTTCCTTCCCACAATTTTAAGTCAAGAATCCATATCTTTACTACAAACTATATAAAACTGTATCATGAAACAAGGCCATAAGAGAGTAATTTTCAAACCTGCATAGTCCTGTTCATTGACACAAATTCCAGATGATACTAGAGTCTTCACCAAAGACAAATCTCCTCTCTTAGCAGCAATATGCAGCTGAGTTTCCCCTTTCTTATTTCTCCAAGGTTTCTTCTTTCCTTCAGTTCTTGAATTACAGGTACCATGAACAATTACAGCTTTTTTTCTGGTAGATTCTAAATGCACATGGGGTGTTCAATAGGAAATTTTTTCACAAAAAATGTTTATAGTTAAACAGAGAATTAAGCTCCATAATTAATTTGAATTACTGTAAATGTGTGCAATACTGCTGCTTTAATTATGCAATAAAATTAACTGACAACATCAAAAGGTTAGAAGGTACCATAGAAGGTATCGTGTAAAGGCTCAGACAATGAACAGACCCTATATGAAAGAGGTTAAAGTTCAAACCTAGAAGATTTAACAAGGGTGCAGTAAGTTCAAGATGAAAAGAAAGGTAACAAGGTTGAAGTTCTATAGTGTATAGAGGTAGGGAGTATGTTATGTTTCTCCATGGACTGCTTTCAAGCTACCAGGCACGCCTGCTAAATATATAAACCACACACATAAAAGTATTTAAGAAACTATGTAAAACAGTATCAGTTCCTCATTCTGGATCAGGGAAAAGATCGGTGTGTGTGTGTGTATACATATACATACATATAGGTATATATAGAGATGCGTGAATATGTATCTATATATATCTATAAATACATAAGGTATTTTTACAGCTCTGATGTGAAAAAGTCCCATATACTGATTACAAATCTTTGATTAATGTTTAATGACATAGATAAACCCTCTTTCAATTAAACCTGTGCAGGATTGGACCCATGATTTTAAATAAACTTGATTTAATTCTTATTGGTTCACAGAGCAAACAATACCCACTTTAAATTTTATCACGGGATCATCAGACGATGCTGGAACACATGTAGGTTTTCAGACTAAGGAGCCAAAAGCAGCTTCCCAGAAAGAGGCCTCAAGGATAACAATGGAATCTGCAAAACGACCTTGGCTAACAGTAAACTGAACATGCGAAGAACTCTATAAATAATAACTAATAATAAACTCTATTAATAAACTCTATTAATTTTAACTTTATTTTTATGTTCTAATTCTGAAGCTTCAGGTAACAGACCTATTAAATTGTAAGAGATACAAAGAAAAAAACAGATTAACAAAGTACTGATCATGCATGCAGACCAAGGACAGCTCTCTCCTCAAACTGCAATCCAAAAGATCCATAAATCCTCAAAAAGCTCTATCATGTGTTAGCTTTTTTAAAACTCCTGTACTTGCTATTAAAATACTGTGCTATCAAGATTTTCTTAACAGTTCACAGTGTTCTTTCTCTGTTTTCTTGAAAATCTGTAATTCATTCAAAAAGCCTGAAAGTGTAACGTTTAAAATGAGCATTTTGCAACTCTTATCCATGGGGTTTTTTTCCATTATTTCTATGAACAATCAGTTGCTGCATCTTCCTCTTCTCATCAGACAAGATGCTCTCCCAAATATTTTCAGTCATGAGTGTCCATTAGTATCAAACATATTATATGTTTGGACAGCTGCCTTTCTTCAGGCTCCTCCTGCCTTCTGGAAAATTTGTTTTTCCAGTGTTTCCCTTAAACTACTTAGCTTGTTATCAAAGACTATTTGAAAAATAACATGAAATTATATAAGAAACAGACATACAGTGAGCATATACCCATACCAACTTTAAATTATCTTGTTCAGGTACTGCTGCAGCCAGACTACAGCATGGAACTCCCTGTAGTGAAACTGGGGATGTAAAGACCTGTGGCCAGGGCCTAAGGCTAGGCTATGTTAGCATAACCTTTAGAACTTAGCAGGAGCAAGCACGACTTTGCAAAATGCGAACGCAAGCAGAACTACCAAACTGAAAGGGTAAGATAAAACCTGGAAAGCAGCACTTCAGCACGTAGTAGTGGCAATCAATGACTTTACAAAGGGGCTGATGGATGGGTGGTGGTGTAGCTCCTTGAAACTCTAAGACTGTAAAGACCATGTAATAGCAAGTACAGGAAATAGGTAACTGACCAAATAGTTAGGTAAGATAACCACAAACCAAATTTTGTGCCAACCTGTGAAGGATATATGGGACAGATAAATTCAGAACTGTTTTGTTTCAGGATATAAAAACCCCTCAAATTTTGACAAATGTGGGACACTTACATGGAGGTGCTAACCCCTGTGTGTGCCTCAGCTGAATAAAGGTGTGCTTTACTATACCGTGCATACTGCGTAGTGGATTCATTTGAATCAGTAGGCTGTTCAAATCTGTCAGAAAGCATTCAGGTAGCACCTCTTTGCACTGAGAGTGCTTGGCCTACACTGTATGGGCAACCAGAAAAACTAAAGAGCCGATTTTTTTAAATGAAAACTGAGATTCTAGAGCACATGGAGGCATCCTGCTACAAAAACACTCCTCTAGTCTGAGAACTACTTTTCCATAAGATAATGTATTGTGTTTTGTCTAAAAGCTTCTGGGTATGAACTCCCCAAGCAATCATCTGCTTTCTGGTTCTTCCTTTTCTTTCCCTTTGATTCATGGGAGAATGTCCTAGGGACTCTTTTAGAGACATCTGAGAAAAAAAAAAAAGGCACACAAGAGCCCATTAAGCTAATGACCCTTAGCGATACTGGCTGCCAGTGAATAGAAATAACTGCAAAGTTTTCCAGTTAAATTGCCGTGCACAAGAGTTTGTTTCACGGCTGTTAGCAAACATTTGCAAAAGCATAATGGGACGTTGGTATGTGAATCAAAATGCTGGTTCTCTGCGGGATGCATTGCCAGGTGGGTCATGAACAGAAAAGATCCAGATCTTGGCAAATTCAAAGCTCATTCAGCACAGTAAAAAGATAATATGAAGAGATTACAGTAACCAGCAATCAGGTTAGATTAGTCTGACATACCTCAACAACTTCAAGGACACTGTCCTTCAAAAAGACATTTGAATACCACAACAGTGGTCTAAGAGGAATTATTTTCACAGGTTGAACTGTAAGGAAAGAAGCAAACTGTTTGTAACTTCCTCCTGTATAAGAGAGCCTAGTAAGTGACTGACTGTAGATGACAGTGACTCTGTGCCATTTGGGAAGAAAAGATTTTTATTCAAGAAAAGCATAATATAAGGAAGAGCAGTGGTAGATAGGAACAATCAGAGATACAAAGGCTAGTTAATGAAGAAAGGCATAAGACACCAAAAAACCTGAAAATTCCCCATGTCAGAAAACACTATCCCATCATCCACTTTTTTTTACTGCAATCTGAATGTCATTGTCCTTGACCCCAAACTTATTAAGGCCTTCAACTGTATGACAGGTTATACTTTCTTGCAACACCTCTCAAATGGCAACACTCTCCTAGTATGAAGGGAATAATTAAATTTTATCTGAGTAACATATCACTTGAAGAATCTCTTTTGAGGAAAAAAGTAACCTGGGAAATGCTGTCCCAGTGGACACCAAAATATAAGACACATGCTTGGTATAAAGTTTTTTAAAATCATAGTAGTATATATAGGAAGCAAAAAGTAGAAATAAAAAAAATTGAAAAATAATTTAATGCACACAGATCTTATTATAAAGGTTCAGCAAGAATACAGGAGCTACAAAAAAGAACGTCTATAGAAAAAGAAAACACTTCTATGTTCAGTGTTTATTCTTCCAACAATTAGCAGTGGATTATGACATGTGTTAGATAAGCCACAGATTCTTTTCCGGCATGATTTAAAAAAGCATTCCTACACCAGGAAGAACAAAATTTGATAATAGAAAAGATAAGTACTGACACTGCCAAGAATGGGAGAGTAACTACTCCTTTCTTTCTCCCTTCAGCTTCCAAAAGGGAATACACACTTGCAGTCCAGAAACTCAGGAAAGCAGGACTTAGAAAGGGTTGAAAACAAGCAACTCCCTGAGACGGGAAGATGGAACAGTCATCTGTATTGCTGAAGGCAGGAGTCAAGAAGACTCTGACTAGCATAAAGAAAAAGATCAGGAGGAACTTCACAGTTTCTTGAGTGTTTTTTGTAATGTGTAACAACACCCTGCAGAGATTGGATGATGGCTCCTTAATTCAACTTTTAAGACTTGTGAGCATCCAGACCAAGTCCCCAAAGAGAAGGAGAGTACTCTAAGTAAACAACGAACAGAAACAGAAAATGTGTATGTTGATGGTATGTGAGCAGATATATTTGTCCATACTGTGAGTGCATTTATGGGGAGAGTATATTTGTTATATGTATTACATGTACATGCTGTTCTGTACACTGGTTTTGAAGAATTTAATGCATGTAGGAGCATGAATCGCACTGACTTGCAAAATGTACTTGATGCTAGCATTCATTTACATCCCACTCAAAGGCAAGCAAGGTTTGACCAATAGACCCCAGCAACACATAATCACAGTTCATAGAAAAAAAATTGGGTTTTTTGCTTCACACACTCGGAAAAAATCAAATGTCATATTCACATACATACAAATTCACACATACCCACCTTTACCTAGGTATGTATATGCATACACTTATACTGACACTAGTTATTTGAAAGAGAAATTTTCAAAGAGCTGAAAATGGTTAAAAATGAAAAATTTTGAAGAAAAAAAGTCAGCAGAAAAATATGATTAACAGTAGGAAATATTTCACAACATATCCCATATTCAAGATGAAAGGCTGCAGTGATTCAAAAACTAACCTACATTAGGAAGAGAAATACAGAGCAACAAAAAATGAGAAATGAAAAAACTGGATATGAATGATAACAAACATTAATCAGGAGTTGTAGAAAATTGATGTGGAAAACAAAAGACCACTAGGAAATAGTCACATACAGCTAAGGTCCTAAAAATGTGCTCCTTTAAAAGCCTGTCAAAACCCAAAAAAAATAATCCCAAACTTTTATTTGAAAGACAGAAAAAAAACAGAATTGAAAAGAGATCATAACTTTACATATATAAAATATTGTTACATATGTCTAACTTGCCTACAATATTGTGTGTAATAGTACTGACCATATTTAGCTTTCAAGAAAAACTATCAAGCCATATGGGTTTTATTACAATCTAAAACATCAATATATAAAATATTTATCAAAATCTTGGAGTCTAATCTTTGTTGCAAATAGCATCTTGTACAAACCAGTGATGGTGAGAGTAAAGAATGGCATTAGACTTCCAATTTTTTTGAAGATTAGTGACCTGAGTGATTCTTTTTGAAACTTAGGAGGAATCCTTGGCTTCTCTCTGTAACACTTCAAGTGTGCTTCAGGGTACCCAAGGAGTCTCAGAACAGCGGGGTGAGGGCCCTCACTAGCACCCCATCTATCTTCATGTGTCACCCGACAGCTTGTCATAGGCAAGGCTGATATTACCCCAGTCCCACTTCAAGTCCAGTTTTCAGCTTTGTCAATGAGCCCTGCTAGCTTGGGAGCAAATACCCTCTTTCTTCTCTGAAAAAGGTGAATGCCATCTGACACTAGCAGAACTGGTGACACGGAGACCACCCCATCACTGAAAAACCCAGAACTGTGGCAGTGACATCTGCTATAGAGCCACTTATTAATACATCAGGTTTATCTGTTTCCTCCAGCATAGCTGCTCACAACTGAAAGAAGAGTGGGAAAAACTACCTGTGCACCAGAATCCCCTACCAACTATCCCAAGGCCCTGAAGTATCTTCTGAGTATCCCTGGACTGTATTGCAGCTTTGCTGCCACCCACATGGAAAAGTAATAATGGATTATAGTCCAAGGGATGGAGACTCCTTCCAGACTTAAAAATGCCACATTGGCCCATGGGTGTCCAATAGTCTCAATTCTAGCTCTAATCAAGGTTTATCTTGTGGTGCTTCTCTGTACTTGTTTCTGATCAAACAGCCTCTTTTGAATCTTCTCAATTTAGTTCCCAAGACTGTACAAGACCCAACTTTTTCCTTAGCCATAATCACTAGCTCTAATTCAACTATCTCCTTACAAACTCACTAGTTACCTACAGTAATATTTCCCTACACCCAGCCCAAACAGTAGCAGTGAAGGCTTCGCAACTCCTAAGATCAAGATCTAATCCTAGATTCACCTAGATTCTTATGGATCCTTCAAAATTCAGACTTTATGCCAGTTAAAAAACAAATTTTATCTCTAGCTCTAAACCATACCTCACCCATCGGCAAGTCAAGCTGTGCCCTACCTTCCATTTAGACAGACAACAACTATTGTGCTTCACATCATTGTTTCCAATTTAAAGGTAACTCCAGCCCAAGAAACAGATGGACATCATTATCTTTTGTACTTTGTCAATGTACAGCTACTGTGGAAGGTAAAGAGTGCTCACTGGTACTCAAGCATTAGATAGTGAAGCCCATAGAATTACTAGTAGCAATAAAAGAAATATAGTTCAACATATGTTCTGAATTTTTCCCTTTACTGGTGATGCTGTGACAGAATAGTTCTTTCCTACCTACCTGATAGTGAATAACTCCTGGATTTTTCTACATAACTTGTAAGAAGTTTCCTCATAGATTGGTCAGAGGCTTCTTCTAATGCACACCTCCCCATCTTATTTTTTAATAAGGGATCAGCTCCATACCAAAGTAGTAAATTCGCCATCTAGAAAAATAAGTTTTTCAGATAATTTCTCTTATGGCAGCATTTTCCATACTCCTTATACAGGTTACTCTGTCATACTTGGCAATATGAAAAACTAAAATAAAATCCTTCTTTATTCTAGTTCATATACCTCAAGCATTTCCCTAGATGCACCATTGTCCTATAGTCTTTTTATGTTCATTTTTATAAATTTTTCCAGTCATTAACCTGCCATCAAGACAAGGTGTCCCAAAATACAGGGTTGGATTCATCCCCCCATAGCTGGTAGGAAGTAACAGGTGATGCTGGAGTATGAGTCAGCTTATCCATTTAGGACATCACAGAACATGCCAAGTTGAAAGGATCCCATAAAGATCTTTGAGTCCAACCCTTAGCCCTGTACAGAACCATCCCCAAGAGTCACACCATGTGCCTGAGAGCATCACCCAAACACTTCTTGAACTCTGTCAGGCTTGGCGCTGTGACCACTGCCCTGGGGAGCCTGTTCCAGTGCCCAACCACCCTCGGGGGGAAGAACCCTTTTATAACACCCAAACTAAACCTCCCCCAACACAACTTCAGGCCATTCCCTCAGGTCCTGTCACTGGTCACCACGGAGGAGAGATCAGTGCCTGCCCCTCCTCTTCCCCTCAAGAGGAAGTTGTAACTGCAATGAGGTTTCCCCTCAGTCTCCTCTTCTCCAGGCTGGACAGACCAAGTGCTCTCAGCCGCTCCTCATACGGCTTCCACTCAAGACCCTTCACCATCTTTGTTGTCCTCCTTTGGATGCTCTCTAAAGGCTTTATACCTTTCCTATATTGTGGTGCCCAAAACTGCCCACAATATCCAAGGTGAGGCCACCCCAGTGCAGAGCAGAGCAGGACAATCCCCTCCCTCGACAGGCTGGCGATGCTTTGCCTGATGCCCTCAGGACATGGTTGCCCCTCCTGGCTTTCAGATAACACTGTTGATATCTACTTTAGGAGAAAATAAAATGTACTCTAGATGTGTCTGTTGTGACTCCTGTGACTGCAAAGGGAAGCTTTGACAGCTATTTCAGATGTACAAGATATATTTGATCAAATCAAACCCATTCTGATAGTCTTATTACCAACATTATGATTTTTGTACAAATTTAAATCCTCCATCTGTTGTTTTTCAAGAAATTGCCATGTTAGCAAAATGCTCCACCAAACTTTGCAGAATACTTTTTAAAGACAAAGGAAATCTACAATCTGAATATATCATTTCTGCGGCTAGCCCCGCAATATTATTCCAGCACTAGTATGATTTTACTTATACCTCTACATTTCTTTCTTCAGCATATTATTTCAGACTCAACTTGACTCACATCTTTCACCCATGTGAGCAAGTCCCTCATTACTTCTAACCAGACTGCTAATGAGAAAATTGTTAGTGAAGTTTTCTCAATTCATACATTCTCCTAAAAACTGAGTAAAATGAAAAGGTTTCAACCGACAGCAAAAGCCCTATTGGGTTTCACAAATTGTCCCAAACCTTTGGAATTTTTTCAACTAGTAACATTGAGAACTATTAGAAAATCTTTCCTACACTTACCAATTTTTTCTGAAATAAATTATTTTGGCATACTGCAGGCACAGAAAGGGATTAAGTAGTATATGAAAGGTGTGCTTCCAAACTACAGCAGTAACTTCATACAGAGAAGGTAGCTTTGAAAAAAACAGCTTCAAATACCATGTTACGAAAGTCCTATTGCCAAATCACTATCACTGTTTTGTCGCTAGTCAGAAACAACAAAACCTAAGTCTGACAGACCACCGCAGCAAGACAATTTTACTGCTACTGAGTAACCAGACTGAGTAAATATAGCACCACCAAGTAGTACCATTCACATTGGACCTACCAGCTTGTGTAACTCTAACTCTTAACTGCGCTGAATGACCTTGGTGTGCCTCTAGTGACCTAACTGAGATGAGTGTTCTTCCAATATCATTCTAGTTGCTAGATCCTAAATATCACTTGCAGAGATGCAGAGTTCTTCATGCATAACTATGGTGTGTTAGGTACAGTCACAGAACTCAAAAATATTTCGTGGACCTGCAACAGTCCGTGATGTCCAGGCTGAAAATCATTCTTGGGGCTCTCAAGTCTCAGAAAAAAACTGTTACTCTGAAGTCCATCCTTCCTCTTTGCTCCAGGGAGATTTGTGGGGAAACAGAGTAAGTCTCAGCTCAGTTGTGAAACAGAAAAGAGCAGATGTTTAGGGACAAAACTTATTACACTCCACAAAAAAATACTTCAAAAAATCTTGGAAAACAATTAGGCAGCATACGTGCGTTAGAGAAAGAAACCTGCAAGCAGATAAAAGGGACACACAGAACTCCAACATAAAGTTGGACTACCCTAGGAATACACACAGACACAACAGGTGGAGGCAAGTACTGCCAGACTGAGAGAATCCACAATTCAGACACAGATTTATGAAACCACAGCATTTGGCAACAAGTCTTACAACTAATTCACATTCACTATTCAACTTTCAGTTTAAGACCATACAAAATACAAAGCCATGCCCTCATAAGCCTCCATGCTATGTGCTAGTACAGAGTGTACATGGTTGTAGAGAATGCCATACATGCAAGATTAAAAAATCAGGCAAAAAAACCTCATTAAGAGTCCAAAAGACTTCTCAGGTCATAAGTTACTCTGCAAGGTGATTATAAAATCATTGAAGCAAGTAGTATTAAAGACGGGCAATCTATTCCTCAGTAATAGTCCTTGGCCCCAGCAGTTAGAAGAACAATTATTTCTACTTTTAAGACAAATCCTGTTAAGCATGGAATGGTTTGAACAGAAATCAGGCAGGAAAGACTTGCAAGCTCCTGAATTTGCCTACAATCTGAAAAGACCAGCCATATGCAAAAACATTAGGGGACCTTCTGGACTCAACAATAAACAACTAAACAACAACACAACAACTAAACAATATCTAGTCCTAAATTATAATTTGTGTTCAATTTAGAGTATACCTCATAATGGCCTTCTTTAACTGCATTCTGCAATGGTGTTATTTTTTCCTTCTGTGCAGCATTAACATCAGCACCTGCTTTCAAAAGCAGGTTTGCTATCCCATAAAAGCCTTCCACACTTGCTATATGCAGTGCAGTCAAACCTATGAAAAAGAAAAGCATGTATTTCACATTTGGGTGAAACAATTTCTAAAAGTTTTTGTCAGTTTTAGGCTATTTGATAAAGATTTCAGAGAGTATATTGAAAAGGTAAAAACCAACGTGTTACACTTATGAAGAAATGTTTATGAAAAGTCACAAAGGTTGAGACATCTCATGCTTTTGACAAAATTACCACCTACTGAACAAGCAGATGTTGCTGTAACAATGTAAGTTTTAGATTCGGTAGTTCTGTTATGAAGTGAGAAATAAGAATTATTCAACTCATGTCTAAGTAATTTCTCCTGGAACAAAACCTATATGCTATTTTAAGAACAACAATTTTTCATGGCACTCTTATTTACATAGCTATGCTGAAGAGGGTAAGTAAGAAAGAAGTGACAAAAATAAAGATGTGAAATATTTATAACCAAACAAAAATGTTTTTTTAAGACTATCCAAGCATGATTTCAGTGTCCAAATAAACAAAAATTCACTACTGAAATTCCATCTTCATTGTAAGCCATATGGAATAAACTAAGATATGAGCTTCACAATAGAATTCTATTCTATGAAAGAGGTGTAGAAGCAAAATAGGCAATGTAAGCCTTTGAACTGAGTTTAGCATAGCCATGCATCAGATCCTTAAACATGCAGGATGAGAGAAATAAGGGAAAACAACAGAGAGGATTTTCCACTTCCTATCTTCCAAATCTTAAACTAACATGCCCTCCAGAAGACCATTTTGATCAACAGTCTGACTCTTCAACAATCTGCCCTTATCAGGTTGCTGGGGTCTAATTCATATACTAAAAAAGTGAATTAATAAGGCTTAATGGAACTATTTTGCTCCCATTGAGCAAAATTATCTTAATTTCACTGGAGAGAGAATTTCTTGAGGCTCTCTCTCACACAGCTCAACTTGGAATATTGTATATTCCTGTGAATTTGGTTTATTATGAAATCTGTTATGGGGAGAATAAAGAGGTTCACTTAGGGGAATGTACTAATTTCTCCTTCAGTAAAACATATCCTCTATTTCATACAATAATAAGGCCCTGAAAAACTGCATCTGCAACACATTCAATTAATAATCATTAGGGATTAGCAACATGATTCTGCAAGGATGCTGTGCATGCTCCAGATCAAGCAGAAACATAAGCTTCACTGCAACCATTTTGCAGATCTCCTGAGGCATTGTGAATCACGACTCAAACTGAGAGCACTAGACAGCATCTCTAAAATGTTGTTCATATCATACATGTTTAGGTCCAGGAAAGAAAAAAGAGGGAAAAAACCCCAAACCAAATAACAAAAGATCCCAAGAACTTTGGAAGGTACTGACGCAGAATACC
The DNA here is from genome assembly GCA_013396735.1 of Grallaria varia. Taxonomy (NCBI): domain Eukaryota; kingdom Metazoa; phylum Chordata; class Aves; order Passeriformes; family Formicariidae; genus Grallaria; species Grallaria varia. The sequence goes on from VWZG01009672.1 coordinate 14,116, forward strand.
ATAGCACAGCAATAAGGAAAGATACTAGGCTCAGGTATGGATAATCACTGGTGGGAGGTTTTAAAGGAAGAGAACAGGTATAAAGGCAGAATATAATATTCAGAACAATGACTTCCAAAGAGATCAAGCTGAAAGTGCATGTCAAAATGGCAACTCTACTTCTTTCTGATTATACCTGCCTCATAAAAAAAAAAAAAAGAAAGAATCAGGGCAAAGTTAACCTCTCATCTCTTCAAGGAGTACATCTAGAAGACATTTTTTGCAGCTGCGCTTCCTTTGCACCAAAAAAACAGCAACCAGAGTCTGGAGAATGAAGAAACAGTGGCCTGGCAAAACATGCAAAGGCAGAAAAAGGAAGCAGCTGTGACAGCAAAAACTAAACCCAGTGCACTTCAGTACACTTGCCTACTGTGGCTGTACTATCAGCACTTCTCTGTTGTCAGCACAGGGCTTTGAACCCCACCAACAAAATATTTCCTCATCTGCCTCTAGCCCAAGTTAATACATATTACGAGTCATTCTGTTAGCTCAAATGTCTATGCTGTAAAAATCTGATATTTGCCGCTGAGCCAAGGTATCTCCCAGTATATTCCAGAAGACAGATAATTTCTAAATTAATTTTGGTCCGTTGTGTGCCTGAGTTATGCAACGGCCTGTAAACAAAGAATGTGGGTTTCTTTCTTTCCCACAGAACATCACGAAATCCTAGACACTAGCATGGTATGGAAACAGTCTAAGAATCAAAGTTTTCTACCAAATGAGCCAGCTGTCTAAAGCAATCTTCTCTTTGGTTACAGAAGTTTATCAGAGACTAATGAATGAGATAGGAAAGGGCAAATAAGGCACAGTCTTATATTTGAAACAATCAAGTGATACTTGAGGTGTGGCAGTCTTTGACACAGTATCACATAAGAAACAGGATAAGGTGAATTGTTTCAATCAAAACATTAGCAGCTGGCTGCCATTTGTCATTCCTTCTTTTTAATGCCCAAGATGAAGAAAGAATGGAAAATACCAACTAGTCACAACTTCAAAAAGTCAGAACAGTGTCAAATAAAACTACAATTTCCCTTAAGATCTAAGGGTCAAAATCAAGTTCTTGAAAAATTAAACTGGAAAATCTACATCTTGGCATCTCAAGTTGGCCACTGAAGTAGACTAAAAATAGCCCCAACTCTAAAACCATAAAGTTGATTATTTAATTAGGGACTGTTTTGTGATAAGCATGCATGGAATTATTGAATTAAGGCTAAGTAAATCTAATTGCATCACTTAGTAATTTTTTTAAGTTTGTTTTCCCTCAAAATTTTCTTTTCTCATATACTTTTATAACTGGACCTACGTATTTTCCCATGAACAAGTACCAAGTGAAACCAATAAAAATTTGATAATCTACTGACCAGTCACACACCTACAGTCTTCTCCATTGCATAAACTCGTAATATATGGTTTTATTAGTTATATGTGGATACTTGTATTGAAAATAGTATTTTAATACAATTTCAACTCACCAGCATAATCCTGAGCATTTACATTTCCACCAGCTCGTATTATCTTACGTACAAGGTCTACATCTTGATGAGTAACAGCTCTATGTAGTAAGTTTTCACCATGCTCATTTCTCCTGTGGATTGTTGAAAGTGAAAGAGGGCAAGCCAGATTTACATAATTCCTACCAAAGGCTTCTCGTCCTGAAAAATAATATAAAAGACCTGTTGCACAGAAAAATATATTTTCTCCTTTACTCTGGCACTTTGTAATACAATGGGTACATAAGCATTCTGAAGAAACAAATGCTCATTCAATCTAGAAGAAATGAGTATCTCAAAAAACACATCACCAATTAAATAATAATACCATTCAATAAAAGATGACATAGGGAATTCCGTAACAAAACTGCAATTGAAAGGCAACATACAGAAATACGACTTTGTAAAAGTGTATTAACTTTAGACTTCTTCCTTTCTAATGACATTTTTGCAAAGTGCATTGCTTTTCAATGGATGATAAAACTCCTATTTTGCAATACAAATCATTGTAAGGAGACCATTTCAATAACTAAGTCAGTTAATAATTTAACTTTTAAGAAGTCAAGTTTATCGGTTTTAATTGTTGTTTTGTACTCATTTATCTTTTAAAACCTCTGCTTTCTGATCATTTACAGTAGAATACTGACTGAGATGAGCTCCCTCAGATTACCTTTTCCCATTACTTCACAACCAGCTGAGCCATTTCTGCAATAAGTGAAAGGTGAATACGAGGCCTAAATATAAAAAAAAAATTGTAAAAGACACTATTTTCAGTTTCTTATTTTACAAAACAAGTGCTATCTCCCACCATGCACTCATCACAGCTTTCAGCTTGGCTGAAACTATTTCCACTACACAGATGAGCTGTTCCATACTTCACTAGCAGTGCCTTTCCAGCAATCCTTAAAACTGTGGAGAAGAGCATCCTGGCTACTGCCACTAGTGAGAAACAGAGGGAAGAAAGAAGGGAAGAAGAAAAAACAGAACTGCCTGCAGTAAAACACAGGGCATGACCTAGGCCATTAATCAACCTGCTAATGAAAAACCTTGGGACAGCAGGCTACATACACTGCTCCTCTCAAGCTGTAGCAGGTGTGCTGTAACTCACCCAGCCTGATGTCTCTGTTTTGTGCATGGTGATATACTGTGAGCTCAGACTAATTCCCAACTTTCTCAAGTTCTTGGCTCTATGTAGACTTTCGAATCTAAGAGATACAGGTTTAACCAGGACCTTCTCTCAGCTGAACATGCAGACAGCTCCTCTCCTCTACCTGTCCAGCCTTGCAAGACCTTGAATCATTTCAGATATGCAGACACTAGTCAAAGCTGGTCTAAACCAGCCAAGTAGTTCAGAAGGCATTAAACTGCAAGAGCAAGATCAAGCTGCAGTTTTATGTTCCACTTTACCTGATTTAACTTCTCCCTTCAAGAGGATCTATTTCCCACCACTTCCACGTTGCCTTCCCTAACGCCTTCCACTTGCCTCACCTTGCGCAGACCCAAACTGAAACTTACTACCGGGCTCTTTTTCTAGTGAATTACCAAACTAAGATGACTCACAGGATCTTGAGTCTGATGCAAAAGGGAGATAAACTTGCTAGATTGGTTTAACACTAGGCTACATCTGCAGGCATTGCAACTCTTTCTGCAGAAATCATGCTAAAGAACCAACAGTTTATTTATTGAGTGGAAACTGCTAAGTCAGTTTGAAATATATGAGAAATTAGTCATTCAACTTGAAATCTCATCAACATAGACTTTTAGCATGAATAGTTAAAATCCTGTAAAAGACAAAGTTTATTAATTGGAGCTGTTACAGTTCAAATACTTCCAAACTTTGTAAGCTGTTTAAATTATTGTAAAGGCTTGGATAAATCCCGACTAAATGGTCTTAAACAAAAAAAGAAACCACTCAACTTTTAAGACCCCAATCTTAAAGGTGCTGGAGTGAGCATTTAAGTGAGGAGATTCTTCATTCTCCCACAAAATTCCTCTGTAAAGAGACAAATAATTTCTCGGCAAGTGTCTTCAAAGGACGAAAAATAGCAATCTTTCTCTCTGACAAAACACATTGCAAAGAAAAAGACTTCAAAAGTGTGCTGTGTAACTGTGGTAGTGAAGGCCCTATAATCCTGCAGACAGGATAACAACAGCAGGCATTCAAAATAGAATGTTTTGTAGAGGCCAATTCTTGCAGATAGCACTGCCCTGAGAATGATGTTGCACACAGATCACTAAATGATAGAAGGATATATAAATGTGTATCAAGATTTTCATTCTGCATGAAAACATTTCTATTCGCCTTGTCAGAATACACTGTAATTTTTCTTCATATAAAACACTGAAAACACTAAAATCGAATCCTGAAGAAGTTGTAATGATTCTTAAGAAGATTATGCAAATAAGTCAACTGTTAGATTGCTAATATAAAGGTTTCCTGAAATGAGGGAAATTATCAATAATTTTAATAATTAAAATGGATGTTTTAACCATATTTTAAAAAGAAATTCTTGCCACAATATATTGGAAAGCTTATTAATTATATTTGATACAGTACAGTTGTTCAAATAATACAATAATTTGCCTGCTAACAGTATAGAATGTCTTACTCCGTTTGATGTCGATTCTCTTGCTCTTCCTCTGCTTAACCTCTGTATACTCATTCAGAATTATTTCTTGCCATATTCTGGTTTCTAGATTCTGCTTGTCTTTAGGAGTAGATTTCTGAATTTGACTGACAAGAGATTTGCTTAGAGTCAACAAAATTATTCTCTATAATCGAAGTTTACAGGAGAGCTAAGCATGAACATATTTGATTTTAAAAGGAAGTCTGTAACAGCATACAAGTACACAGGCTAATCTAGTTAGTACTTAATAAAGAGTAAATCAGCAGAGAAACAACTTCCAGACCTTCAAATTAAAGGTAAAACCTTTACCTTTGGATCATTTAAAGTCATTCACGTGAAAAATGAGTACTCCATATGCACAGTATTTATTACATTAATATTAAAAAACATTATGCATATTAATATCTCATACTCAAAATCCTTAGGTTTGTTTCTTGTTATACTGCCACTGTGAGACATTTTCTGCTGAGTCTCTTTACGTATTTCATGATGAGAGCAAACACAATCTCTGTGCCTTCCTGAGGAGGACTCTCAACTTCCTCACTTACCTTGACATTGTTTGGGCTGTTTCTGCACAGGCTGCAGGCTCCACTGAATGTGAATGTCTCTCACCAATTTGCTTTTCACGAGGGGTGGCATCCCAGTAATCTGATATTGCTTCTTTCTCTCTCTGCTGATCAGCCACAGGTTGGGATAAAAAAAAAATAAAAAATATTCCAAGCAACCAGTAAGCATGCAGTAAAAAAAGGGCTGTATATAAAAGAGCTCTAACACTCTTATGAATTTTATGTGTCCTCACAGACAATGGAGGTGTTGCTTAAGAAAATAACTGGAATTCCACAGATATGAGCAACAAAGGTTGTCACAGGAGAGTGACTCCTAAAGCAGTATGCCATACCATGTGCTCCTGGCAGGAAGAACCAAGAGAATTAGGATACTCAGAATCAAAACTTAAAACATAAATCTAGGCTGGTTGACAGCGAACAAAAGTTGTTCTATGTGAAAGTTTTACGATTGGACATAGGAACTGACTTAACAGGTTCATTTAGGTTTTCTAAAGGCACAAGTTCCTGTCCTAAAAAATCAGATGATGTTTTAGATGTCTTAAGCTCGCCCATCTTACCTCTTCCTTGCAGAAGCCTAGAAACATACACAAACTAAGAACCATGCTTCATCTGAAGTTCAGTAACTCCTGGCTAAGAAGTTATTTCTAAAGACGTACCATCCCTGAGCTATAGCCACTACAGAAAAAATTCCTTACCATCAGCCTTCTAAAAGCCAGACATCTAGATGACACTAGGTATCTTCATTACCCTCCACTACTGGTTAAGAGGAAGGGTTATTTTCAGAGATGACAGCAATTCATTCATCCCAGGATGTGCAAAGGGGAACCTAAATTACTTGTGTATACAAAAGACTTCCCTCTAACAGTAAGCGAGAGAAATCCCACCCAAAACACAGGTCATTATATGGAAGTTAACTTGAGTTTGTTCCCTGTTTTAGCCAAGTGAGAATGACACACTGCTGTATGTCACTCAAGCTGTTGAAACCTGGGTACTTAATAGTTTATTACACACTTGAGTAATGCTGAAAGCTTTTAGGACACACCCTCAGCACACATGGACAGAAATTCTTTCACAACGATGCAGGAGAACTTGTTAGTCCTTTCTTGGGATGCTGATAGAAATGGAGAATTCACTGATTTATTTTTTTATTGACATATTTAGTAGAGAGGCTACTGAAGAGGTGAATTGCTTTCCTAAAAGTCGTCCTCCTGGATCAAGAGATGATGCATATTAACTTGGGATCTGGGGTTATTTAGCCTGAAGAAGGGGAAGCTGAGGGTGGCTGTCCTAGTTGTAGCAGCCAGGACTAGTTTATCACTATGTGGGTATAACCAAAACGGTGGATTCTATACCCTCTATGTAATTTCACATGAACTGTCAATAATGGATCATTTGCAGCTACAGGCTACAAGCCGGGTGTTAAAGAACCCTGTGAAACAGGGGAATGTTTCTGTCCGCACACCAATGACTCAGCCATGGTAAATCCCCTCTGCGGAGGCATCAGCACCTTTACACCCAGCCTGAGGGGTCATGTCTGCTAATGGGACATCAAAAACTCAAAAAATATCCTGTGACTCACAGAGTTAAATCACCCACTGTGAAACTCCTCACCCTGGGGGAGGTACTGGGCATTCCCATCTGAACCTGCGCATATAGAATCTTGAAGTCTGGGGATTTCTGGTACCACTTGTCAGATCCAGAGTAGGACCAGACCCTCAGCAG
>VWZG01009679.1:0-109851 GCA_013396735.1 Grallaria varia
TTTTTTTTATTTTTTTTCCTCTTAAGGGTAAAGCAGATCTGTGAAGGAAACTGATCTGGAGCTGGGCTGGGCATGGACCAATGGGGTTCAAAGTCTTGAAGAGAATCATCCATCCTTTTGTTTGCCCCGAGGTCTGCAGAACCTCTGCAAGGGGATTATCGTGTCATCTGGACTGTGGGGATGGGGCTGTTCCTGCTGCCAGGCACAGGATGTGTGTGGAGCAAGGAGAGGAACTCCACCTCTTCAAGTCTCAATCTTTTCTGTAATAAATCCTGATCCTGCCACTGAGATGCTGATGGTTTCTAACTAACCTGGTGTCTGAAGTTAACATAAAATAAAAGAGCTTTTGGATTGTGGGGTGTGCAAATCCCAGAGACTGAGCCACGCTGCTTTCCTGTAGAACACCACCATTTCTCTTCTTTGCCTGGGTGGCATCTCTTTTAAGTGTCCAGAGAATGGCAGGTCCTCCCAGAAAGCATATTTTATATGATCCAGCAATTAACTGCCGAAAGAATGGGTGCTCATGAGAATCAGTGCTCCAATGGCTCCAAACACCAAATACAGGCTGGGCTATGAATTTTTTGCCATGTGGGCCACTCAGCCACCAACCCACTGTGGGTATTGTCATACCTTTTCCCAGGATTTTCCCCATCCAGTATCTTTCTCCAGCTCATCTTCAGAGTGTTCCGGACTGACCCTTCTCATGTCCACTTGCAAACCGAAGCACAGGACTTTTCGTAACGATGTAGGACTGTGAGGCTCCCTCCTTAATTATAACCTCTTTGTAATGATGTATAACCTTGTCTGACACAGCTGGAAACGTTCTACACACATACTGTGGGTTGTACATATGGCTGGGCTAGAAATTGCTTGGTCCATCTGGGTAATCTTGTTAATCCCTCTCCCCTGCATCCAGGACATTTCTGGTTGAAGAGTTGGTGTTTTTTGCTGTTTTTCACACTTTTCCCACCAAGCCTGCAAGAGAAGAACCCAAAGCCTACAGTGAGACACAGACCAATAGGTGGACTTGACAGCAAAAAACAATCTAAAACAGAAAATAAGAAGGCAAGAGGGTGAATTTAATGAGGTGCCATGAAAACACTGATGTATAAATCCCATGGGATAGGACACTGGCATATATCACCAGTGCCATAAGAAAAAGTGGATCTACTGCCTGGCATTGTAGCAAATAAGATGTCTGGAACATGCAATATAAGAGGCTTTTAAATTAAAATTGATTAAGCCATCTATCTCTGTTGATAAATGGCACTGAAATCCTATAGACTGTCTAGGCAAAATCATCCTAAGGATGCTCCTAAATTTTGTGCCTTTGCTCATCCTCCAGTCCTTATGGACCTTTATATGACTTGTATGGGCAAAAATAAACTTGAAAAGACAAATCTCAGTTTTCTTATTTACGGGAGGGGGCTGCAACAAAAGGTGCTGTAAAGAAACCTGAATGTCTCTGTGTCCCCAGATATGTCACTGTTCAGTTATTAATCATGATTAGTAATTTTCTCCGTTGTTAAGTCACTTTAAAGATCTTTCCTCAATCACAGATTGTATTAAATTTCCACTTATTTACTCATTGCAACCCATCAGTCATTTCAACAGTGAGAAGCTAAAAAAAAATTCAGGAGAGCAGAAGGTTTATTTCAGATTTGGGTTCAGTTAAAGGAGTAAAGCTACACCAAAAGTATTTTACATGACATACACAATGTCTGAGTTAGTGCACATTGTTTGCATGTTGTCTCCAACTTTGGACATTAGTTCCATTAAAAAGATTTCTGGGGGAAGCACAGCTTAGTGAGATGACCATCAACCATGTAATGTGCAAAGTCATTTGAAACTCAGTATTTTACTTCATTATAGCTGATTAATAAATACAAAGAGCAGCCACTAAAACATTTCTAATTCTACATTAGAAAGCTCTAAGCAATGAATAGAGGCTTTCTCATTATCATTTGTGAAACTGCAGATAAATAGGAAATAGCTTCCCAGGTAGATCATAACTCACTAAAATATATTAATGGCTTGGCTACATGGATGCAGGAACAGTGCAACATCCTGACAGCGACTTACGGCTCCTGGACATCTCTGTAGCAAAAAGCCCAAACAGCCAAGCTCAGGAGAGGCCATTATTTAAATAGCTGTCTCATTTCATGTAATTTCAAGTTCAATGGTGCAGCAATTCTGCAGTATTAGATCTACTGAATGATTATTAAAATCACACCTATTCAAGATTAACTATGAATTAATTATGAGAGGAATTCAGAAATTCAGATGCCTCCTGAGATAGGCTCTGGGGCAAGGATAGGGTAAGTGTCAAAATCTGGCACAGGCTTAACCTGTTGTGAATTTCTCCAAGTGGAGTTTCCTCTTCATCTCAGCAGCTGGGACGGGTGATTACTTACACCCTGGATGTGCATAAGGGACATGGCTGGCAAGTCAGATGAGTCATACCCTAGGTGTGTTATTTTTCTCCCTTGATGAGGAAAGGAGTCCAGCTGATTAACTCAAATACAGAGAAGGACACCTGCATCTCCTCAGAATGAGTCCCCACTGGGGAAATCTAAAGCCCTCAATCACTGAAGGAGATAACAAGCTCATTGTGGGACGAAGACCTTGATGTCCCATCAAATCTGAGTTTGCGGAGTAAATTGCAGAGAATTTGTTAGAGTTCAGGTGTTGAGTTGTACTCCACAGACAGAGCAAATCAGTGCCTGGAATACCTGTGTGATAGAGAGGCTTCAGCAGCTTGGTATTGTATTGCAGCTGAACTCACCCAGGCTCCCTCTGTTCCTCCTTCCCTTCATCTCTCAAGTCTGCTGGGACTCTTTTCTCCTGTCAGTTCTATGCAGGTGTCACTCAGACAGTGTGGCAGTGGGGAGCTTTAGCAGCCGGACAGAGGGAAAGGGTGGAATAGCTCCAGATGTTTCTGTGCACAGCAAAGAGAACAAATCACTCCTATTTCTCTGTCTTCAAAAGGTTGTAAGAAGGCAGCCACTAAACGTCAGACAGCCTGGCTCAGAGAAGGTCTTTGGCAATGTGAGGGACATCAGTCATTTCTAATAAAGGCAATGCTCCTTGGTGGCTCTCCCCATACTCTGTAGGCTGGGAAGGGAAAGGGAAGCTGCAGATATTTATGACACATTGGTCACAGTTTCCTTGGCTGCTCGCAATAATTCAGCACTACAGCCCCTCATGGGCAGTGAACATCTCCACTGTCTCTATTCTATGCCAGTTTCTCAGCATGATAAAGGATGATGGAGAGAGCTCTGATGAGCAAAGGTGGGTTGGAAGCTGTTGGTGACTCCTACCAGCAGCTGCTAAGCAAGACTGGAGAAATCTAAAGCGATGAAACCCTTTTCATGTTGCCTTCATCCCCAAAATAATTTCTGATGTTGCAAGACCTTGGGGAGAGGAGGGTCACATTGTCAAAGAATCCCTCCTGGATTGAAGATGAGGCCTTTCCTTTGCCAAGAAAACTTGGTGGCAGGGCTGCTAAAATTTGGACCTGTGTTTCCTTGCTCTGCTACATGAGCCAAGAAAAAAAACCTTTGCCTTTTCAAAAACCAGAGAGTTTATTTTTTAAGCCCACAGTCAGAAAGCCATGGTGTGACTGTGAACCAACAACAGGAGTGGGCAGGACTGTGTGTCTTTGGTCCCTTCTCTGCTAACAGCAGTCCACCAAAACTCTCACTCTCTCACTCTCACTTCTTTCACCTCTTTGTTCAGAATCAATCACTGTGGTGTTCAACTACCAAAGATATTACATAGAGCATTTGGTCTAAATCACAGAATGATTTGGGTTGGAAGGGACCTTAAAGATCATCTCATTCAAACCCCCTGCCATGGGCAGGGACACCTTCCACCAGCCCAGGTTGCTCCAAGCCCTGTCCATCCTGGCCTCGGACACTCCAGGGATGGGACATCCACAGTCTAGCCGGACAACCTGTGCCAAGGGCTTCCCACCCTCCCATGATGCAGCAGATGCTCTTCAAAGATATTACTGAACACCTCCGGAGCCAGCTGTGCTGTGCAGGTGTCACTCGGGCAGGGCACAGCTCACTGCATGACAGTCCTGTTCACTTGCAGCAGGGTTGTGGTTAGTCTTCTTTTCCCAGACCTGTTGTACTTCACCTACATGCCAGAGACACACGAGAGCCATACCAGACAGCAACCCTTAAAAAACATCTTCCAGCTGACAGGAATTTAGGCTTGGATCCAGTATCTCACCACCTGATATCTCCACCCAAACCATGGAGAACCTCAGGAGAATCCATCTGTGAGCAGACTGAATTTTCCATTGGGGTCCATCCTCTCCCTCACATGCCAATCCTCCTCAGCCCTTTGGGAGTGTGCAGGATCTTGTGGCTGGACATGCCCAGCACACAGCACGTGCAAAGCCACTCTGGTGGCTGCAGGATGGAGAGCACCATCCAACCAGGAGGAAATATGATAGGAAAAGACACCTACACATGGGTGTTTTTAGGGAAATGGACTGTACTGGGAGGCTGGCACTAAGCAAAGGACACCATGCTGGAGACATGCATGATTTCAAATTTTAATCACTCTTATTTTTTCAGCAATTTTTTTCCTTCCCCACTTGTGAAATGGCCCTGAAAGGAGCCCAGCTGGAGATGCATATACTGTATTTTCTCATTAGAGTTTGGCTGTCCCCTCCAACTCCTCCTTTCTGCTTCAAACTGTCTCCTAAGCAAAATGCGAAGCCACCAGTGTTCCAGTGGGTTCAGCATTTGGCAGAATGAATTTGTTCGTTGCTAATTAAAACAAAAGATTTCTGAGGTGCTTTGCACTTTGGTTTATTAGTTTTCCAGTGTGAGAGAAAATCGGAGCCCTTGTTACACTGTCAGCAGAACTATTATTATTACTATTATTTATTATTTACAGTACAACTTGTGACTCACTTCCTATGTTGGTGGATCTTTCACCATCTGTTAAAAAAATAATAGCAGTCATTTTCTGAAATATTATTCTAATCCAAATGTTAAAATAGAACCATATGAAGCCAATTAAATAGAGTGTGCGTTGTTAATCTGAGTTACTTCAGCTCAGCTAAAGGAAAAAGAAAAAAAATAAAATAAAAGGATTGAGATTGTAAAGCAAAGATGCAGACATCAGAAATCTTTGGAGATTCTGCCAACATTTTCCTGGAATTTTAAATTTCAAGAGGAAAAGTTTGTAAAAATGTCATCTTCCAGGCTAAGTTTAGGAGCAGATATGGATTCAAATCCGGATGTAAGATTGCAACTCCAGACCAGGCTTTATGGGAATCCTTAAAAGATCAGAATATTTCACTTTTAATCCCTTTAATATTTAGTGCTCTTAGCTGGTTTTGTTCTTACTCTGAGTGAAATAAAAAAAATAAAAAAAAAAATACTTGATCTGGTTTGGTTGCCTCCACCTGAGAGTTTTATGTAAGCTTATGACTAATTAACATGAAGTTCCCAGGTGGCGCCTCTGAAGACGCTGCCCCTGCGTGCAGAAGTCAAGGAGAGATGAAGCAAATACGTCGTGAGGAAATGACGGTGGTCAAGCAGGAGCCCGCTCTCCCTGCGGCTCGGTGATCAATAGCAGCCCCACTTCAAACACGGGCGTGCCAGCCTTGCTTTGGGCTTCACATCTCTGAGCTTGGGGCAAAGCGCTTTTGAAACAGGCAGAGTTTTACCTGATTTCACACCAAAGATCTCTTTTTTGTTGTTGTTGTTGTTTTTTGCTCTGTGGTGTCTCTGAGCAGGGGGTGCACTGAGGTTCTCCTTTAACTCGCTTTGGGTGAGACGGTGCAAATCCTGTGCCTGCTTTTGGAGAAGAGGGGCTTGATGAGCTTGAGGGATGCGAGTCTACCTCGCCTGGTGGGGGTGATGACACCTCACCCCACACGTCCTGCGCACAAGGGGAAGGCAACCATCTCGCAGGTAAACTGAAAATTTGAATCGCTTTCTGAAAGAAGGGAAATTTAGGTTAGATATTTAGAAGAATTTCTTTACAGTGAGGGTAATGAGGCCCTGGCATGGGTTGGACAGAGAAAGCGTGGATGTCCCATCCCTGGAAATGTCCAAGGCCAGGTTGGACAGGGCATGGAGTGACCTGGGCTGGTGGAAGGTGTCCCTGCCCACGGCAGGAGGTTGGAACAAGATGATTTTTAAGGTCCTTTTCAACCCAAACCATCTGGGATTCTGTGGTTCCAAGTGCCTGCATCTCTCTGTCAACACCTGGAGAGAGCTCTGACAATTGAAACTCAAATCCCAGTCCGTCCTTAAAGGGCTCAGCATCACAGACACACAGAAATTGAGCTGTTTTGTAAGGCTTTTTCACCATTTTTTCAGGCCAGGATGTAAAGGCTCCTTGAAAACCAGTCTGCAGTGGGACATCCTTGGCTTCTTGGGCTGAGAAAAAGTCAGGATGCAGCAACATCTGGAGGCGGGTTGTGCTCCATCCCTGCAGCTGGAGCTGGGGATGCTGCCGAGCAGCCGGATGCATCCCTGGCTGCAGTTATTTATATTCCCCCAACAGCCTTGTTTACACAAACTGCATGAATGCAAATCAACGTGAGGAAGTGCCGGAGCCAGCGAGGTGTGCAGCAGGAACGGGCTCCCGGGATTGGTTTTAGTAATGTAGTGTTAACACAGCTACACATGGCTACACACACTTTCATACCCAAGTGAGGGAGAGGGCGAGGGAACACTCATTACCCGGGACACTGGCCGAGTCCTTGTACCTTGACAAGAGATAAAAAATAAAAATGGACTTCATTATCACTGGGCTGCCTGTCAATCACCTGCGGTTGCACCAGGCTGCCTTACATTTCTCCGAGTGAAAGGTTCCCGTCACCACTGGCCAGGAAGGAAAGCTGGATGTGTGAAAAGAGACAGGGCAGGGAACATGATGACCAGCACTACTCTGCTGGCTCCACTCGTGCCCTGCAGCACATGTGCAGTCAAACACAGCCTGCCAAGAAAGGCTTTATCTGGGAAATGCCCAGCTGTAATGAGTGTGATGCTGAGAGCAGGTGGGCATCTGCACCTTCCCCTGGGCAAGGGATGCCCAGTGGGTGACACCTGGGTCACCCACTGGACCTCACAAGTCTCCAGATCCCCTGGGTCATGTCAGAGGGTGGCATCAGCCAGCACTCCCTAAACACTCACCACCTGAATTCACCACTTCCAGTCTGCAAACTAGAAGCAACTGCATCACAGAAAATTTTCTGATATTTACATACCAAATGTTTCCCTCTAAGGATCCCAGGTACTGTCTTTGGAGATCCTGAGGGTTACTCCCTGCCTCTGGTTTTTTTGTCAGTAAAATGGGGTTAATGGTCCTTCAAAGCAGCTTTACCAACGTGCTGCCAAGATCTCTTGAGTGGCAGTGACCTTTTATTTAACCCATCAGCATCAAACTGTCTTTCATTCCATCACTATGTATTCTCAGGAGGCTTTGCTGGCAATTCAGTCTTTTTTTTTTTTTCCCTGCCCTTATATTTTCCAGAGTACAATAAAACACTAATAATAAAAATTATTAAAACAAGTTCCATGCTAGTTTATGGTAATTAAAAGCAATAAATATTTNTTCTGGCAATTTAGTTTTTTTTTTTTTTTTTTCTTCCCTGCCCTTATATTTTCCACAGTACAATAAAACACTAATAATAAAAATTATTAAAACAAGTTCCATGCTAGTTTATGGTAATTAAAAGCAATAAATATTTCTGCATGCAATAATGTAGACCTTGACTCATCGGTGGGTCAATACTGCTTTCCTGGTGAGGCTGGGTAATAAATCTTTATTCCTTTTTGAATGGAAATAAGGATGGGATTTTATTCATGAATTCCGTGACCCGTTGAAGTGACATTTTCAAAACAAACACTCCAGAAATGAGGAGTTTTCTCTGCAGAGTGGGTTAATCTGCTCTCTTCTCAGCGTGTCTCTTTCATACTGATGATTTGCCCGATGCCTTTTTAATCCCAGCAGCAACTTCTCAGTGAGAAGGAAGAAAACTAAAATAAAACAAAGTAGCTTGGAGAGAGCTGAGATGCCTGTGCTGGGGATGGGGCTGCAGGGAAGGGGGCACAGGATGGTGTGGAAGGGCCCTCTGAAGATGCACTTGCTCGGCACAGCTGGTGCTGCAGATTCAGGGTCTAGTCACGCTCGCGCCGAGCTCGGGGTGGCCTTGAAGTCCCAGCCCTGAGCAGCTCCATCGCTCCTGCCTCCTGAGCTGTCGGCCTTCATTAGCTTCTGGCACTACACGGAGGGTGTTCCTCTGAACCCAGATCAAACGGCAGCTCTTCGTGCTCGTCTGCAGTTGCCCTCATTTGGTTGTGTAATCTAATTGGCGTGGGGTGCTCTGCGGCCGCCGAGCACGGCCGGGTTTGTAAAGCAAACTGGCAAAGCCGTGCTTTGAGAATTCCCACAGGGAATGCTCCCTCTGAGCATTGCCAGGGAGGCAGCAGGATGGGGACTCTGCTTTAGCTCTTTCTTTGGAGGAGCCATAGCGAGAGGCATCTTCTCCAGCAGAAAGGATTAATTGTCAGCTGGGTTGCTGCTGCTCATTTTGCATGGGCGTGGAGTGACAGAACAAGGGGGAATGGCTTTAACCTGACAGGGAACAGGTTTAGATTGGCTATTAATAAAGAATTCTTCCCTGTGAGGGTGGGCAGGTCCTGGCACAGGGTGCCCAGAGAAGCTGTGGCTGCCCCATCCCTGGGAATGTTCAGCGCCAGGTTGGACGGGGCTTGGAGCAACCTGGGCTGGTGGAAGGTGTCCCTGCCCATGGCAGGGGGTGAAACGAGGTGATCTTTAAAGTCTCTTCCAGCCCAAACTCTTTTATGATTAAACTATGCTCTCAAATACACTCGGGCCAGGTTTGTGGTGGTGTGAGGGGTGTAGCTGCTGTCTGCAGTGGAATGTCTGGGAGAAAGAAGGAGGAGCACTTTCCCTTCCCCATGGAACTTGTTTTTTTCTGAAGTCAGCCCCCAGTTCCATCAACAAGACATCACTGAAAGACAAGCAGTTTGGCCCCATTTGCCAAAATTCCGAGCTCACAGTGTAATGAATGAGTTAACTTTGTTCATAAAATCGTAAGAAAAGAAGATTTCATCTGCTTATCTAAAAGTCACAAGAATGTGAAGAGACCCCTGCTTATCGAAGGCCATGGGTATTCAGTTAAAATAAACTTCACATCCTGGTGATTTCCATGTGAGAGGGGGACGTCTCCCACCTCAAGACAATTAGGGTAATCCTTACATCCTGACAATTGACACTTGAAGGAAAACATCCATCACCTAACAAAAACTCCAAGAGGCAATTTACGACCGCCTGGTAACTGTCAACAAGGACACATACACAATGCGGAGATAACTAGATCACGTACACAAGAGTTAAAAATTGTATAAATATAGAGATTTTTCCTCACTATGGTGCAGATTTTGGCAGAGCACAGTCTCTCCAAGCTGCCCAGCGCTGTTTTGCTCTCTTATCGCTTGCTAATAAATTCAATCTTTGATTTAATACAAATTGGCTCTTCCAATTTGTCACGAGCGTCTATAACAACAGCTTTCCCAAAGAGCTGAGCTCTGTCAGATGCCCCGGCGTGTGCAGCACCCGCTGAAATTTCCAGTTCACCTCACCCTGCCTTGTCATCCTCACCGCTCGGTTTGTCAGGCAGACCTTACTGGTCCAGTCCTTGCTCAGGTGTGCAGTGAACCTGTGGCACAGTGACTGCGGACAGGTGGGTCTGTGACAGCCGAGCCGCCTCTGGCCGTGCTATTTCA
This sequence comes from Grallaria varia, assembly GCA_013396735.1. NCBI lineage: Eukaryota > Metazoa > Chordata > Aves > Passeriformes > Formicariidae > Grallaria > Grallaria varia. Next base: position 9,789 of record VWZG01009679.1, read on the forward strand.
GTTGGGGAAACTGGGCATGTCTGAATCCCTGGCTACCCGAGAAGCTGGAGCTTTCCCAAACATGGCCCAGCTAAGGTGGCTGGATGTGGAGTCTGCTCACATTAATGGGATGCACCAAGGCAGGTCATCCCTCTTCTCTCACCCGTGGGTTGGGACCAGCCCTGCCAGCAGGCACGTCCTTAGAGAGCACTTTTTTTTTAATCCTGCTGAATATGAAGCACAATCAGGCCTCACAGAGAGGAAATGTGAGGCATTCTGAGCTCCTGCAGTGTCTGGAAGGACACAGGGGCTGCAGCGTCCAGCCAGACCTCCCTTCAGATGGGACAGGACTCTTGTCTGGTGGCCCTCATTCGAGCTGACATTTGAAACAAAAGAGACTGGAGTGAAACAACACTTCCCCCTTATATTCCAAGCACCGAAGTGGCAGGAGCACTCACCAAGATTAATTTGAGTTATTTTAATTATGATTCTCTCTCCTCTCTCTTCTCCCTCCTCCTCTCTCACATACACAGTCTGGACAGGGAACTGCAGGTTTTCTTCCACTTCGGATTAATTAAAAAGGAAAAGTCAATAAGTTTCTCAGCAATTACTGTCTTTTCCATTTGGTCATTTGAGACAGTAAGGGGCTCAGAAATTGAATTTCAAGAAGAGAAAATCATGTCTCATGGATCCCAGCACAAGGTTCTTGGAGGGAGAAATATCTGCATTTTCCTTCGCCTGCCACTCAGTCTGGGAGAGGGCAAGTGGCAACACAGGCGGGAGACTGGAGGTGTTAATGACAAGCTTGGACTGCTCTGGGTTTTATTGATGTTTTCTTTACCAGATAAGGTGACCCGTCATTATCACAACTCTAATCCAAAGGCCTCATCCACAGCCCTTGTAAGTCAATGGAAATCTTTCTGGTGGCATCAGTGATCTTTGGATCAGACTTCACCTGATGCATGCAAACACAACAAACAACTCAGCTGTAAGGTACAGCTGCTTCCCAGATTTCTACTCTGGATTCAGCCCTTCTTCCTTTGTTTTGAGACTGTGTAAGGACAGTACAACACGCCACAGGTTTTCATTGCACGTTGCTTAGGAAATACTGGAGCTGCAGTGGGCAAAGGGTGCAAATCCGGAAGGCAGGGAAAGGAAGTAAAATAAACAGAGGCTCAGAGTGATACAGGAGGGGAAAAATAGAAAAGAAAGCAAGAAACCCCCTCACTTAGTTTTGGTTTACTCCATAGGAGAGCAGACTCACTCCCTCTCCTCTCAGTTTAAACTCAGCAGAAACAGAACTTCTGGTTTATTTTCACATTCCCATTGAGTTGTTTTCTGCAAGTATTTTCTTGGAACGAAACAGAAGAAAAATGAGAAAGAAACCCCAACCTCGCAAACTCTGTGCGTGCTCTTTCGCTAACAAAGGCAGTTTGCCCCAGAGACCCTGCTGGGTGTGAGCGACGCTCCCTGCAGCTTTGTTTAGGAAAGTTACATTTGCTTCTCCCTCGGCGAGGCCATTAACAGCCTTTTTTCCCAGAAGTGTGTCTCCTTTTGTTTACCTGCAATTGCTGGAGAACAAAATAAATCCAGATTCAACGAGTAAATAAATAAATGAATAGATAAAAGGGGGTGTTTGGCCGGGAAAATGTAAAATCTCAAAGAAACAAACCTAAAACTTGGGAGGCTGGGCGCCTGGTGGAGGGCTCTGTGCAGCTCCTGCCTGGTTGGAGCCTGGCTCCCAGCAAGACTGATTACACTGTCACCACAAACAGCATGTAAAAAATTGTGCCTCATTTTATTAGCTGGAAAACAGTGTTTAATGCAGCTGGAGCTGCAGCTCGGGGTAAACGATGGAAGTTTCCTTTTGGAGAACTGTGGGGACTGGTAATGACATCATTTCTCCATGAGTTCCACCCCGTTAGGACTGTGGCTGGCTGGGCTTGGTGACAGTTTTCTTCTCTCTTACAAATGCACCAGTCTCAGACAGTTCAAGGGCTTTAGGCCTGTTCTGAGCCAGAGAACACTTGGATGGTGGGAGGCAGCCCAGCCTTGGTCAGCCCATCCTAAGGATTTCCCTCGTGGTACGGCAAATCCGCACTGGAGGCATTGAGACCCGGGACTGATCCTCATCTAATGACAGCAGCAATGATGGTTCTAAGCTCCCTCTGCACCCGGTCACTGTGAAATGTGGAGGGGACCAATCTTCCCTGACTTGTGTCTTTCTGCACAAGGAATCCTCGTCTGGAACTGAAAAGTCATTGGGTAAACCCATATCACCGATATTTCACTTCCATCCATTAGATTCTCGTTATAATTTCTAGGTGAGATAGTTCGTGACGTAACAGCATCTACAGAGTAACTGATGGAAAGGTGATGTGAGGAGTGGGGTGTGCCAGCATTAAACCCCATTTGCCACCACCCATTCCTGTGTGGCAGTGCACCCACAGGGCAGCAACCTCGGGCTGAAGGCACAGCAGCCACATGGGCAGGGCTGTCTGCTTAGAGAAGTGATTCATGGTCGGCTGTTCCTCTCAAGGAAAGGTTGCAGGGTGAGCCCTACATGTTCCCATTGGAGAGGAGATAAATCTCTGCCCATACCAATCCACAGCACACAATGAACACAAATTTTCAGCTGACTACAGTGGAAAATGTGACTTACTACTGGTTTTCTGTCTACAGAGCTGGAGTATTGAGCTTCCTGCCATTCAGAGCGAGACAGAAACCCAGTGATTCATTAGAAAAATCCAGTCTCCCTCTCCTCCTGCAAGTTGGCCACTCGCTAATTGCAAAATTCCCAACTGTTCTTCATTGCTAAAATGTCAATTTACAAATGTCTTCAGAGAATGGAAGTCAAAGCCACTACACTGTTCACAAACAGTTCATTGAAAATATCCAGCAGTCCAAATTTGAAATCCAGGCTCCATAGATGGTTACACGAGCCTTATTGTGTTATTTCTGATCTCTGGTTGGGCAAGTTGTGTAACTAATCACATCAGAACCAGCGTCCATTTTTGAACTGCATGTTCATGTGTGTAATTTGGAATATGCTTTTGGAAAATATAAAGCTATTTGAGTTCCAAATTGACTTTTGATGAGTATTCGCACTGGTAAAGCTCATTTGCTGGAATATTTGTGGAAAGCAGCCATAGAAACAGACCAGGAGATTCAAAGCAAATTTCTTCAGGACTTCAAATGAATATACACAGACATCCTTCTGCAGTATTCACTCCCCATTAGTCATGTTGCAGTAATACCTGCAGTACACACTTACAACTGAGTTACACTTCCCTCTGCAAGGCTGTGCTTGTGAGATTTATTAGCTCAGTGGTTTCAGAATGGATTTGACTGAGATTTTTAATACCAAGTTCCCAGCTTGGAGGGACACTTTTTTTATTCCATCCCCTCGTGCCCCCTCCCCCTTCCCTCTGCCAGCCATTACAATAATTTAAGCAATTGATCACTTCTATAGCACAGAAGAAAAGGAGAGGAAAGTGGTGGCTGGGGGACGGTCAGGGGATTTTAAACACTGGAGCAGAGAAGCACCATGTTCTCTCTAAGTCGCCTTTCTCATGCTCAGTGAAAATCCCCAGAAGCGTGAGTAATAAAAGGAAATGCTCTAGAGGTAAAAATTAAAGGACAATATGTGAAATCTCATTTACAAGTGGGAAGCAAATGAAGCAGGATCCAAGTACTATATAGCAAAGCAGGCTGTAAATCAACATTTATAACAGTGACCTGGCAGGTGGGTTTTACCTCTCACCGACCTGTCTTTTTGTTAGTCAACAGGCCAAAATGTGCTCTTTGTTACATTCAAACAGCTCTGAGCTAAATGTATTGAATTAAGGGGCTCAGCAGTCATAGATGGGAACAGAATGTACCTCAAAGAGATCTGGTAGGGAAATTTCACTGCCCAGAAATCTTGCCTAAAGCAAAACCTCTGTAGAAGGGTCTCATTCACAGAACCACCAGATCCCGTAAATCTGAATATCAGAATGTCTTCCCAGTAAGGTATCATCTGTTGTGATGTCACTGTAATTGCCTATATAATTATCCAAAGCTTTTAGTTTTCTCCAATTCATTCTGTTCCACCCCATCCACCACATCTCCTCTGCTCCTGCATGTTTCACATCCAGTTTGTACTCACTGGGACAAGCTGACTGGCACCAGGAATTCTTGTCCACTTGCACACAGAGTCAGAGACGGGTGCCTGAGTACATCAAAATTCAGGGCACAGCCAGAATCACAGCTCTGGGACTGTTATTTGTTCAGGCCGTAGCAGGAAAGTCTGGCAGAAGGTCTCATGGGGATGGGATGGCCCACGTGGACCTGTCCATACCATGCTTGACCACTGGCTTTATCTCTTGCCTTTTCCCTGGGTCTCTCTGGGTTTCAATGGTGTCAGAGTCTCAGGCGAAGTCCCTTGAGCTCGCAGAAGAGGAGCTGCTTTTGTCACCAGAGAACGGTGTCTTGGCGCATTGTTCACTATAACCACATGCTGATTGAGTCGTGTAGTAACAAAACACCTGCCCTATAAACATAAAACAACCTCTCACAGCATATCAACACATGAAGAGGCAAAACAATACTGGAGCGGGGTACCAGAACTACGTGCTGGCTTCCAGTATCGTTGTGGAAAATAGCTGTTCTTACCCAGACAAAAGAAGCTTTGAGCTTTCTGTTTGAAAACTCTGGTGCATTTTGCATGAGTTATTTCCATCATTCTCTAGAATGGAGAGACAAAGGCATTAAAAAGTTAAATCATGCATGGTAAGAAAGGAACAGAGTTCACCTGAGGCAGAAATGAGACTTAAACCAAAGGCATCTAATACATGTTTTTCCCTTACCTCTAGTTCATTCTGCCTTACAGGAAGGTAAAAATGAAAAGGGACCAACCTCAGCAAGAGCCCTGCCCCATTCTCCCTGATTGCAAGCAGGAATGGTGAGAAAAAGGCCATACCAAGCACAGAATATTCCCGAATGCCTGATTTGAAAAGAAATTAAACCCTTTAGCAGAAAAGATGTTCCAAAAATCAATCAACTTGCTTTTTCTTCCCCTTCTCCCTTCCATGGCAGAAGGCTGGAGGCAGATCCCCATGGCTGCCCTGCATCCCCTGGGCACCTCTGACCTCTCTTCTCTGCAGAGTCTCCCACGTGGGCAGATTAAGGAAAGAGACTTGCCATGGAGCCAGGGACACAGGCTGTGTGCACCCAGACAGGGGTATCTCTGACCTGTCTCCTCTCTGGCATTTTCTGCAATTACGCTGATTTCCTGACCTAATGTGACTGCTGCATAATTTGTTTTTCTCTTTACCTGCTCTCACTGGACAAGATCCATGGCAGCTCTAATTCAGGTAATAGAAGAGAAAAACAGCACAGGGATGGGAAGGGCCTTAGACACTTCTGCTTTGCCAGAAATGTTTACAAAACATCCTTCCCTAGGGAGGTTTTGAGCTGAGGCTCTAGCTTGGGAGCAGCCCTGCAGACCCAAATCCCACACCAAACCACATGAAAGAGAAAAGAGTCTGACTTTGGCTGACCACAGGGATGTTTGTAATATAGAGACTGATCAAAGATGCTGGCACTTCCTGGCGTAGATCAGCTCATGGTCTGGGTTTGCTGCTCAGGAATGAAACTTCCCCTCTTCTGACCAGCTTTTTGTTCTGATCTGTGATGCAGTAGCCAGGTATGTCCTGGGGCTGAGAAAGCTAAAGAAGGAAAGGGTTTATTCTGGCATGAAGCCTTGGTCACAACTGGGCCTCCAGAAGGGCCACTTTTCCAGTTTTTCATGAGAGCCTAAGGTGTGCTTTACTCTTAGAAGCTGCTTTTGGTCAGGCTGAGTTATTGCTGTTCAGTTTTTGGAGATGGTCTTGGAAAGGCTGGAGGTGGGATGTTCTCTGCAGGGTTTTTCCCTGGAGAGAAAAAGAAGCAGCTTTCCTTTCATCTTTTTCACTCTGCCTGAGACACACTGATGAATGGGCCTTCCAGTGTTGCAGCAACAGGGATCTCCCCAATGCCACTGGCAGCTCAAAGTAGATGGTCTGCTATCACTATGTAAAATATAATCCAAATGTTTAACTTCCTTCAGTGCCAAGTCCAGGGCTATAATAGTTTGGGGTGACTTGAGCAAAGTCGCCCTGAACATCTGAACAAGGGATGAAATCACAGCTTGGATTAACCCAACCCTTGAGGCTACAGGGCTGCAATTCAAAATATTTCACCCAAATATTCTGATTGAAAACCACACTGTCAAGTATTTCCAATGCTGCAGTTTTCTCTTTGAGCAAAGAATTTGGGAATCAAATTCTAGCAGAACAAAAACACTTCGCAAAATGACACCACTCGTAATGGGGTTTTTATGCTCTTTGCTTCTGAAAAAATATGAATTCAGAAAAGTTGGGTATATGGGAATGTGCTTATTATATGGGCAATGCCTGCAGTTAGTTAGATAATGTGATCTCATTGCTGGGCTGTAACATGGAGCCTGTAAATCCTTGAAACAGGCATTTACTTTTTGTTCCATGCTTAGACATTCCCAGCACAACAGGGTCTTGGTCCAGGGCTGAGGGTCCCTCTGTGTTGCTGGAATACAGATCAATGGTGGGAAGAAGGTCTTTAGTATTCAATTTCATGCTTCTAAGTGCCCCAGTTTTGAACATGGAATGCAATTATCATAATATTACAAACTGGCAAAATGATAGCTGTGGGTGAAAATGCATTTGCTGTATGGTAGGAGGATTTGTCAGGTTAAAGCCAAACAAAATATTCTTTCCTTTTCTTTTTTCTCTTTTCTCTTTCTTTTCTTTTCTTTTTTTTTTTTTAATTTAACTTAAGTAAATGAGGAAGATCTGACCCATACTTTTTTTTTAATGTTAAATTAATGGGATGGATGAGTCACCAGATTGTTATTAAAATGAGAGAACTGCATGGCTGACCATGCTAATGACACCCCCTTCAAAGCTCAGCTGCCTTTAATGCGCACCTGAGAGCACAGGCACAGTCACTGTGCAGCTGAGGAAGTCAGGAGTAAGATTTGCAACACAGCCCTGCCTCATCCCAGGGTCCAGGGAACACGGACATCCTCCCATCCTCCTCCTCCTCCTGGTGAGGGTTAATCAGAACCTGTTCACCAGCTGGGTTTGCAGCTTGTTGGTGTGACAAGTTTCTGCATGTCTTGATGGCTTGTGTTTAATGCCAGACCTTTAAAGCCTAGACCTCCAACACAAGAATTTTGTTTTGTTTGGCTTTATATCTGGTTTTAGCTGTATTACTCAGTTATCTCCTAATGGATTGGTCACAGGAGTAAAGGGTGAAACATAAGTTTGGGTCCTGTGAGCATCTCTTTGGTAGAGAAGGCATCTCAGTGTCTGGTTCCCCAACCATCTTCCTCCTCAGTCCTCTGCTCAAAATGTTGTCCTGGTGCCCTGAAAATCCTGCTCTGCAGGCCCTTGTGTCAGATCCCACCTAGATCCTGCTTTTTGGCTGCAGAAGGGCTGAAACTGCTCTGCTCAGACATACATGGAAGGAGCTGGAGCTGGTGGATACCTGCTGTTTATGGAACATCTGTCCTCTCCTCCACCACAGGAGGCATTCGGGTGCATTAGGAAGGGTCTACCTGGAGACCTCTTGGTCCCTGAATTAAAAATATGTACTGGGTAAAGGTGTGAGGCTGCAGTGCTGCCCTTTGGAGAGGGATGTGTCTGACTTTGAGTGAATTCCACAGAAGCCAAGAGGAAAATCCCATTGTGCCCCTTTCCTTGCACCCTCCCTGTGCATCTGTGTCCTCGTGGCTTTAGCTTTGCAAAAAGAGCCCCTGAAGGACCATGGATTCTGTAAACCTGGATGCTCAATAACCCCCAGGCTGATCATTTACCACACAAATAATTATAACGTTTTCAAGGCTCCCATTTGTGCCCTCTCCCTCTCCTGTCTCCTTTTCATTTCCTGTGTCCAGGGCCTTGAAATCCTTGGGATTGGCACAGTAATTGATGGCTTCTGGCTGTACAAACATAAAGCCTGAAATCTAAATAGAGCCAGATGGAGCTTGCCTTGTATTGTGTGTTTTTCTTAAATAAGGGAAAGATTTATAAATTGATGAAATTTATTGTAAATAAGAGAACATTGTCCCTTTATAAGAGCCCATTGTAACTGAAAATCACCCAGGAGTAGTCTGCCCCTGGGTCACATTAATACTTTGTTTTCCATTTGCTGCTCTCCTGAAGAGTTCACACAGATGCTTTGTGTCTCCTGTACCCACCTGGGCTCTGTGTGTCACATTCACTCTCTCTGCAAGCTGCCGAGCTCACAAATACTGGTATTTTGCAGCCAAAATTACTGTTCTGGGTTAGACTTACCTAAGCTAAACGAGGCCAAGACCCTCAGGCTGCAGAAGGTCAAAACCTGGCCTGGAAACTTCAGCAATTCTTGAAACTATCAGATGGAGGGAAATGGGCAGCTCTTCAGGAATGCTCAGGGATAAGGTGGGAGTTCTGGGAGCTGCAGCCACCCACATTTAGAGGTGACTTCCCCTGAGCATTAAAAGACACGTCATCCACCCTGGTTACCTGAGGGGTGTCAGAGCCTTGCTCACAACCTACACTCAGCTGTAGGAACAGGCTCACGTTCCAGGGTTCACTTCACTGGGATGGGAACAAGTTGGTCATTACCAGTTTAGTTGGGTTTATTTCCAGTATTACCAGCATATTTACCTGAAGAAGTTAGCAGGAAAGCTGGTAATGTCCCCAGAAGAAGGGAAGTGTTTTGCAGTTGTGTTTCTCCTTGGTTTTCACTCCATCAATCTCTGCACAGAGATTCCCTCAGTAGCACCTTCAGCTCCTTGGAGGCCTCGAAGAAAGATAGATGCTGTCTGAGCCTCCTTATGTTTCAGTCCTTGGCATGTTTGTGTTTGTTTTGTTTGATCGTTTGTTTGTTTTTCCCATTTGTTAAATGTCAGAATTAGTATCAACTTAATTTTGTGTCTCTAGCTAGCTTTCAGAGTTTCAGGGTTTTTGCTCTGGTATCAGAAATGAGAGGTCTGGAATACGCAGGATCTCGTTTTTATTCCTTTTTATTCCTGTTCCTTTTCAGATTGCTAAATATCATTTAGCAGCCTAATTAGCTTCTCTGTGCCTGGGTGTCTTCAGTCAGACCAAAGCAATGGTGACTTTCTTGGTGAAGTAGTCTGGGAGCTGTGGCTGATTTAACAAATCAGGCCAGGGGGGGAATGTTCCCCTCAGCCCCAGATCTTAAGGAGCCCCGTTTGATGCAGCTGAGTGGAGAGCTCAGAGCAGAAGGCTGGCACCTTAAACTGCACAACAAAACCAGGTTCTCAGCCTTAGTCAACCAAGCCCAGAAATTGAGGTGTTGTTGCTTACTGAGTGTTCCAATGAACCTTCTCATCTGGGAAGAATTCCCAAAGTTGTTTGTCTTAGTTATCCACTTCCCGTCAGAGCTGTAAAACACGTAGGAAAGGGACCGGTCTTGCTGCTGTGTGTCAGGGATACCCCTCTGAACGCAGAGAGGATACAGAAGCTGAAGCACCCTGAGCTCTCTGAAACCAAAAAGCCTCTCAGATATCACTAATAATTTGTCCTGGAAATCAGCAATTGTCAAACTCATGAAATCCTAAGGGCACCTTCCTGCTTGTAGCACCCCACCGTCTTTTGTAGCCTGTGGGCATCTCCTGATCCTGCCTACAGCACAAGGACAGGGAAAATCTCCCAGAACTGGAAATTTAAAATCCAGGCCTTAAGGGAAGGTGGCAAGGAAAGAAGATTTTCTAAGGAAAGACCTTTCCTAAGGATGCATCCCACCCAGCTGACAACCACTGCCCCAGCTCTCACTTCTGCCTTCACACGACTAGTGAGTCTACCCAGACACCACCAGGTGTAGAGAAATGTGAGGGGTTTTGCAGAGGAATCCCTGACCCTCAGGGGTGTCTGATCCTCCTGTTCTCACAGCCCCGACCCTCAGGGGTGTCTGAGCCTCCTGTTCTCAGAGCCCAGACCCTCAGGGATGTCTGATCCTCCTCATAGTCCTGACCCTCAGGGATGTCTGATCCTCCTCATAGTCCTGACCCTCAGAGGTGTCTGACCCTCCTGTTCTCAGAGCCCCAACCCTCAGAGGTGTCTGACCCTCCTGTTCTCAGAGCCCAGACCGTCAGGGGTGTCTGATCCTCCTGTTCTCCCAGCCCAGACCCTCAGGGCAGGACCAATGGACCAGCTGCACCCACCTGGTCTCCAGAGCCCATGAAGGTCCAGTGAACTCCAGCGTGTAATCCCAGACACGTCGTCCAAACCCTCCTTCCCCGAGGGCTCCCTTGGCTCCCCTCCACTGCCAGCCTTGGTTCTTGCTTGCTTTGGAGGGGCTGCCCATGGGAACCAGGAAAACTTGTCAGACTCCCGTTGCTCTTTTGCTCACTGCACGATTAAACCCACCATAAATTCTGCCCTAAAAATTCTTTATAGAGTCCACCTGTCCGCAGCAAATAAATCAATTGCTCTAAATTAAATTCTGTAAAAGCTGAGTAGCATAGGGTAGGGTGTCTGGATTTATTCAGGAGACAGGGAGACTGTAATTTTCTAAGTCAACACTCTGACCCTGCTTTATTAATTTGCTGTTCGTGGTAAAAGTGAATCTCTCCCTATATTTTGGCTGTTTTTTTCTTCTCTCTGCAATAGCCATAATAAGTGTGTCCCTGAGAAGGGGGTAGTGGGGAGGAGGCACAGAGGGCTGTCATCCAAAGGAGAGAATTAAATCAGGATGTATCTGATCATGCTGGCTCCTGTTCTCACACAGCCTTCTGCTTATATTTTGCCTGCATTAACTTTTCACAAGCAAAGCTAAAGTGCCAGGCAAAGGCCTCGTTAGACACACATCTTGGGGAACTCTGATGTGCCATTAATTAAGCTCTTTCACTGCCTCCTTCCTGCTGGTTTCAAGGACCAGCCTGCGTGCCTTAACTCTTTTCTTCTCTTTCATTTCCCTCTCTCCTCGACAGTGCTCTGAAAAGAGCAGTGGAGGGCTCTTTCCCAGATGGGGATGGGATATTGTAGTGCCCTCTAAGTGAACTCTCAAGTCTTCTCTGGCAGAGGGAGAGCCCTTGCCAAGTTTGTCAGACACTGGCTCACAGAACCGCTCTCTGTCAATGGGTTTGCTGGGCAAAGTCAGGCTTTGACAAAGAAGGAGTGGCTGCCAGTGCATGCTGGCACGGCGGCGTCGGAATGGCACCGTCCCCCTGCCGTTACCCTTCAGCTGATGGCCTTGGGAGCCTTCCCATTAGAAGGGTTTGTGCTGTCAGCTTGATTGATTCACCCAGCTAAAGATTCAAACAGCAATGCACAATATTTGGCTCCTGGTGTTGCCTTTCTTTAATTTTATTATTTTTCTCCCTCTGTCGTCCCCTCTGGCAGAGTTTAGGGGTTATTTAAATCAGGGAAGCATGTTCTCAGAGACACAGGGTGCTCTGGCTGGCTGAGCCAGTCCCCATAACCTGTACCCTCCATCCTACAAACCCACAATACCAAGTGAAGAGCCAGCTGCTCCCTTTTATGATTCCACAAAGTAATGTCATTTTTACAGAAGGCATCTTCCCTCTTCATGCAATAGACAGGAATACAGACATTTAAATATGTATTTCAATACTGAATATATCTGTTCTAAATATACTTTATTCAAGGAGTTGAGCAGTCAGGACTCAATCTAACTTCTTGAGGGATATTTTCATGTCTATTTATTGATTAGAAGAAAAGGATATGTAACGCTATATATCTCCTTTGCTAAGAAGTTATGAGATAGAGATGATATTAATATTTTGAACTTTTTCTTCTCTTGGCGGCTCAATCTTCTTTCCATACATCTTGCCAGAAAATTGGGTGCCACTTTCTGCTGAGTCCACTGTCTACCTGGTCCTTAATGACCCCCTTTTTCCCCTATAACTGAAATCCCAAGCATGGGAGGCTCTAGCAGTGAATCTAATTTCAGATCCCTGAATTGCCTCTTCCCTTGTAGCTGCCGCCCCTGCCCTGTGCTCAGCCCTCAGCCCTGGTCCCTGCGCTGAGCTGTGCACAGGTTTGGGCTGCTGGTGCCAGTGAGGATGTCAGAGCCCGCAGCGAGACCCCTGTGCTGGCTCCTCCTGTCCTGCCTTTTCACAGGTATCTGGGCCAACCTGTGCTCGGTGAGAGCTGGAGCAGAGCTCTGCTGGTGACACAGGGAAGGTGACAGCTCAGCGGGAGGACTCCTCACTCAAGGCAGCTCCTCTCCACTCTCTGCCTGCTGTAATTAATATTCTTTTCCCTGCAGCCTGGGAGTCTCTGACAGGCTTTATTTTTAACTCCACTTAATGACAGAGTATTAAGACAAAATGCAACTTCTGTGAGCTCCAGGCCTTGGGGAGGTGAGAGGGGCTGGGAGCGGGGCTGTACCTGGCGAGGGAGCTCCAGTTGGCAGCCCTGTGTGGGACACAGGGAGCTCAGTGTGCCTGGGGCTGGAGACCATTCGGCCTGGGGAGACTGTCTGACACACGTTAAGGGGTGGTAACTCAAGAAGATGCTCTTCACAGCCCTGGTCCTGCTCAATAAACCCGTGGGGTTCCGCTATAAATGAGAATATCTCTGCCAGCATCCCCAGAGGGAGGTGGTGGGCAGATGCCATCAAGAGACAGACAGAGATTTAGGATACGAAACTTCCAGAAGTGGATGAGGGAAGTGAATGAGAGCAGTGAGGATGTCGTGAAGATTTCCGCCTATCTGCAAAAATCGGAGTGAAAAGACACACAAAAAATGATGCTTTCTGTTTAACCAGTAGGCAAGGAAGGGCAAGTTCACAAAGGGATTGAAGTCATCACAAGTGGGCAGAGAAAGGTTTGGTTCTAACCAAAATGTTGGCTATAGTTTATATATCCCTCATATACAGATAATAAACAAGGAAGAGCAGCATATGGAAGCAAAATGTGGAAAGTACAAAATACATGAATGTTCTTTCTGAAAATAAAAATCCTGGGCATTCTTCATATAATTTTTTAGGGTCTGGGGAATTAGTAATATGAGGATAAGAACTTCTTTATGCTTTTTCTTCTCACAGGAAAGTGAAAAGTGGAAAAAAATCTTCCAAAATTGCTAGACTATTATTGTCCCCAAAGTTATGAAAAGTTACATTTCAAACACCCCAGCTTGCATTTTTAAACTGTCCCTCAGAAATGATGAAGATGTTAAAGGCTTGTTTTATTTCACAGCAGCTGGTCTTCCCTGATGTCAGCTTTTCAGGAATTGCTCTTAAGGCAAAATTTAGATCAAACTTCAAGTTTTTAGGCTGGGAAAAGGGCAATATGGAAATTTTTGGTGCAAGCCCTGTCTCCTTTGCTGCAGGTGAGAATGTGCAGTTGTGAGTGACTGGAGGCATGATGGAGATGCACATAGCTCAGGGTTAGCCTTGTGGAGCTGAAAAAGGCATTCCTTTTCCTTGGGATAGAAACAGCTCATACACTGCAAAGCTGTGCACTTATCAGGCTAACAACACTACCTCTAAGGTGAATTTGGTGTACGACATTCCCCAGGAAATTTCACAGGATTTTTCTCTCTTCCCCCTACTCTGAAGGAAGTGTGGCAGGGAGGGAAATGTTTTGTTATGAATTCTGTGATTGCGCCTTGTTTTCAGTGATACCAATATAGAATTGTGTTGAGAGTGTTGCCAGGCACCGTTTTAAGTGAGTGGTATCAAAACTTAATGTCAATAAGCAATGAAATTAAAGGAAGATTCTAATCTGGCTCTTACTGCGGCTTTATGTAGAGTGAGGTCTTAGACTGTATTGCTAAAACATCCTGAATCTGATGCTTGCCCTTCCGGGATGGAGAGATCCTGCAGGATTCAATAAATGCATTGTTTCCCCTTTGTCAAGGTGTCTTCTCCTACTGAGGAGGAATCAGGACCTCTCAGTCAAGACTTTTAGCATTTATAGTGGCTTTTTTCCAGGATCTTCCCTCCTGGTTTTCATCCTGCCAGGAGAACATCACCGGTGGACCGAGCCGAGAGCAGGCATGTCACTGGCTTATTTTACCTCGTGTTCATCTCTCCAGGAGCTCTCTCAGACACATATTCTCAGTCATCTATTTAGGTGATCTCGTTTGCACATCGATCCTGTTTTATGATCCTCTGTCCATCCTCCAGTGGAGGAGAAGCTCTGCTATAATTAGTACCGTGGGCTCTGTCGATGGATTCCAGGCCAATGCGCAGAGTAATTGCTGCTCGAGATTACTTATGACACAAATGTTGACATTCTGTTGGCATAACTTGCCATAATGTATGCAGATTGCATCCTTCTAGTGCCTTAATTATTACTTCTCTGCAAGAAATAGTCAGGTTACCCTCTGCTCAGATTTGAAGGAGATAATTCCCCTTCAGAAGCCCGGCTGTTCAGAGAAAGGGGAAGGGCACAATGGACCGAGATGCCAGATCACAGTTTTTCTTCCACATGGGACGTGTCTGTAACTCAGCCTTGGCTAAGTTTTCTGCCTCACTGTGGGAGTGGGGAGGTCTCTCTCAAGGTGAAACTTTCCCTGGAAAAACAGAGGAGTGCTGCATTTAATGAGCCAAGACAGATGTCCTATTCAACACCCAGCAGCATGCATTGAAAGTATTCGGTGTTTAGTATCTGTAGTGTCATCGTGTCTAGAGGCCACATCCAAGGTTGAGGCCTTATTGGGCTGGCCATGTATAAAACACCTAGCTGGATAAAATTCCTGACCCACAGAGTCCAAGCTATAAATTAAACAGGAGGCTGAACGAGGTGAGAGGGAAAAGAGATCCAAAGCAGAGATCAATGGGAAAACCAGCAACAGAAATCCAGCAAATTTGGCCCCACCTTTCCCTAATACTTTGCATTTCTGTCTAGAAGAGACCTGGGAAAGCTGAGAAATTACACAGAAATACTGTATTGAGGCAACTTTGTAGAAAGAGAAAAGCAGCAAAGAGCTCTAGAAAGCCAGGCTAGGAAAGGAAACACAAGGCTCAGATTCTTTAACAAATTCAATATTATGGTTTTATTTTTATAAACTGACAAACACCTGAAGACATTCAGAATAGAAAGCGAGACACAAAAAGGTATCTTGCAAGGTATTTTATTGCAGAGTACAGCTTCACAGCAACAGAGGATGCATTCCTGGAGCTCTGGAAATAAAGTCTCTGAAGACTCATGTTTTACGCATGGGAGAGGGTGACTGCTCCATGTCTCTGCAAGGGAGGGCAGAAGGCTCTGCAGGAGGACATGCTGCTCCTTTGAAGTGCAGATAATTGTTGTTCCTGATCAAAGCTCCTCTGTATCTATCAGTTAGCAAAGGTTTCTTCTACCCCACCAGATTGACCATTTATATAAACTCATTTATTCTGTTATCCTGCACAAGGATACTACAATTTGGAGAAAGCGTGTCAGTCATCATTCACCTGTACCTGATTCCTAAATATTGCATTAGATATGTAACCAGATGTACATATCTTACACTGGAGAAGGGAAAAAAAAAGGTTTTACAGGCCTGGCTGACTGAGCTGAGATCTCATTCTCTGGCTTACATGGCAATCAATGCTCCTATTGCATGGGGAAATAACTCACCTCAAAAAAAGGGAGCCTGGTGGACTCGTGTCGATAAGCACCCTGAGGCACTGAGCTGTGCTGGAGGTGCTCCCTTGAGATGCCTTTTTGGTTTCACTAATTGTGCCCGTGTGCTTGCACTGCTTGATGGAAAAAGAACAGGTCTGCTAAGATTAATCTGAAAGGGCTTGTGGTCTCTGGAGATAATTGGTGGAGAACAATTGACATAATTGCTAGTGTTCACTTTCTTTAAGTCCTTTCTGGTCAGGAGGGATCGATTTTTCAGGATTTAGACAAAAATGGACACCCTCCCCCAAATAATTTTCTATTATTGTCCCAGAAGCCAATTAACACAAGGAACTGTGGCCATTTGTTCCTCCTGGGGACTGAGCAAAAACCTGAGAGTGTATTTTAGTAATAGACCTAGATACTATAGTTATCAGCTTCTCCATCAATTTTAGGCACAATAAATGAATAATAAATCAGTTTTTGGTGGGCTTGAACTCTGACTTTTCTGAAGAATATTGAGAGAAGTTTTAGAACAAATAGATTTGTTAGATCTGATAAGGTCTAAGAGATCTTGCTGGCACTCCCCCAGCTGCTCAGGCGCAGCTGCAGGTCTGGGCTGCAGTACATCCCTGTGTTCCTATATTCTATGCTGGATTGGAGTCAACAGCCCAGCAGTAAAAATTAAGTTGAACAAGATCATGTTGTTGTGGTATTTTACCCCTTTTCTGGAACTGAAGCTGACCTGGCAGGACTCGAACCAGTTTCATTCTGCCTTATTCAATAAATGCACAAACTCCTGCCCAAAGTCTGTGTACAAACACATCTGTGATAGCAGAGTTTTGTGCTGCATGAACTTTCTCTACGCAGGAGAATGGCTCACCCCTGATCCAAGACCTCATTTACGTTTTCCAGGAATGCTTTACACTCACTTTCTCATGGAATTTGGAAATTCTGCATACAAGTTAACTTTTCCCCCTTTCCCTCCACCCCTCTCCCCCACCTTAATCCTGTTACCCTTTCTTCTCTGCTTTCCCCTTTCTTCCACCTCAACAATTTGCTTTTCCCTTGTCCTTCTGTCTCAGCCAGACATGGACAAGTGTGGTGGATCCTGATCCTTCCACACTGGGGTCCCTCCCACAGGACCTGCCCCGTCCCTGCCTGCTCTAACTCCTGCAGGGGGGCAACGAGACACAAGGGGTAACGCTGTGGGAATGCTGCACCCCCTCCAGGATGAAAGCACATGGGGAGAAAAAGGAATGGATGGAAGGGCAGGAGAAGGGTGAAGAGCCAGGGAAGATGCAGAAGGCAGTGATGAGAGTCTCAGTGCAGCAGTTGAATCCCTCCCTGTGGTTTTCAAGCAGACCCTCTTGCTCCAGAGAAGATGTAGCACCTTCCCCCTGTTCTTGGCCCCAAACCTTTCTCTCCCCAGGCCAAGAACAGCAGCACCACCCCAGCCTGTGTCCAGCAGCATGGAGAAGACACCGTCTCCCCACTTATCCCCGTCGCCATCCCTTCTCACCCTCCCGGCTCTCTGCTCCGATGAAACACAGCCCAGGTTTGTTTAGTCAACCTCAAGTGCAATGTGGTGTGTTGGCCAAAACCCTCCATGAAAATCCTGTTAATTTGTTTGATGAGCTGACTCCAGCTGCAGCCAGACGAATAAAAGCTGATTGGCTCTTTTGCTTAAACTCTCCCTAACGAGGCGAGCTTTGTGCCTCGGCTCCCAACGCCAGCCGGGCTCTGCGAGGGGTGGATGTGTGGGGAGGCAAGGGGGGAGCAGGAGGCAGGGGGAGATGCCTCTAATGGCATCATTTCCATCTCACAATAGCTAATCCTGCCTAAATCAATGAAGCCCTGGCATCCAAATGAAATTGGGTTGGAACTTGTTCAGTTTGTGATGAGCTTTTTAACCTCGGCTTCTTAATTAGCCCGGTGCAGGGTTGGAATGGGAGAAAAATGGAATGGTTTTCTCCCCGGCTCATCTTTCATCGGTAGCGCAGAAATGGTGGAATTAGATGCTAATCTTCTCGTTGGGTTTAAAAATAATCTCTGTGTTTAACTCTCCCTGGGGAGGGTGGGGGGGGATGACATGGAGGGAAAACAGAGCAGGGTTTTCACGTTTACGAGGTTGGCACCTTCCTGGGCTGTGCAGGTGTTTCCCAGGCAGGAGAGAAAGGGCCCTCGGAGGGTCCTGCAGAAAGGGAGAGTGGGACTATCCCCTCCCACAGACAGGGGGGAAGGTAGAGGGGAGGAAGGGTGAAGGAAGTCTCATCACTGTTTGTGGAATCAACTAGAACAGAAAAGTTGCAGTTTGTCTCTCAGAAATGAAGGTTGAGCTATGCCCTGGCAGAAGTGCTGCAGGTCAGGTGTTTAGAAGTGTTTCCTTGTTTCAAAGCCAGTTTTCATAGCAGGGACAAGAAGACCTCTCTGCAACTCCATATGTCCATCTTTCCAAAGGAAAGGAAGACCAGATACCCATTTCTCTTTATGCCCAGGATCAATGCTTGGTGAAGTACCATAATACTGGGGAGAACTGGGAGATCACAGAGAGCCACTTAGGTAAACAAAAAACTCTTCCTCTTCTGCACTTTTCCTCCCCAAAGAGAGTGGGAAGAAGATGAACCTTCTTTTTCCCATCAGACTCTCCAGCGGAATAAAATGTGACTTTTCCCCTAAATAATTTACAGCCTGTCTTCTTTCTGAAAGTTTTGTTTAGTACAAAATGACACTTCTTACCCTTTAATGCTCTGATGAAATGTCCTTCCATTAAAAATTTAGGAACTGGCAGCTGGTAGTAGCAGGGCAGGTGAAGTGCTGGTGTTTGCAGGCAAATCCCTTTGCACATCCCTGTCCACAGGAAGAACTGAGGACAGGATCAGTGCAGAGAAACCCCTGCCAAGCCTGTGTGTCCTGAAAGGGGGAAGAACAACTCGGAGACCAGATCTGGTGCAGCTTGAAGGGACTTTCAAGCAAGCAGAAGAGCTCAAGGTTACGTTCAGCAGAGGTGGATGGGATCCTTGACTGAGAGATGAGCCTAAGGAAGGGGAAATAAGGTCAAAGCCTTGGTCTACCACAGGCTTCCTTTGTGGCTTTGGTCAGCACTATGGGCTCAGAGCAGCAAACGTGCCTGTAATTATAGACTGTGCTTAAGATCAAACAAGCTGCAGCTTTCACAGAATGGAGCTTTACATCTTTTTGTTCATAGAACAGGAAAAACTGCTCCTTGCTTTAGTGCTTTAAACAGGGAGAAATAATTACTTCCTTTTTTTAGAGGCACATTTTGAAATACAGCAGGTGTTTTATTGCTTCTGGAGCATTATCATTGTGTTTTGAGTTCAATTTTCTAAATCTTAAAACTAGTAACAATCAGCAGTGTGGTTTCATCCCACGTAAGCTCTCCCTTGCCAGATTTAACGTTACATTTTGAGGGCATTTATTTAGTCCTGTCATTTCCTGAAGCTGCTCCGAGCTTCCCTTGCCCAGCACAAAGAGGAAGGTAGGTGTGGGATACCTAATCCCAAACTAGCTTTGTGAATGGCAGGGATGGCAAAACCCTGTCCCAGCACTACAATGACAGGGAATAAGGTCAGGATAGATTCAAGCATAGACATGCTCAGCAGCAGGAGCATTTGCCATCCCATACAATAGATCAAAAAACCATTAAGCTTGGAGAAGACCTCTAAGATCATCAAGATGATACCAGGTAAAGGCAAATGAAGGAGATCATCTGGGGGCAAACTAGTGGCAGTACTTTCAACTTTTGCCCTTCTCTCGCTGCCCATGGCCCTGTGTGTGAGGCACAATTATCTCTGAGCCCCTGGAGCTGCCCTGTGCAGTGGCCCTGGAGCTGCCCTGTGCAGTGGCTGTCTGTGCTGCAGTGCCTCTGGCCATGGGTTTTTCCCAGGTATTTCATTAATGTTCAGAAATGGCACTTCCTTGCTAATAATCTACCGACATTTAATAAACACAGCCCAAGAGTTTTATAACCTGTTAACTTCCAAGTGGCAATAATTAAACAAAAATGATAAATAATTAAGGCCTAATTACATGGTATCAGTCATTTCATTTTCCAGCAGGCGTGTTAAGTGCATTTACCACTACTGATTGGGGGCCCATTCTGCAAGCGCTCGGCACTTTCTCTGCGCGCCTGGATGGAGAATCAGGTTCCATGCAGCTTTATGGTGGAGAAGGAAAAGGAAAATGTGCTTCATTAGCTGGGTAATTGTCCCCTTCCACCACTGAAGATAATTCCCACCGAGGCTGTTGCATGACTTTGGGAAGCCAGCAAACAGAGCCGTTTGTGGCTCATGTTCCTGAGTTGCGGGAGATGGGGCAGATGCAGAACAATCCTGTGCCACACACAGAGGTGCCTCTTTCTCTCTCCTTCCCTTTGCACCTGGATCCCAAACTGGTGCTTGTACACTGGGCCACNGTTTACGAGGTTGGCACCTTCCTGGGCTGTGCAGGTGTTTCCCAGGCAGGAGAGAAAGGGCCCTCGGAGGGTCCTGCAGAAAGGGAGAGTGGGACTATCCCCTCCCACAGACAGGGGGGAAGGTAGAGGGGAGGAAGGGTGAAGGAAGTCTCATCACTGTTTGTGGAATCAACTAGAACAGAAAAGTTGCAGTTTGTCTCTCAGAAATGAAGGTTGAGCTATGCCCTGGCAGAAGTGCTGCAGGTCAGGTGTTTAGAAGTGTTTCCTTGTTTCAAAGCCAGTTTTCATAGCAGGGACAAGAAGACCTCTCTGCAACTCCATATGTCCATCTTTCCAAAGGAAAGGAAGACCAGATACCCATTTCTCTTTATGCCCAGGATCAATGCTTGGTGAAGTACCATAATACTGGGGAGAACTGGGAGATCACAGAGAGCCACTTAGGTAAACAAAAAACTCTTCCTCTTCTGCACTTTTCCTCCCCAAAGAGAGTGGGAAGAAGATGAACCTTCTTTTTCCCATCAGACTCTCCAGCGGAATAAAATGTGACTTTTCCCCTAAATAATTTACAGCCTGTCTTCTTTCTGAAAGTTTTGTTTAGTACAAAATGACACTTCTTACCCTTTAATGCTCTGATGAAATGTCCTTCCATTAAAAATTTAGGAACTGGCAGCTGGTAGTAGCAGGGCAGGTGAAGTGCTGGTGTTTGCAGGCAAATCCCTTTGCACATCCCTGTCCACAGGAAGAACTGAGGACAGGATCAGTGCAGAGAAACCCCTGCCAAGCCTGTGTGTCCTGAAAGGGGGAAGAACAACTGGGAGACCAGATCTGGTGCAGCTTGAAGGGACTTTCAAGCAAGCAGAAGAGCTCAGGGTTACGTTCAGCAGCGGTGGATGGGATCCTTGACTGAGAGATGAGCCTAAGGAAGGGGAAATAAGGTCAAAGCCTTGGTCTACCACAGGCTTCCTTTGTGGCTTTGGTCAGCACTATGGGCTCAGAGCAGCAAATGTGCCTGTAATTATAGACTGTGCTTAAGATCAAACAAGCTGCAGCTTTCACAGAATGGAGCTTTACATCTTTTTGTTCATAGAACAGGAAAAACTGCTCCTTGCTTTAGTGCTTTAAACAGGGAGAAATAATTACTTCCTTTTTTTAGAGGCACATTTTGAAATACAGCAGGTGTTTTATTGCTTCTGGAGCATTATCATTGTGTTTTGAGTTCAATTTTCTAAATCTTAAAACTAGTAACAATCAGCAGTGTGGTTTCATCCCACGTAAGCTCTCCCTTGCCAGATTTAACGTTACATTTTGAGGGCATTTATTTAGTCCTGTCATTTCCTGAAGCTGCTCCGAGCTTCCCTTGCCCAGCACAAAGAGGAAGGTAGGTGTGGGATACCTAATCCCAAACTAGCTTTGTGAATGGCAGGGATGGCAAAACCCTGTCCCAGCACTACAATGACAGGGAATAAGGTCAGGATAGATTCAAGCATAGACATGCTCAGCAGCAGGAGCATTTGCCATCCCATACAATAGATCAAAAAACCATTAAGCTTGGAGAAGACCTCTAAGATCATCAAGATGATACCAGGTAAAGGCAAATGAAGGAGATCATCTGGGGGCAAACTAGTGGCAGTACTTTCAACTTTTGCCCTTCTCTCGCTGCCCATGGCCCTGTGTGTGAGGCACAATTATCTCTGAGCCCCTGGAGCTGCCCTGTGCAGTGGCCCTGGAGCTGCCCTGTGCAGTGGCTGTCTGTGCTGCAGTGCCTCTGGCCATGGGTTTTTCCCAGGTATTTCATTAATGTTCAGAAATGGCACTTCCTTGCTAATAATCTACCGACATTTAATAAACACAGCCCAAGAGTTTTATAACCTGTTAACTTCCAAGTGGCAATAATTAAACAAAAATGATAAATAATTAAGGCCTAATTACATGGTATCAGTCATTTCATTTTCCAGCAGGCGTGTTAAGTGCATTTACCACTACTGATTGGGGGCCCATTCTGCAAGCGCTCGGCACTTTCTCTGCGCGCCTGGATGGAGAATCAGGTTCCATGCAGCTTTATGGTGGAGAAGGAAAAGGAAAATGTGCTTCATTAGCTGGGTAATTGTCCCCTTCCACCACTGAAGATAATTCCCACCGAGGCTGTTGCATGACTTTGGGAAGCCAGCAAACAGAGCCGTTTGTGGCTCATGTTCCTGAGTTGCGGGAGATGGGGCAGATGCAGAACAATCCTGTGCCACACACAGAGGTGCCTCTTTCTCTCTCCTTCCCTTTGCACCTGGATCCCAAACTGGTGCTTGTACACTGGGCCACACATGATGGGATGAAACAAACTCCAGTGAACAGACAGATGGCAGGGGTTTGGAACTGATATATCAGGATCCAAAGTTACCATCACATCCACAACTCTAACACCAATTTACAGCATTTGAAAATATCTGCTTCCCAAGCATTTTGGCTGGGTACTGACGACTATTCTGAGGACAGAGCCATAGCTGGAGGGGCTCTCCATAGCCTCTCATAGCTGGAAAACTCAGATGGATGGAGCATGCATGGAGCTGGCTAAAAGGGAAGGAGTGGACAGCACTACAGCCCTGTGAGGGTCAGAGCCTGCAGCAGGCACAAGTGCAGGGCACTGAAGTCCTTGGTGCTCTTAATGGGCAAGGATAGATGGAACAGTCTGACACAGGGTAATAAAGAGGGGATGAACTGATGGTACAGGAGACTGAAACTGTCTGGCCAGGGTGCAGGAACAGTGCAGGGCTGGTGAAAGGATCAGGAGGGAAAGCATGTGCTAAATCCACTTAGTTATCTGCTGCCGGGACAGCATTTGTTTGCTACAGGGAATAAATGGCCTCCATTGCTTAGAAAGCAGGGAATTGGTTTAACTGATCTCTAGTGGACTCTTAGTCAAGGAGGAGCCTTGCACGTGCTTTCCCTTGCTTCCCTGAAGCCGTACATCGAGCTGGCTTGCTTCAGCTAATTTCCAAATGGCTGCAAAGGGCTTCCCGGTATTCAGGCAGCAAATTCCTCTCAGGTTTTATTTAGCATGTTCCAGTTCACTCCCCCCCTCCTCCCAGACAGATGACATAATTTGATTTTCCCCAATGAATCTCGTTCCTTGTTTTACCCAACCCCACTCTTGCCAGTTTTGGTTATGTCTGATGGTCCACGGGGGCTTCCCAACATTCCAGTGCTGTCAGCTCCAGCGCTGTGGTCATGGTTTGCACAAATTTACTGCAGCGTGGGGTGGACAGAGATGCAAACTCAGACCTGGGAGTGTGCTGTTTCGCTGTTTTTCCATTCGACTGTCCTGGGTGAGAGCTGGAGAGCTTTATACTTCGGAAGGGTTTGTTTAAATCGGAAAGCATCAGTCGTGCAGATGATCATGGTGAATTTGGCTGCTTCTAGGGGTTAAGGAAGGACTGTGGACGGCAGAACTTTCCTGGTCAGCTCACTGTAGCACTTCACATCCGCTTAATGAGCTTTTCTGTTTGGGTTCCAAGGCAGCTATGGATTTTACTTTTCAATTTGTGTTTCTTCTCCAGGTAGAAAGAGAATCAGATACAGGGTCAAGTTGTGGCCACTGAGTTATCATGTTAACTCTTCAGCAGGAGCCCTGTGGGACTTGCGAGCCCGCTGCAAATGCCATGAAGCCCAGCTCCTTTATTAGGGGATAAGCTGGGCTGAATCACTTCACATCTGCCATGGAGGAGTCCATGTGACGTCAGGAATGGGTCCGCAGCTGTAAAGTGATAACTCGTAATGTGTGGTGTCTAGTGCAAAATTTCTTGTTTAATTGCACACTGTGAGCACTAAAGAAGAAGTCTAAACCAGCATCCCAATGCAACATTTATCCTTTCTGCTCTCATCAGCCAGCCCTACCCAAAAATAGCACTCACATCCCTGGCCCCTCACTCATCTTTCTACTGAGATTCAAATCTACTCAGGGAAACACAAACTGCCCTGCAAGCGAAATCTGTCCTGTGAATCACAGAGAACCTTCAACATCCTCAGAGAACTCAATATTCCCACTTCAGCAGCTGGGGACTCAATCAGCCAAGGTGTCTCTTTACCACCCGAAGCATTACATAATGAAATGCCAAGGAAACCACCTCGCATGGGTAGAAAGTAAATTCTCCACGGGGGAGAATATAGTGAGGGAAGTGAGTGGAGATGCATTAGCAGAGCAATGAGGATTCTCGCAGAAATGGGGGCACATGTCAGCTGCACCCCACTGTGCATGATGTGTGGTGCTGCGTTCGAGGAACTGAAGCATCCTCAAGCACCAGATTGCACAGAAATGTGGGATTGCTGCAAAGGAAGTGGAAACTCTGAATCGCTGGATAACTCTCTGTGCCTGTCGTGATCTGCCATGGAGATGTAAGGGCTTGTTCTGACCCAAAAGCAGGTGTTCTGGTCTGAGTTGGCTAATTCAAGGTATTTGGGGTTTGACACCTTTTGAATGTGTGGATCTGTTTGGAGTTCCACCCTAGAAAGGGAGGAGAATAAAACATGGTGGCAACTCCCTGTCCTCCAGGTGCCTGCTGCTCCTAATATGAATTATTTACAAATTAAGGCTGTGGGAATAGTTTCTTTTCCAATGACATCACCTTAGGTGACGTCTTGTCCCATCATAAGGGAAAGGTTGATTGCTCCATTCTATCCATGACAAAATTTCTTCCAAAAATTACTTTTTCAAGGGCTGTTTTCACACTCAAGATTCCACTTAGCGAGAAACAGTGAGCTATTTAGAAATGTCTTAAGCGCTGATTTTAAAGAATCCAAGTCAGGAGTGCCAGTATAGCCTGTTCAGAGTGAAAAATAGACCTTCTTTACTAAAAGATGGAGAAATAACTGTATTTCCCCTCTTTCCAGTTGCCCTGAGGTAGCTGGGCTATTTCAGCATCCATACTTAGCCCAGCCATCAGAGTGCACTACTGGGTTGGAGGATTTCACCTGAAGTTATTGCAGCATCAAGGAAAATGGGCACTTGTGCAGCACAGCCATAGTTTTCAGTGGAATTTCTGGAATGGCTGGATGCTCTATCCATGAATAGAAAAGGATCTACAGAACCTGTTTGCTGGGCCAAGAGTGATGGTAAAAGAAGTGTGGACATTGCAGCAGTGGGAATGCAAAGGTCTGATCCGTGGAAAAAGGTCTCTGAGGGTTGGAAGGAGTGATGCAGAGAAGGGAGTGTTAAACGCCTGGGTGGCTCTGTGCATGGACAGATGTTTCCAGAGGTGTTCCCAGTGAGACCAGCACCTGATGCTCGGACGTGGCAAATGTGCCCATCACCAAGAGCTGGCCCACAGGTGTCTGGCATAAGACAAAGAGCCCAAAGTTGCTTGAGACTGTGTTAGGCTGTTATTCCACAGAAGCCACTCTCCTTCTTGCTCTGCAAAGAGCTTATAAGGCCCGAAACACCCTCAGCTGTGATTCTCTATCTTTCTGTCACGTCCCAGTTTGCATTTTCTGGTCCTCTCACCAGTCACTGCTGTACAAACTCAATTGCTTTGAATTACTGAGGCCCTGGTCTGTGCTGCCATATGTGTTGGTGTCTGGGTATGAAATATTTATTGGAAGATTCATTATTTGGGCATTAAATATTAATTCATGCGAGGGAATGAATTGGATGATTTGTATTTGTTTTTAATGAATTGCCTCGGAATCGGAAATGTCTGGTTTCCAAAGGGTGATGCTTGGGGGCAGCTGGTTTTTCTCTCCTGGATTTTTGGTGGAAGTGTTTATTGCCTGCCCTTCAGATATCCTTTTCCCCATAGTTCCAGGCTGCCTGTGCTCTGGAGATTAACTTTGCTATCAATATGTTTGTGTTTTGTTTACAAACCATGCCGTTTAAGAGAACTTCCTTCTGCCACTTTTCCCCCTTCCCCCATCACAAGTCTCTCTCTCACACACACACAGAAGAGACTTAAGATGCTCAAGCATCAATATAATTGCGTTACCAGGAAATGTCTCATTGTGTTCTGTCTCTTTAAGTGAAGTTTATGGCCTGAAAAGTAATTGATTTGCAATGGTATTTAAGACAAGAGCTGGAGGATACTGCTGTGCTTTTCTGCAATACAGTAGCCTGGAGAAAACCATTGCTAAAGTAAAAACATTGACTTTTTTGGTGATGTGGTCTCTTCTGATGCACTCAGCAGGGCCAAACTTTGCTCTATTTTTACAGAATTATCTGCTATTTTTACAAAGGTAGTTTGGACATTCTACAATCTTGCAAGTTGTGCTGTAGTTTAGGCAGTGGGTGCAGGAAGGGAAGGCAGAGCACTCCACACTTTGGAATGCTGCTCCCTCCTTGATCTTTTGCTTCGGATTAGGTTTGAGCTTTTTTTCTTTTTCTTTTTTTTTCCCCACAAGGAAAGTTAGTTTTATGATGGGGTCTGGCAAGGCTGGAGAATCCACCGAGGTTTAGGTACCTGGTGTATAACGGCACCATGGGAGGGAAAAATACATGGTTGATTATGGGTAGGGACAATGCCAAGCCAGTATTAGGGGGTAGGATTAGAAAAGGCAGATGGGAAGATTTTCCTAATACACTTGAGCCCTTTGCACAATCGCTCTGTCAGAAAAACTGTAAATTGGAGTGAGAACATAAAAGTCCCTGAGTTGTTGGCAAATCTCCTTCTTCTTTCAGCAGGGTTTGAATCTGACCTACCCTCTGAGGTGCAGGAATATAACAGAAGTTGGGTATTTTAGCTTGAAAAAAAAGATCAGACAAGGATAATCTCAGTAACAGACCTGAGCAACCAAATGCAGGAAACTTTTCTTGCAGCTCACAGGGTGTGCTGCAGTGCCCATCCTGGGAACATCAGAGCCCAGCCATTTCCCTGGGCTGAAATGATGGAGGAACTGGGATCAGCTGCTGAGCCAGTAGGAGCAGCAATAGTCAAGATGGTCAAGGTAATACTCAAATAAACCATTTTGTGTGAGAAGACTTCTGTCAGCAGCAAGTGGATCTTCTCAAGGAGAGACAAACTGCCTGAAATCAGTGTTTGGGAGCTTTCCAGAGATTCACCTACAGAGTTAATCAAGAATCCCTGGAGAGAGATACCCATGGTGAGATATATGTGGTGACTTCCCATTGTTACATACCATGCAGAATCCTTTCCTGGGAGAGGAGGCATTGGTGTGTCAAAAATCAGGCTGCATCAGGGACAGGGTGACAGTAAGTCTTAGGAATTCCAAGGGAATATCTACTGTGTATTTTGCCTTTAGTAAATTTTCCTTCTTATGCTAGACAACTTAAAATCAAGGAATTTAACACACAGTTTCAACATCTCCAATGGGAACTGGATGCCTTCTGTGAGTCAGATCGCTCCAGAACTCACACCCAGACACAAAGCTACAGATGAATAAAAATTACTTCATTCAACTACATCAGAGATCAAGCCCAGATTGTAAAGTTTATAAAAAATGTAAAACAAGTAATCTCCTTGTTCTGACTGTCAGAAGGGACTGGCTCCCTACTGCCCAGAGCTTACTGGTGTGTTCTGCATAACCCTCCAGTTGGGTGTTGTGGAAGAAGCTGAAGCTCCACAGAGCAGGCAGGGAGTCAGGAGATGCACAGAGTGGTGATCCTTGTTTCCCATGGCCTGGAATTCAGGAAGCTTTGCCTTCCCAGGAAATCCAGAGCCCTTGGTGTCTGTCCCTGTTTCTACAGCAGGGGACACAGAGGTTTCAGGAAATGAAGGTGTCTGCAATGCCTTTGTTGGACTTTTTGCTCTTTTTTGCATATATTAATTATGTATAATGATTTTCTAAACTGACACATGAACATTGTCCTTTCTGCTCTTACAGGGAGTGACATTCTCTGTGTTCCCCTTCCTTCTCCACCTTAAGGGGAGGTGACTCCTCCTTAACTTAATCTTTTATATACTCACTGAATAATAAGCTTTTCTGGTCATTTACTCAGGAAGGATTTGTCATTCCAATATTTCATTAATCCTATAACATAAACCCCAGAAGATGTGTACATGGCTGAGCAGCAGGATATAATTCCTTGGGTAGCCTTCACAGCTTAAATACAGCACACACTGTAAGAGCAGAGAAGTGTTGAAGGGAGGTGTCAAACCCACCATTTCCCACCACTTTTGGGACCACTGACTTTTGTCATGGGAGTGTTAATTAGACATTAGGAGGAGACAAGGGGATTCCAGCAGACTAAAGCTCCTCTGTCTGTGGGAAACCCCAAGCTGCTACAGAAATTATGTGAATTCAGGTAAATGTAATTTGTTCATGCAATTTTGGTCCATCCCTATGCCAGTGGCTCCACGTGGATCAAAGGACTGCTCTGAAAGTTGCCAGGGGTGTTCTCTGCCTGCTGTGCAGGGCATTGTCCCTCCGACATGTGGTTTTCTTAGGGATGTGCCTGCTCTCTCAAACACCCAGGGAAAACTGCTTTTCTGGGATTATTACAGAACCTCCTGGGGAAAAGACAAATCAGACTTTTTATCTGCTTTTCTGCTTGCCACAAGCTAGTCCCAGCTTCTAACCACTAAAGGCACTTCTCTGCTCTGTCAAAGGACTTAAGATGATCAATTTATAATGTCTACAGAGTGGTAGGATGAAAAGATGTTCTGAAAATGCCTTGGATGAAAAGATGCTGTAAAAAAATAATCTTTACCCTGATAGACTGATTACAATCTATTGTGCCATGGATTAGTGGGTGAGTATTTATTCAGCTTATTTTTTTATGCCTGTGTACAGATGCTCTGGACCACAATGACCTCTTTGAAGTCATTATTGGCTCTTGCATCCATGAGTAGCATAGAGGGCACATTAATAAGCTGTGTATAGAAAAAGACAGTGAAGTCCCCAAGAAGTCATTAAGAGTCTATTGTGTCAGTCCGACTGTAGCCCACAAAAGACACCGAATCTATAAGCTAAAAATATCCTTTGGAGATGCTGTTGACACAGTTATTTCACATTGGCAACAACATCCTCCCCACACAGACACATGGTCCCCTTGCTAGTCCTGCTCAGAGCATTGCATGTTCCAGAAGCACCTGGCTTTTCTTGGGATTCAGGAGTCTCCAAATGGCACTTTCCAGCTCTGTTAGTGAAGTGCCAGAGATGACAGGAACTGAAATTTTCCCTCTGTCCTGCAGCCCCCGTTCGGTGAAATGCTGCACAAATACCCAGCTAGAGCCTGCTGTTGTGTCAAAGGGCTGTGGCAGGAAAGAGCAGGAGAGGAAAAGATGGGAAGGAAACAGGTACTCACCCAAAGGTGCTCCAAGCCCACAAAAACACTGTTTCCTGGGTCTAAGCAAATGTAAAGAAGGAGAATTCACCTCAATCCAACACAGTCTTTTCCTGACAATACCGTTCCTGTTAGTCCCAGGTGCTTGCTGGGACATTCCCAGGAGTCAGTTCCAGAGGTAACAAACCTTCTCAGTGGGGCAGCTCAGGTGACTCACAGCTCTTGCTCTGGGCTCTTTGCAGGCTCCAGACATCACCACATTTTCATGGAATTCCTCAGAATTTCTGGCCTTAGAGACAGTTGGGTTTTTTGTTGTTTGTTTGTTTGTTTGTTTGTTTGTTTGTTTTTAAATGTTGTTCCTAGTCAAAGCCAGCACTATGTGTTCAGCCTTTATTTTAGACTGAAGAAATCCTAATCTAAAAGGAAAACTCCCAACATCCTTAGTGCAGTTATCACTGTTGATGGAAATAAACAACACAACTCCCCACAGCAGCCCAGTTTTATTGTAAAAAAGCTAAACAAGACCAACACAGAATTTCACCCAGACACCTAAAACTACTTTAATCTATTCCTGGAAGTGTGTAAAATATGACAGATGTTTCAATAGAGGGTTTAAAGAGTCCTTTAATAGGGACTCATCTCACCCTAACATACTCTGATCCTGCAAACAGAGGTTGCAGAGTATAAACAAACAAAGAGAAAGATGGGAACTGATGTAAAATCCACCTCTGTTTTTCCTTTTCCCAATTAAAAAGATAAGGGACAATATTATTCCCTGCCTTTCTTGGCTGCAGAGTCTCCAATATTGTGTCTAACCCATGCTGAGTAATGTGTATTGATTGCTTTGTTACAAGTTTTATCGTTCAGTCCATCACCAATAAAAAGTTTATGTAAAGCAAGAGCTGAAGGAAGCAAGTGAGAGAAAGTGAACTGGAGAGTGGGGATGCACACAGGGGGCAAATGTTGCTTTATTTCCACACAGATATCCCATGCCCAAATTTCAGCAGCAGGAATTTGGTTTTCCTCACCTTGTTTTAAAGCCTTTGGAGGGAAGGATTTGGTTGGGGTTTGGTTTTATTACTTGCTCATGTTCAAGTTTTCTTAGGGAAAAAAATAGCAGGAGAGAAAGGGAAAACCAAGTGAAGATGCTAAATTTGCATATGAAAAGGAATGCAAGACTTTTTTTACTTCATTTAAAAGGAAAGGGAAGGAAAATACACAGGATTTACAGCAGGAAATGAGTTGGCACGACAGTTTTTAGGGCTGGGTTTCATAGAGGTGATGTGGTGGGTGTAATTACCAGCACTCCTCTCTGCTTCTCAGAGGCTTCTTGGCTTAAAATATTTTTATTTCCATGGCCAGATATTATTGCATGATGTGTAGGATGTTAGTAGGATGATAAAATAAATGGGGCTAAATAATGACACTGCTTGTAAAGGGGGAGGCTCCCCTTTTCCTTCTGCCTGAGTTCCATCCGATTTGCCTCTTAAACACTGGAACTACCCTCTCCAGTAAGCAGGTATGGAAATAAATATGGATATAAATACAGGGGATAAAGGAGGGTTTGATGATTGGCCCAGACCCACCCAGGACCCTGTTAGGACACGGCACCAACCCTGTGGTGCTGGCAGAGGGCTGTGGGGTTCATTGTGGGGACCCTCTGCTTTGCCCAGCCCTCCTTCCGAGCTGCATTTGCTGCTGGATTTCCCTGCAAAGCATCACAAGGGCATTTATCAGTCTCGGTTCTTGCGGTTCCATTAACTTTTCTTGGCCTCAGACAATAAAGCCGTGGAGTTAATTTCATTCATTTAACCAGTGGGGAGGGAGTGGGGGTGAAAAATAGACTGGCTGCATTGTCTTTTACTCTGATGGATACAGGATGCCTTGCACACATCCCCGACACAGTCAGCAGTGTCAGCACTCACCAGCGTCTCCAGCTTTGCAAATAATGACTCACTTGGTTCAGTGGTCAAGCTGAAGCAAAATCATGGAGAAAAAAAAGCTCTTCAAGGTTATTCAACAAAATGTTTTGACCCAAAACTGAAAGTTTACTGTTTTTTAAGGCATTTATTTTTGTTTTTTTTTTTTTTTTTTTGTGTGTTGTTTCTTTTTCCAAGCAACAGAAGTGTCAGTTTCAAAAAGAAAGTGTTATTTCAGAGGGAAAAGTGGAAGCATTTTGTTAGGAAACAGAAATGTGGGAAAATGCTTTGACCTCTCTTCTCTTTTCCTAAGTTTAACATTGTATATTTATCCTAGGTTAAATTCTTCACATGCTGAGCCTGAACTAAGTAGTACCACAAATCACTTCCCCCAGATGCCACATATTGGTGAATTAAGAATTTTCAACAAAGAATGTTGCCTTCCTCTCTTCCTTTGATTCTGGTTTTGCCCAAGTGACATGCAAGCAAAAAGCACTGTAGCAGAGAAGAGGGAAGTGTCAGCTGGGACATCAACATCACTTTTTGAGAGTGGAATTGGAAGAGGAACAAACGTGGAGCATTCCTTCTTTCCCCTCCTCCAGTATAATAGTTTTGCTCCAGCTTTGAGGCTGCCTGTTTACCAGCACTCTGCTTGGGAGGGAGGATAGTCCTCTGTGCTCTGGGAAAACTGGAGAGTGTGGAACAAAAGCATAACCATGGGTCACTAGAAGGTGATGCCAAGTGAAAAACAGGACAGACCCCAGCAGATGTGAGAGTGGTGAAAGCAAGAAACAAACCCCTATTACCCATTACTATTACCAGCCTCCCTCGTCTTGGAGTTAAAAATGGGCTATTTGCTTCACTGTAGCAGAATTTTGGTTCAGAAGCTGCAAGTTGGTGTTGGTAACTTTCTAGTAAACCCAAGGAACTTGTCAAACAAATCCCTTTTATCCACAAATTAAGGCATTGGTTATTTATGTTATTCTCCATCAACGATGCTTAGTTAAAGAAGGAATACACCACCCCCTAATCTCGTGATCCTGTTTGGAAACCTGGGTGTGTGTCACAACGTGATTGAATCACCCACTCTACAAAGATGCAACTTGGTGAATTCCAAGGGAATCCAAGCTTTGAAATGAAAGAAAAAAGAAGAAAATAGCCTAAGGGACACCCAGGGCAATAAAAAATTCTTTCAACTAAACACAGCATTGGAGTGATACAGCTTGATGGTGACCTTTTTCACCCTCCAACGTGTCCTGTCTGCGATGGATGAACAGCTATGTTGGTTCCTTTGGGCTAAAGGGAACAAAAGCAGTGCCGGGGCTGCACTGGTGGTGCTTCACTAATGCGCGCTAAAATGCAGCAACCTCTAGACATGAACAGGACAGAGCTAAAGAAAACTGTATGAATGAAGGGTGGAGAGAGAAAAGAGAGGGTTGGCCAAAAAAAACACAAACTCCCTTCAGTCTGAAAGATTAAGGTTTGGTACAAAATAGACTCCGAGTACCCTGGCTGGGGGCCAGCTGGCCCTTGCCAAGGGCTGACAACTTCCCGTGGCAGGTGTCACTTTGTACATGAGGAATGAGGGATTGAATCACAGCTACAGAGTGCAACTTGTGACAGCTGTAACCTGCCCTGTGCCCACTCCCAGCACCTTATTTCCATAGGCACAGCAAATCCCTTTCATTGACTCAGGAACAAGAGGTTTTTGCTGTGTTTGAGTGAGTAAAAAACCAAATGATTCTCTTCCTAATTAGCCTAATGAGCCTTTTGGCTCTCACATGATGACAAGTAAATGAATTTGCCCTTTCTTTGACAAGTTCTTATGGGAATGATCCGAAGCCTTTCGTAACAATGCATCAAAAGTACAAAGTCATTAAAAACAGTTGTCCAACTATGAAATTAGTTATTGATTAATATTGCTTCCAGACAGCCATATTGTTCATTAAAAAAAAAAAAGGGATTTCAATGTTCATATTTCTTCATGGAAGAGGTTATTGAAATATGCAAAACATTTAAGATCCCTAGGTCATATATGTCTATATTTCTGTGCTCAGACACACCCTGGTTTTGTTTGGAGCTCCACAGGGGTCTTGCACTCAGAAGAAGTTGTTGATCGCTGTAAACATCTCGGCTGATCTCATCTGGATGTGCCCTCTGCCAGCTGCAGAGATCAGCTCGCCTGGAAGAAGCTTCACTGAAAGGAGCAGAGCCAGTCCTGCTGTGAGTCACAGGGAGTTTGTCACCTCCCAGCTTATGCAGCACAGCTAAAAAGAGAACAGAGGCCTCCTAGAAGGGGCTGAAAGGCCCACGATCTGTGAATAGAGCCAGGAAATAACAGTCATATCAAGTGTTATTAAAGGCCAAAAGAGCTGCCTTAGAGTGAACAAGAGCGTAAACACTCTGTGAGCAACGGTCCATCTCCACCAGGATGATTTCCGTGGTCACCCAGACAGGTCAAGAGATGGGTGTCTGCACTTTTGTACCATTGAGCCTCCATAATCCCTCAGTCTTTGAATGGAGAGAAAGGAAAATGATGCAGGGGGGAAAGAATGGAAACAGTGAATCAAGCCTTGGAATCACAGTAACCAGAAAAACTGGGTTTTTTTAACATTGGGGTGGTCAACAAGGTGAAAAGACTGGCAGATCACAGTGTTAAAACTTTGTATATTTAAAACCACAATACATTTTGTAATTGTCTCCCTTCCACAGAAGATTTCTCAGAATCTCATAAAATTCCAAGTGCATTTTGGGTTCTGTTTCATTCTGAGGTCATTGCCAGTCAGCTTGCATTTGTGGGCTGAGCTGACCAGAAGCTTTCCAAAGTATAGTGGCTTTTCCCACATAAATAACTACTTACTGAAAGCAACGTCTGGCAGAAAAAAACACAAAAAAAACAAAAAACAAAAAAACAAAGCATATTTCCCTGAAATTTCAGTTCTCAGAGGAGTCTGGCCCAGCAAATGGCACAGTTCTAATATTGTTCCTCCACTACAATTGCCTCAGAATGATTACTCTTCTATTTCATCCTCAGCTGATTAGTCCCTCGGCTCAATTGCTTTCAAATGAATAAAATACCATCTATTTGTGTTTTTGCTTCTGTGGGAAAAATTCTGCTTATTGTGGTAAACTAAATAGATTGGTTTTGTCTGTGTGAGGGTTTGTTTTGAAGAATGAAATAATTTTGCTGGAACTGGAATTCTGATTTTTAAGGCTCTCTACTGCAGCTCTTCTATTGTGTGTTGATTTGAGAAACAGTCTGGATAGCTGATGCAAACAGCTCTGGAAGCTTGAACTGACTTTTGGAATCATAGAATGGGTTGGAAGGGACCTTAAAAATCATCTGGTTCCACCCCGTGCCATGGGCAGGGACACCTCCCACTATCCCACGTTGCTCCAAGCCCTGTCCAACCTGGCATTGAAAATTTCCAGGGATGGGAAGTGGGCAACCTGTGCCAGGGCCTGCCCAACCTCACAAGGAAGAATTTCTTCCATATCTCACCTGAATTTCCCCTCTGTCCGTTTGAAGCCATTGCCCCTTGTCCTGTCACTCCGTGCCCTTGTAAATAGCCTCTCCCCATCTTTCCTGTGGGTTCCTTCACGTACTGGAAGGGCACAGTTGGGTCACCCCAAAACTTCTCTTTTCCAGGCTAAACAATCCCAATTCTCACAGCAAAGCTGCTCCATCCCTCTGATCATCCTGGTGGCCTCCTCTGAACTCTCTCGCTCAGGTCAATGTCCTTCCTCTGCTCTGACCACAGTCATTTAAGAAATACTGTACTAAAAAGATATTTAGTCCTTGCCCTCTATTTCAGGATAAGGTGTTCAGATAGTCAGGAAAAATTTGAGATAGTCACACAACATGAAGCTCATCAGGTTTGCCTATTATTTCTTATCAAATCTGAAACATGCCAGGTGGAATTTAGATGGAGATATTTGGCATTTAACAAACCTTTGCTACATGTCACTCATACCCAAGTGATGGGCACTTCAAAGAAGACCAAGGTGGAGTTTTGGGCACTTTTTTAGACGTTTCTTTGGACCAGAATTTCTTACTTAAAAGCCCTGTAGTGAAGGCTCACATTTCTGATAAATTTCCATGCATTATTAACCTAATTGGACCCAACATATATTTTGAGATTCTCATTAATATTTTTTAACACATTGCGGCATCTTTACCCTTGAGCAGTCAACCGAGTTCTCATCTCCATAAAAATGGGCTCCTCATAACCAGACAATATCCAATCACTTCCAGTCCATAAGGTAAATTTCCTCTATATTCTTTCCATTTTGCAGTTTTCTCACCAATCAGCACAATAACTTTCAGCCTATGGGTTATTCCTCCATAAACCTTGCCCCTGTTGCCAGCGGCTGCCTGGGAAGGAGGGAAACTTGAGTTGCAGGACGTGTCAAAGAGATAATCTCAGGTTAAAAGGAAAAGAACAGAGCTCTTAGCATTTCAGCTGAATTGCTCCACTTATTCCTCTAATTTCTACCCCTTACTTGTTCCAATCATCTTCAAAATTAATAAATTAATTGCAACAGGTTAATAATATGCCAATGATACATTATTTACCAATATTGACCAGTATATAAATGGTATAACAGCTCACTGGTTGTTAAGTTACTTGTGAATTCATCGGTGTAGCCGGAATGTTTTGGAGTCCAATACCTGAATACCAGAGTGATGTGATACAAAAAACACATGTATGTAGAATGACCCTAAGCTAAAATGATTACTGGTGTTTGTTAGGTGCTGTGGCTGCAGCAACAGTGTTAATCAGCCAGAAAAATTATTAGGTAAAATTATTTTTTAAATGTAAATTTAGGAGTTTTTTAATTGTTATTATCTAAAATTGAACTGTGTAGATTATTTTAAGTGGGTAGGTTTTTGTTTGTATCCATGAAATTGCTACCATATTAACAAGATTTTCCAGACATTAATGGATTGATTTTGGTATAATTGTAACTATATTAATACATTCCAATTACCTCTAAGTAAAATTTAAATTAAATTAGATTGGAAAAATTAAAAATGTTTGAAAACCCTGCATGGAAACCTTGAGGCATCATGAGATTGTTGTTTCTCATCTCTAATATCATTCATTCTGCAACTGAGAACACAGCATAAATAGTCTTGCTTCTCCCAAGACTTGTAAACTTATTTTCTGTACATTTCAAAACCAACTTAAAGGTCTCTCCATAAAGCCAAT
The DNA here is from genome assembly GCA_013396735.1 of Grallaria varia. NCBI lineage: Eukaryota > Metazoa > Chordata > Aves > Passeriformes > Formicariidae > Grallaria > Grallaria varia. The sequence continues at coordinate 46,141 of VWZG01009679.1, forward strand.
ATAATTATTTTTCCCCTCAGTGATGGAAAAATTGTCTCTGGCTGTTTCCTCAGTTCTGTTGGTTTCTTATTGAAGAAGCTGATGCATAGACGATCCATTTATAACATGAAGATGTTCAGCCACAAACAGGAGTTTAAATACAGAGTGGAAACACTGGCAGTGGTCTGAAAGAGAGCAGGTGGTCATGACAGACACACAGCAATCTTCCAGCACCACAGACACTTTGCGACAACCCAAAGCCCCAAGGGCAAAACTACACTGTGGTCATGGCCACACTGGGCCCTCAGCAGGGTTTGGTGGCAGATCCAGGCTGAGATACCTTTCATCTGGTCTTGGAGAACACAATTGTACTCCAGCTTAGCCAAGATCTGCTTTGGTTATGTTGTGCTAGATGAGCTTAGGTTGAAATTGGCTTCAATTGGAACCTCTTCTGTGACCAAGTTCTTTCTAACCTTGACCAGAGTTCATCTCTGTTCATCTCTCTTAGGGTGCTTGATAGGCTGCATTGATATGGAGAACCAAATTTTTTTAATAGGGGCTTTAAATTTATTAAAATAGAGCTGCCATTTTCCCCTTTAGCTAGATTTTTCCAGGTGTACTGGCTTCTGTGGGCTTCACAGCCTTGCCAGATATTTAACTGGCAACTAGAACAAGCACAAATCAGACAAAATCCACAGTTTAGATCATCTGTTCTCTGCGAGAATTAGACTGATGCAAGTTGCACTGAGAACCAGCAAAAGCCATCCCCCTCCCTGCAGCAGAGTCATCCGTATGGAGAGAAAGGTGCTCCCAGGGAAGAGATGGCTTGCAGAAAGGTGTTTCTTAATTGCATTTTGGTTCCAGACCCTCTGGTGAACAGAGACACACCGGGAACAAATGAAAGTTTCTGGTGTTGAGGGGAAAAAAAAAAAAGAGGAAAAAGTTTTGCCTCTTAGAGCAGGGAAATAGTTTGAGGCTATGTTTTAATTAAAATGAATATCTGCGCTATCTTAATGTTATTGCCTGTTAAGTGTAGCAGGGTGATTTAGAGTTCTGTAACACAATTATGCTCCGGTAATGAAGCTCCGCAGAATTATCCCAGGAATTCAAAATGCAGAGGGGAGCAGTAGCTCTCATTTGTAACCATGTTACAGCCTCTATTGTTACAGTATTTTCTGTTTTCCTCAAAGATTAACTCAGTCGTATTTAAGTCTCTGGTTACATTAAAGAGCGATGGGGAGCTGGTGACAGCTGCTGTTTTACCAACCCTGTAGTGAATCCATTCAAGATGATGTTCTCCCAGAACAGACCTGGCCGTCCCAACCAGTCCATGCTCCTGCTCTCTCTTTGGGGGGCAGAACCCAGGTCATTAATGAAATATCACATGTAACGGGGTTCTGCAGGTGAGACCTCAGGTGAATTGCCTTCACAGGTCACATGGAGCCTTTTAGAGCTGCTTTACACCTTTACATCTGATGTGCTGAGGAGGTCTTGTCTGCTCGTGGGCTCCTGATTGGGATTCCTGCTATGGAAAAGGGCTGTGTGGGAGCAGGCAGCTCCCTGCACTGCTTGGTTGACTTCCATATACATGAAAAAACCCACATTTCTACATTTTCAGCTGTGCTTCCAATACAAAAAAAGTTACAAACCTCAAAAGATGCTGGAGTTACGTATTTAGATATCGAGTCTGACCTCCAGGGAGTACCTGGGTCATGCCTGGGTTTGTGCCTCAGTGAACTTGACCTTGTGAGCCAGAAACACTCAAATCAAGCAGGTTCATCCTTATGTCCATCCATAAGAAATGCTGATTGATTCACTCCAAGAATTCATGTGGTCAGTCCACAACTGAGCCACACCACAAGCCCTTCAAGTCCCCAAAAGGTCTTTTCTTGAGTGAGATGCTGAGTTACAGAGTGACTGTGGGACTGTAGACACTCCAAAACCTGCCCTCCCTCGAGAACTCTTCACCTCTGGCTGAGAAAAACCCAAGTTTTTCCTTCTTGAAAAGGGAAAACTGGAGAAAGGAACAAACCCTGCCAGTTTTTATTCCACTTTGGAAACAAATTTGTTTGGCACTGAGGAAAGATGAACACTGAATCAGAGCTTGATATTTCAATTTGTGGCAAACGGATTAAAAGCAGAGAGGAATTGATACAATAATAAGAGCAATCCTCAGGAACACCTCTAAACCCCTATGAGAGACTCCAGAAGTCTGATTAATCCAACAAAACAGTCTTTGGATACTCTCTCTCTGCTTCCGTCTATTTTTTTTTTTGTACAATTTCATGTCACAACTAGGGTTCAGACTGATCAAATCAGGCCTATCTTTCAACCTTACAGGATTGTTAGTGTTTAAAATCTAGCACCATATTCCTGCAGATACAGAGATTCCAACTCCAACCAGGTGACACTTTTGGGAGGAACAAAATAAAAATGGGCAATAAAAGCATGTTTTAAAAATGTCTTGCAGCTCTGCTCAATAGTTCAGTTAGAAATAAACTGGGATGAAAGAAATGTTTCAAACCAGAGATGTGCAGGGCTTCTTTCAAAATGGAATGTTTCTATTTGCCTGCTTGAAACTAATTTTAGTTTGTCCATTTCTTTCTGGTGGAGTTTCTTGCAACCACGTTTCCCAGATCTTAGCAATAAGAACAGCTCTTTCTTTCAGGCCCTGGTCTGTTCACACTGAGCTGTGCTTTTCTGCCTTCAGGCCTTCCAAAACATTAACCAATGGGGCAAAATGCTGCTCAACATGTGTAAAGACCTTGCCTTTCACCTTCAGGTCAATCCCACCTCTACGACCCAAAAAGTACAATTGTACATTGTTCAGTTTTACCTGAGGAGTAAAGGCTGTCACCTCACAGCTGCGTGAAAACCCACAGCTTAAGCATCAACTCGAGGCAGGAGCTCACTGTCAGTATAAAAAATAGGTCAGTCCATTTTCTGCAGAAAACATTCCTCCTGCAAATTTTTGGTCCTTCTCCAATCACCTGCTAAAAGCTCCTGACCACAGAATAAAGGCTAAGGTCAAATATCCCGGAGCTAGGAGACAATATCTCAGGATGCAGGTGTCCTTGGGCTCTGATTTAAGTTTCCATGTGTCTTCCTGCATTTGCTTATTGACTTCCAAGGCACCTATGGCCACAGCATCTGGGCTGCTGCCACAAATTAAATGCAATCAGACATTAAATCAAACTGCCTACTCAGGATGCAGAAATGAGCATCCTCCTCCTCCTCCTCCTCCTCCTGCTGCCACCGCCGGGCAGAAGAGACTCAGGAACGGCTCAAATTCATGCAAAGGCACTGCTGAGTGGGTGCATCTTGTGGTGCTCCTGGAAAGCTGGCAGGGTGGCTGTGGATTACCAGGAAATCTGCACTCCCGAACTGGAATTCCTCATCCATGAATAACAAGAAAATAAGGCTGGAAAATATCTCAAATTGCTTAAATATTCCACGGCCTCACTATATAGAGAACCTGCCCTAAGGCTTCCTTTTGGGCAAAACCTCAGGCATCATTCATGCAGCACGAGACCCTCAGGTTCACACACAGAGGCTTTGGTGTTTTATGGCTTTTTATTAGATATTTATTCTCACAGCAGGACTACTTGAATTTGCAGTAGCACGTGTTGGGGGAGATGCAGACCTCTCAGTGGCCGCTGCCTGGTGGGACTGCTCGTGCCTGCACTTGTGTTTGATCCCATTTGGGATTTTATATTCCGTATGTTACTACTGGATCCAGACACACATATGACCATTATCAGCCCGAGTGCTAAGAGCTGGAATGTATAAATTGTCTGATACAAAGGATGATTTATCAAGAATTTTTTCTAAGCAGTATAACTTAAATTCAGCCTGGTTTTGGGGTATGAAAAAAAAGTTCTATCTAGCACTGTGACTGTATGAAGTGATATCTGAATCAGTGATGGTTCATCAAAGCAGCCAAAATAGCCAGATAATAATTCAGTTTAATCCCCTTTCTTGTGAGACAGTGAGGGGGAATCTCAGGGCGTGTAAAATCTGTCTGCATGTGCCCATCTGCTTGCAATAGCTTTGTGTGGCAGCTGGTTTGGAAATTATTTGCACGGGAAGGAAAGGTCGCCGTCTCTGAAGGACAAATTCCGCCTCTCTGTCCAACAAACTCTGGGAGTCATTGGTCACCCTGGGCTGACAGCTCTGAATTGCAGGGCAATGTTTGCTGCATTTATTTCTCCAGTAATTCAGGGGGCGTGTGCGAGTGGAGGAGGTGTCGCACATTTGGCCGAGTTCACGGTGTGAAAGAGGCACTAGGCCACGGTCACCTCAAAAACACCGAGGGATATTTACAGAGCAGGAAAAAAATAATCAGAAGCTGTTTACTGATTAAACTTGAAGCAAGCCCAGGCCTTCCAAAAGAGCAATCATCTGCTATTCATCAGAGATTCCTGCAAGTCTGGATGCAAGAGCTGCTGCGGAGCTCTGGAAGTCCTTTGTGTTCAAAGTCACTTTCTGCTGTTAGTCTTAAGGAGCCTTTAGGAGCCTTAACTGAGCCTGGTTTTACTTCTGGACAGAGAATAAAAGACATCAGATCCAGTCAAAGGACAGAGATGAAGTAACAGCCCTTATGTTGGGCATCATGCTCAGAAGCATCCCAGCCTTCCAGAGCCGTGCTCTAAACCCCCACCCATGGGGCCACTCAGCACCCGTGACTGGAGCCCAAATCTGCATCTCAACTACACCTTCAGCCACAGTCAGGAAGGAGCTGCAAACTTGCTGGACAAATAAAAACTGTATTGGGTGAAAAACGACTGAGGATTCAAGTTCATTCCTGCCTGAATGAAAATGAGATTTTTTTCCTTTCTTATTTTTAAAAACTATTCCTAAGATAAAAGGTGTATGTGTTTGGATTGTCCCTCCCTTCCAGCTTTGGATCCTGGTGGACAGTGTGACCACAACTGGCAAACGGGGACTGAGATTTCCACCAGCTTTGTGAATAGAGGCAGGGTGTCAAGAAGGGAGCAGCAAGTGGTATTTTTTGGTCCCAAACAATACAATCCCTGTGGATTTCTTTATTTGGTTGCTGAGAGTGGGAAGACTATTTTAAAAAATGATCTTTGCAGCTGCACCAACTCAGCAGCCTCCTGGGAGAGCCAAGATCTCCTCCTTGTTGCATGGCTTTGATCTTCTGGACTGATAATCAACTTCACAGGCTTGTTTAGCAGCTGATGCCATCAAACAATGACCATCAGCTATTGGTGTTTGTACTTATAACCCACAGAGCCCTTCCAAACACAGCAGCACTGCCACATGGATGGCAAGAAGAAAGAGGCCACAAGTTGCACCAGCAGACACCTTCAACTCTTTGAAGATCAGGGTTTTCAGAGACAGCACAGCTCAAAGGGTTAAATCTGATCTACTTTCCACATCAGAAACCCAAATCACCATGATATTTTCTCCCCTTTTAGATAGTCATCTCCCATTAGGAAAGAGAAATCAATTGCCGGGAGTTTTGTCTTGCTTGTAGTTGAGCTGCTGTGTAGGTGGAACTGTCACACATTAAAACTGCTTTCAATCATCAGCAAAACTCAAAAGGCAGCAACTTTCTGTCTTGGTTTCACCCCCAGTTTGAGGACTGATTTTCTAACACACCTAGAGCTTTGCTGGGGAAACTGCCTCCTTCCTGGAACACAAGCAAGAAGGGAAAGGAAGAGTAGTACTGGGCTTAGAATGGAGCAGGAACCCTTGGGAGAGGTGCATGTGATGGAACAGATCCTGTGCTTGGCAGAAGTGCACTCTGCAACACTGGACTCAAGGAGAACACGAGGGGTTGGATCTCCCCAGGATGGGATAATGCCAGAGCCTTCATCTCAGGGACATCACTTCAAATCTTACCTGGGTCACACAGTTCCACTCTGCAGCCAGGAGAGTGCCTTTGGTTATGGAAACACAGAATGAGCTACCAGGGGACATGCTGTTTAAACCAACTTGAACAATGACTCCCTGTGCACTTTGCAGCAAGTCATTTAATCTCTCGCTGCTTCTCTCCTCTGCAGACTGAGGACAATACTGATCATATGTACCGGGACACTGTAAAGCTTCATCTGCTGAAATTATTGTTGCTCTTTGTAACTACAGAGTGTTACGAGAAGAGATAATGGAAGCACAAGTGAATTTCACATTTGAGTGGTGGCCATTAAGCCTTGCAAGAGTCCTCTGACTTTGAAGACATTATATCTCTCCACACAGTGAAAGATTAGCCTCTGCGGATTCACCTTGCCTATAAACCTAGACAGGCCTAATTTCTGGCCGTGTTGTTATTTACTCCAGAGAAAAGAGAGTATATGAGTATTATTTGGGCCTGCTTTCTGCTTTGAAATATTTACCTCAAAGTAGATGCTGCTCCCACTCTCTCTCATGGGTAGCAACATCAGCATGCATTGCACTGCTAGTTGCCAGAAGTCAGGAACGTGCTTCTGAAATCTTCTGAGGAGATTCATTGGAGGCCAGGTACAGTCTCATCCCCAATTATTTTTTTCTTTATGGATGTCTGGTGCCTTTTGTGCTGTCTGTGGAGATATTTACTCATGCCTTGCTGACTGTGGGATGCCCCACATTAGCACACCGGGGATGTAATGGGGCAGTATCTCCTGGGACAGGAAAATGTCAATCCTGCTGTTTACAGGCAGGTGCTGCCGCAAGAGAGGAGCCCCAAAGAGGAGAAACAAGGACGCTCTGAAACAATACCTCAGCCTTGGCCGTATTGACTACCATCAATGGTCCACTCTGGCCTCCAATCGGGAGGCGTGGAGACACACCATCCATAACGCTGCTGATTCCTTTGAGAATGCACGCAGAATCAGTCTGGAGGAGAAAAGACAACGCAGAAAGAGCCGTGCCTCGCCAACACCGCCTATGGAGACTTTCTGCTGTGCCTTTTGCAACCGGACTTGCCTATCTCGCATGGGCCTCTTTAGCCATCAGCGCGCTTGCAGCAAGCGTGGGGAGAGCCCTGCCCAAATCTTCGTTCGCGAAGCCGAGCCATGATGATGACCATGATGGATGCAGGTGAAGTACATGGGCTGTCACAGGGCCGTGCAGGAGCTGTTGGATGCACGTGGATGAGCGAGGGGCACACACATGGCAAGGGCACAGCAAGGCTCTTGTGTTCTCTTGCACACACATCAGCTGCAGCTCCTGCTCCCAGCAAGGCACAAAACTTCGCCAAAATCACTGCATGGTTTTGCTAGAGCTGATCTTGTTGCCTGGTGGACACAGAGAGCTCCCACCCACGTGTTTCCCCTGCCAAAACTGCTGGATGGATGAGGAAGGCACGCACCAGAAAATCTGCATAGGGCTGGAGGTACCAGGAGGGAAGGCAGGGAATTCCACATGAGAACCAGGAGCCGAGCTCTGACAATCCCAACGTTCAGCCAAGAGTTCTGGCATTCCATTCTCTGTTCTCTCAGAAACTACCATCCTCCTTTCCAGCAGCCAAGCCACAAAACATCTCTGTAGGTCCTCAGCCAGAGTGAGTCATGGACCTGTCCTTGGTGGCACATTTCACACGTTGTGGTGAAGTTGGAAGGACTGGTTTGTCTTGCCACTTCAGGTTGAAGGTCAAAATTTTCAGATCTAGGGTTTTCAGCCAATTGTGTCAAAGTGCTCAAAGTCAACAAAATATAAACTCTTTGAAATGGAAAACAGAATTTTGCAGGGAGCCAGGTTTGAAAGAATTGGGACCAAAAAAAATATTTTTTCTAAATTCATTAAAATTCAAATGCAGATAAATAAGCAACGGCCCAAGTGAGGATCATGGAACTCTGGTATTTATGAGGGAGCAGAAATTTTATAAATATTGAGATTGGCTATTTTCTACCTACATACCTTTTTTTTTAGAAGAGTAATAACATTTGCTAGTCCAGCAATAATACTATGCATTTATGCAGCAGCTTTCATCCAGAGTTCTCCAAGCACTTTACTAACATTGGCTGGATGAAGTTTCACAGAGCTCTTATAGAGGAAATAATGAATTATTATTCCAAGTTTATAAATTGAGAAATGTTTGCACAAAAAGATCAAGGAATTTTGTGCAGAGGCGAAGGCTGAGAACATGGCAAAGCCTTGGCAGAGTCTGGGAGTTGTGATTGCAGAAATTATTCTGCATGTGAGGGACCTCACCAGTTTAAAGACATGGTTAGAGGAACAAAAGTTACTGCACAAACTGATGGGCTGAACTTAAGGCACATCAGTCATTTCATACCAACCTTCTGTGTGTGTGTTGTAAGTGACAATAAATGGGAGTAACTTACTCTTGCAGATCAGCATCAATATTGTATGAATTAAATAAAGGTTAGATCAACTCAGACTTGTGTGCTAAATAGCTCTGTGGCCTCATGTATTCACTTAGTTTAGCTATCTCTACTTAGCACTGAATCATGCCATGTAAATGTCACTTTTATGGATAAGGTCAATTTAAAATATGTTCCCAGTAGCAGCAGCAGCAGCCACAATAACAACAACAACAACAACATCAACAACAACCCAAATGATGTTTTAAAGATTGTCAAAACTTCTCCTCTACATGACTTTTTAAGGAAATTTGCCCCTGTTTTGAAAAGAAATTCTGTCATAAATATGAGAAAGAAAAAGATTGTCAAAATAAAATCAAAGATAGATATAGAGTGAACAGAACACATATTTTCATCAGATTTTACCATGTTAAAAATAAAAAAAATAGACTTTTTCCTCTTTGTAGAGGGAAAATTATTCTGTTATATCAAAATATGGAGCAGGTTGCTTGGGTCTTCCCCTGCCTGAACCTGCTGATCAGAATATGCCTCTCCCAGTATCACAAACTACCTCAGACAATTAGATTAAATTCTGAGAGTCAGTCCTTTTGTGGGTTTGGATTTTTTTTCTCCTTTCCCCCCTCTTTTCCTTTTGGCTATTTTTATGGCATGTCTTTAAGTGATCAAGATTACTGGGCCAGATAATCTCCAAGCAATTAATGGCTAAACTGCAGCTAAGGTGATTAAGAAATTTTAATGACTGAGTAATGAAGATGAGGATGATGATGATGTTAATGATTAAATTTATGGATTTTTAAACTTATTTTACTTGTCACCATCACTGGCCATCTTGATATAGTAGATTCTGGCTCTGAGTTTCAACCTGGGCATGTGCAGGGGGTGGAATTACACTGTTCTGGAAACACTCACATGCCATTTGGAAGCAGATTTCCCATCACCATTGATGGAGGTATTGCTGTCTGGGAGCTTCACATTTAATCTAATGTCTTGTCTCTCACCCATTAATTTATATCAATCCCTTTCTTTCCATTTACATGTAACACCTCTTTAAATCAAGCAGGGGTGTCTTTTGAAGGGCTCTAAGTGGCAGGGAATTCACAACATTTAGCTGTTGCAGGCATCAATTACCACTGCTATTTAGAGTCAAACCTCTGCCTAAGTTTGAACATGCCTTTGAAGTTTGCATCCACTGGGCTTTGTTGGAACGTTTTCATTTCAATTTAAGTGCATTTTGTTTACAAATCTCTTCCCCATGTACGTACTGAATGATGATGATGATCAAGTCATCACTGCATGTGATACAGCCAATGTCTTCTGCTGGAAACTGTCATTTCAACTCCCACATCAAGGGCTGGAATGCAGCTGTCTGAGGCACGAGCAGCCTTTCTTCTGGCATGCACAGACCACAGCTCTCAGCTGAAGTTGTTAAAGAAAGTGATCCCAAGGGAGAGGGTTCGGAGAAAAATCACTGATATTTGCTCATTTCCTTAGGACTCGCATGGCAGGATCTTGATCACTTCTCTCCAGTTTCATGTAAAGCTGAATGCTGGCGCTGTTTCATTTTGTTTTGTTTGGGTGGTGGTTTAGGTTTTTTCTTCCACAGGGATCACATTCCTAACCATGGAATGTTGCTGAAATGGAGAAGGCAGCAGAAGCGAGGGCAGTGCGGGAGGCTTTTAGACTAACACAACATCTGTTTGTGCCTTGATTCATCCAGTGACTAAACCACAGCTCCTTAAAATCAAATCCCCTTGAAGAAATTCTCTTTGGTAGCCTGAATCCAATGAGCTCCCCGTCCGAATTTCCAGGCAGAGCAGGAAGCTGGAAGGGTTCCTTGTTTTGTTCTCTGATGGCCAGTACCTGCTACGCTGCTGCTTTTCTCCTGCTGATCCTGCACTGATGGATCTGGCAGCATCCGAGGGGAAGGGTCATAGTCCAATGGATTAATGACGTTTTGATTGACTTGGTGCTGTGTGATGTGTTGTAGATATGCTCAGCCTGTGTCTCCTGTCTCTTTATCTTCCCTGTGCAGTTATGTTGACGGTTTCCCCAGTTCCCTCCTGGGCTGGCTTTTTACAGCACCGGAGAGCCTCTGTAGGAATTTTTGCCTTTGCTTCCTGGATTTTCTCAGCCATCCGCACAGCATTCCATCCTCTTTACGTGAGGAAGGGGCCCACGACATGCAGTAACCCACTTATAAAGGGAAGTGGTTCACTTACTCTCTTACGAAGGAAAACATTCAAATAAAAAATCCTGATCCCAAAGGTTTCAGAGTGCAAAAAGCTAAACTGCTCTGAAACATCAGAATTCACTCTGACTGCTGCTGCCACCCAAGACTTCTCTCCCATGCACGTTGCTGGTGTGCTGGAACATTGGCATGTGCCACCAGAGTGGGAACAGCTTCCTACAACCCGTTTTCTCACACAGTGGAGGAATTCTCACTTAGGGCTGCCAGGAAGAGCCTGAGCTTTCCACCAAGGTTCCACTTCATGTGTGGCTCTAACGAAATGTGAAGTCCAAGGCACAGAACAGTTCCGGGCTCTTTTCCCAAACTGGTGAGTGTGAGAGATGCCGGAGGTGTGAAGAGGGAAGTAGGAGCTTGAGGTAATGTGAGTCTTGGCACCTCAGATGAGGACAGCAGACGACCCCTAGGAAAGACTTAAACACAGGAAGAGAAAAAGAAGAAGAATCTGATTGTAGCAACACTTGGAATCCAAACATACGATGGCTCTAGAGATAAAATAAGGTGTGTTGCATCAGGATCTTAATCCCCAGGACCTGATGGACACCAAGAGGTTCCCTTTAGTCCTGGTGTATTCTGTTCTTTGCCTTAGTTTTAAGTGCAGGTCTCTTTATCCATCCATTTAATTGTTCAGGTTTTCCAGAAGAAATGGCAGGGTTTCTTACACAGTGTGCTAAGTCTTGCAGAAGTCATAGCTGGGTGTGTCTACGTAAAAGGCCAATAAGGAAAAATATTATTGGATGGACAGGGAAAATCTAGACTTCAGAATTATCCCACTGAAAAACTGAAATACCTTTTCAAATTTTCCTCCCTTGCCCAACTGAAATATAAATGAAAAGAGCTTCCATGGACTGAATGGTGAATCTCATCCTACATGGAGTTCTTGACTCACTGAGACCATTTTTGAAGCTCTGGAGATAAAGATTCACTACAAAGAGAGACAAAGTACATAAAATCACAGGAAATAAATTTGAAAATAAGCGACCTCGGGAGGTGACCCAGTCCATCCCTGCCTCAAGGCTCCATCAGCTACTTCTAAATCTTTCCTGGCAGATGTTTGTTTAAGCTGCTCTTAAAAACCTCTGGTGGTTCTGATCTCACAGCAATCTATTCTAATCCTTAACTGCCCTTACCGTTGGATGTTTTTCCTTCATGCCTAATATAAAACAAACAATTATCTCTATTTTCTGACCCATTTAGAGACATACAATATTTGCTTTCAGATGCCGAGACCACACTTTTCAAGTGAGAAAGCCTCATTCTCCAACCAGGTTGAATGGGCAACAGGGCAGACATTCCTGTGCCTATGCATTTTTCTTTACCATACACAAATCCCTTTTTGGTTTTCTACCTGTTTATTTGTATTTTCTCTCCCACATGCCATATTATTCTTTGCCTGTATGTCAATTCCTCTCCCCAACTCTTGGTTTTCAATACTTCCTTTCCCACCTCCCAGCACAATCAGCTGCAGCTCCAGCAGCTGATTTGTTGGTAGCTGAACTGGTGGAGCTGACATCTCTCTTTGTCCTACTGGCCCTTCCCTGAACTATTGATGTAAATATGTGACAAAAGCGTCCCTCATCCAGGCTGTTACTCTCGAATGGAAACATGACATGTCCATAAAGTGTGATCTATGTGTAATCATCACACGCATGCCTTCAGCCAGGAGAGAGAAGTGACTTGCTAATTAAGTTTTACAATCCAGCGGTTGTGAGAAAGATAAAAACACGTCCCCGGTCAATCCATTACAAAGAGAACAGAACATCTGACCTTTTCATCCTGCCTTCCGTTTGCACTCACTAGATCCATAACCTTTTCCAGCTGGAACGGAAAGTTCAATTAAGTTTTGTTGGCTCAGAAAACTGCCCATGTCCTGGAGAGTAGATTAGGCACTCAGGGGCTGCAATTATCCATCTGGTACCACTTCAGCTATAATATCTATATATTTATATACATACTGCCATCACTTGCAAGGGTAAACATTGTGCTGAGTTGCTCAGAGGAGGATCACATTCCTCCTGCTGGGGGCTCCTTTGATGCCCAGGTTCCAAACCACCAGGGCAAACCCAATGTCACCAAAGCTTCTGCCACTCAGCCTCAGAGGGAACGCGTCATAGCAGGATGGATTCATCTCATACCACCCAACCTTTCAAGTTTTCATCTCTGTCAATCCACTGATTTATGGATCTGCACTTTCCCGTGCATGCAGAACATTGAGAAATAATTTAATCTCTCTTGGGAAAGATGTTTTATAAATACAGACACATGTATATATTATATATAGTTAACACTTTTGAGGACAAAGTTCTTGGCCTTGGCAAATCATTCATGCAATTACATCAAAGATGAAGCACTGACAGCAACCAGCACATCAATCATCCAGCTGATCAATAACCCTGCAGTACATGCAATCAAACCTAATCAGCCTCACATAGCCTCGGGTGAGAGAACATCTGAGATCCTCACCACACACAGAGGCTGGAGCTTCAAGGGCTCATCTGAAAGTTTGCTGAGCTGAATTTTCCCTTTGGGGTTGTTTTTAGCCTGTTTGCAGATCTCCAACTCTCTCTAAAAGAGAAGCAAACACATCTTAGATCATCACAGCGAAGTTGTAACCGAGTCCTTAAGAAAGGGGACGCAACAGTGCCATTCATTCCCAGTAAACCACAAGGCCAATGGGCTTTGCAGCTCATACCACGAGGCTTTGCCTTTAACAGGACGTTATAAAAAGATCAACAATAAATTTTACCTTTTCCACTGGATGCTATGAAAGCCAACAAACAAGCATGGATCTGAGTACAGCAGACGCTCTGCTGTGGTGCAAGTGGCAGTAGTTTAAGTCAGTACCATGAAAACATAGCTTGGCCTGCTCAAAACAACAGGAGAAGACAACCTTAACATATCACCCTCAACAAAGAAGGTGTGCTGGGCTCCCTGCTTCAGAAGCTCACAGATTTGGGACGTTTTATTTCTGTACAGGGCTGGATGAGCAGAGCTTTTTCTCAAGTGGTCTCCACAGTCATCAAGTCCTGCAGTTGTAGGACACAGACAACCTGCCCCCATTCACAATGAACTTAGGGCCCAGGAAAACTCATCATCTTCCATAGTATCATAGAATCACAGAATGGATTTGGTTGGAAGTGACTTTGAAGATCATCCAGTTCCAACCCCCTGCCATGGGCAGGGACACCTTCCACTGGACCAGGTCGCTCCAACCTGGCCTTGGACACTTCCAGGGATGGGGCAGCCACAGCTTCTCTGGGCAACCTGTGCCAGGGCCTGCCCACCCTCACAGGGAAGAATTTCATCCTGATGACTCATCTAATTTCCCCCCTGGCATTCCTGGACTGCAGCCTGTTCATGACCTCTGTTAGCAGCACAGCAACAAGTTTGCCTGGCCAGTTTGGCTGCTCTGATGACCAGCTCTACTGTGAGAGCAAAATATGCTTCTCTCAGCAGAAAACAAATAAAATCTCAAACACATCAAGGAAATCCGTCAGTGATTTTGCCCTCTGCCTTACTTGCAGACCTGCATCTTTTCCTGAGGAAATAAAGACTCTGAGGGAGCTCCAGGTGACAGATTTACAGAGGCCACCCTGAAAACTGAGAGAAACTTTATTTAATCTACTCCAGCGTTTGCATATTCCATTCCACAGCACTCTGATGACCACCTTCACCTTGATTCCATCATCTCTCATCTTCTTGCTTTTAATCCTGACTCCATCCTGCAGCAATAGCACCCCATAGCCCGAACGCGGCTGCACCGTGGGCTGGGAAGGGTGTAGACATGGCTGTTCCCATTTCACCCTCCTAGAACAGGAGTCTGGGGTTATTTACCCGTTACCCACAGCCTGCCTGGTGGGATGGACCACCCGGCTGTGCCCCTGTTTCCCCAAGGGGCTGGGAAGGATCCCACCCTGGCACAGCCCTCCCTCTGCTTCCCTGCAGGAGCGGGCTGAGTCTGCAGTTCCTTGGGAACATCCCACCTTCGCCGTGGCTCTAGGTGCTGTGGCTCATTAGCTGCTCAGCCCTCTTCGGCTGGGAGACAGCAACCTGGCAGGGAGGTGTAAACAGCCACTTTAATTGGGTGTTCAGAACAAAAGCAGCAGTGGCAGTGCTGTCATTTTCGAGCTGGCTTACAAACAGGCAGTTTGAAAACCATTTCTTCCCATCTGCACTGAGTTAAACCTGCCCACACTCCCGAGCGAGCTCCTCTCTGAGCACAGGGGAAGCAAACAAACAAAAAGGTGCCTTTTCGGTGGGTGAGACAGTGTTTCTGCACTGGTTTCTACCCTCTGCAACCACTTCACATCTGCCTTGAGGCTCTGCCAGGCTGGGACTACCCTTCTTTTCCTCCCCACCCATCTTACCCTTGTGTATGATCCTGTGATGCCCTTCTCTGCCTTTCACCACCCTCCTCATGGTGCTTCTGGCCTGGGCAGTCAATGACAGGTGCCAAAACGTCCAGATGTGATGAGAACTGACAGATCAGCAGCCACATCACATCAGGCTTCAGAATGCGGAGACCTTTCCTGCTGCCCCTCAACTCACATTCTCCTGTAATTATCAGCTCCCAGGAAAGCAGGCTATTTGCTTATTATTCTTCTTTCTGGTCATCTGTACTTTGTGTCTCTGAAAAGAAAGAGAACTGAAAAAGAGAAACTAAACAAAACCTTACTAAAAACTGTCCTGAGATGTCCTGTCTGCACCTATAAACACAGATGCGGATTTATTTGTCTTGCTTAGGAATCTGCATCTGTGGCCTGTCTGGTCCCTTCATGTTTATTTAAAATCACATCTAATAGGAAAAGACACAGCCATAAGGCTCAAGAGTGAAAGTTTACCAGGGTCACTGGTTCTGCCACCTGAACTGTTTCTCTGGTCTGTCTTCCCAAACCAACCAAACAGCTTCCATACAAATTAGGTCCAGGTTGCAGAAACGCAGGGTTTCGGTTCAGGTTTCTCCCACCCAAGGATCGACCCCTGCCCCAAGGAAGCAATCCTTGTGTGTGGTGGGCAGCAGTATTTCAGGCTGACAAGCATCTTAATTTTGGTAGAAATGTCCCTTTTTACCTTCCTACCTAGAAGTTGTATCCAAAGGCAAGAAATAAGCAAAAAATAACTAGATTTTAACTGGGGTACCAAATATCCACCAGTCCTGGATAAATGGCTGTTGTGCACGTATGGGTAAACCAGACATGCTCTGGCATGGGGAGCATGGTGTGCCTGGGGCATCTCAGGTTTATTGCATGAGTTGTTCAGGTAAACTGGGCATGGCTTGGCACTGGCTGCCTTCTCAGGCACCCTCAGGGCCTTCAAGTGCATGTGTGTGTGTGGTGGAGCTGTTCCTGCCATATTCCAGATGTCCACATAACTGCTTGTGTCCCTTTAATCCTGCTGGAAAATTCTCTGTTGGGTGCAGAGACCTCACTGTCACCCTGTGGGGACTGAAATGATGACACAGAGGTTTATAGAAGGGACTCACTGAATTTTTGCTTGTTCCTTTGTTCCTTGTTGGTGTGTCTTGTTCACTTACGCAGACGCTGTGAAAGGCATCCCAGTCCACATGCCAGTGATGTTGGTCTGGAAAGTCTTTACATTTGTTTGGGGGATTTGGGCCCCTCTTGGAGTAAAACTATAAGCAGCCAATTCTTGCACAAACACCTGCCAGAAATGGATCCAGGGTCCGGTCCCACACTGATAACAAGGCATCAGTCTAAGTCCAGATATGATTTCCACCCCAGTTTGATAGTGTCTTCATTTACATTTGAGCACAACACCAAAGTCCTTACTGTTGTCTTTTCTTCCACGGAAATAAAAACGATCCGGGACCAAAACCTGAAGTCTTACAAATTCTGAATGTAATGGCTTCATAAATTGCAAATATGAGACAACTATGATTTATGGCTCTGCTGTTTTGTATAACCAAGGCCATAGATTTCTTCCACTTACTGGTTTCTGCATGAACCTCAATTGAATTATGGTTTAAGCAGGGACATGCAGTCTTTAACACTGGTATCAGGATGAGGAATCTAACTACATTCCCTGAAAACGATTTTCCAGTGATTCATCACTCTCACTGGAAACCAGATGACACCTTAATTCAGGTTTGAACTTCACTACCTCCTCCTGTGATTGAAGTTCAGATTTCTTTGGAGAGGCAGACAGAAAGGAAAGGAAACGGTGTGTTGTTTCTCTTTTTGCATATCTCATTTCCCATCACAGGATGATAATGCAGCAGCTGAGATGCTGAAATGAAAGGCTGTGTTGTGGAACTATTCAGCACAGCCACAAGCACATCATACAAGAAATTCCATGAGTCTGATTCTGCTGACGTCTCCTGCCTGAATGGGACATTCACAGCATCCAGTCTGGTAGAACCACACCTCTGATATTTTTGAAGTTCACTGCCTATAAATAAGGCATTTTTAACTGAAAGACTTGGCACAGAACACAACCACGAGGGCTTAGAGTGCTGACTAATTTTTCAGCTTCCTATACTGGGACCTGATTGTTTTCCACGGCCTTTTGTGCTCTTAGTTTATGAAAAATCAATACTTTAATAGAGAAGACTAATCTCTCAGCTACCTATTCAGAGCAGTACTACCCCCAGCTCTGTTGCTTCTGCTATTCACTTCTCTCCTAGAAACTGGCACTTGTGTTAACCCAGCAGGGTGGGATCCCCTTGCTCAGGCAGAGTAGGGAGCAAGATGTGCATGGAAAGGCATCACAGCACCTTCAGCGAGGAGTTTGGTCCCTCCTCTGAGCTTCAGCAACATGGATTTTGAGTAACCAAAAGGGTGGAATTTGGATGCCACCTGCTACTAAGTGCAATGTGGTTAACAGGGAATTTTCACATTTAATAACCTTTTCCTTCTTGCATCTGATTGTAAGGCTAAGAACTCTCAAAATATAGAGGAGAAGCACTTTACTGTATTTTTTCCAGTTCAAAAATAAATAAAAATCAACCCCAAACACAAAAAGAGATGGTTTGCAGAAAATAAGGCTGTCAGTATTTATTTTGACGTTCACGAGAGAAAAACAGGTTTGAGATGTCATTCATTTTCACTGAAAGAAAAGTCAAGATTCAGAAGAAAATGCTTTGAAAATAACATATTCCAACTGGTTCATTTCAGCTGTGTGTTGGGTTTGTTATCCTGGATAGCTTGGTTTGGGATGAGAACTGTAACACACGTCATTCAGCACACAGTGGAACAGCACAGCTGGTTCTTGGGAGGGCTCCCAGGGGCCAGCCAGGTCTCCTCGTGCAGGTGATTCTGGAGGAGCTGGGGCTTCACAGGCATGATGGAATCATTTATTTCCCTTGAATTTTTGTGGAATGGCTGATTCCTGCTCTGAACTCACGTGTCCCTGTGCAGGCACTGGGGACAGGCATTACCACCAAACCACATCTGCGCTGGAGGAGGAGAGGAGGCAAGTGGGGAGTGGCTGTGGCAGGTCTGAGCCCTCCCCAGGCACCATCCCACCGGCACCAGGGACATCTTAGGGCTCCACGTTTTCTGCTCCTGCTCCGTCTCTGGAAGGCAGAGCTGTGTGACAAAGCCACTGCTGAGAGCCACTGGTGCTGTCCCTCCTGCTGAAGGTACAAGGACCTCACGCTGGGCTCAGCGAGGGCCCTCACTCAGCAGCGTGTTGGAGAAAATCAATTGGGTTTTCTCTGGGGCTCTCCTACTGCCCTCCAACGATTGCTCATCTCTAAAACAAATCTTTCCTTTCCTCTCTTCACGCACCAGGTCCACCTGGGGCTGGAGATGCTCCCTTTTCCTCTCTTCTCTCCCACGGCAAAGGGGGAGGGAGGTAAAAACCTGAGGACTGTGTATTTGAAACAGCAGAAACAGGGAATCAGGGAGCATGCTGAGTTTGAAGGGACCCACAAGGACCATCGAGTCCAGCACTCAGCCCTGCACAGGAGCATCCCCGAGTCACACCCTCTGCCATCCCCACCAACCCCCCTGAAACGAACCCAGAGGGTTGGGAACAAGTGATCTCTGCAGGCGGGTAAGTAACTCCAAGGCACAGGGAGTTATTTTTGGTGAGGTATGAAGTGTCACAGTCTTCACAAAATGCCAAGCAGCCAAAGCTGGAGCTCTGTGCTCCTAACCTTCCGCACTGAGGTAAAAATAAACCTGAATAAAAGGGCTGAGGAGGCTTTAATGGCAAGTGGAAATGCAAAAAGGAAAAAAACAACAAACAAAAAACCAGGAAAACTCAGTTAGGAAGAGTCTCAGCAGACCTGAGGGAGCACAGTGTGGTGTCTCTTCATTCTCTTGTCCTTGCAGGTCTGGGTGCTCCAGGCCAGGGCTATGGCAGGGTCCTTGTCTGCACTGGAAGGGTCTGGACGTGTTTGGTTCCTGCTGAACAATTGGTCCAGGTGTGGTGGGCAGGATGAGGTTGCCCTTAGGAGGCAGCTGTGAAGACAAGGCACCACGTGGTTGCTCTTTACTGATATTGGCAGTGGCTTTGTCAGGAACCACCAGCAATTTACTTTCCCATTTCTTATCCTCCAGTTCCACTGCTGTGAATGGGATTTTAATGCTGATGGAAAAGTGCTGTGCAAAAGATGGGCATGTTGACCATGGTGTGTCCTGCATGTGGTGACCTGTGGCTTCAGCACATTGAAGCTCAGCCTGCAAATAATAAGCCTCTCACACTTGATATGTGGGTGCTTACAAGATAAACCAGGCTCAAAAATCGTTCTGCAAAATGTTTGAGCCCTTTGGAAACCCTTGTAGAGGTTTTCATCTCCGGCTCTGCAATTCCAGACACTGCACAGTTGCCCCACCAAGCTGACTGGCCTTTATTGTGAGCTTCTCCTGGGGATGTCTGTCTCAAAGGGCTGAGCAGGTTAAGGGCACCTTGATGTTCTCACTCCCATTTCACTCCTTATTTTCTTACATTTTTCCAGATCTTTTTCATGTTTCCTGTCAAAGCTTCTCACTAAATGGCTGGCTCTGAAAGAAAGAAAATCTCCAGCACACAACAACCCCAAACTCCAGCATGGCAGGAGGTTTCTGAGCGAATATTACATTTAAAACAAAGGGAATACTAAACCACTGTGTCTCCCCAGACACTGCACACTTCCTTTCCTATTTATATCTATATCTGTCCCAAACAGTGGTGAGCAGAACTGATCAGGTGGAGGGTGAAAGTCCTGCTGGTGGGACTGTGATTGTCTGATAGGAGCAGCATCACCATTCTGGAGCATTCACCATCCTCCTGCGGTGCCCTATCAAAGGTTGATTAAATCCTCCTGCTAGTCAGGGACTATGGCTGCTGTCAGGGTCCTGCGAAGGTCAGGCTGTTTGCATTTTCCATTTGCCTAACAAATTAGAGCTCCTGAAGGCAGGATCTATAGGCAGCACTGCCAAGAGGGAGCAGACCTTGGCTGGCCCATCTCCCAGCTCTGTTCACTGGCTTTCTGTGGCCACCTCCACTGTCCAGGGCTCTGAGCAGCCCTGGGCTCTGCTGAGCAGCACCATGACCTTAGTGCTGCAGAAGGATCTTCAGAGATGCCTCAGTGTAGGTTGGACCTGCTGGTGTCCTGATGCACAGCCCACCCGTGTCCTGATGCACAGCCCACCCGTGTCCTGTGGCTCTTGCTCATGCAGGATTGATGGTTAAGCCTCACTGATGCCCAGCAGCGAGAGACAAGGCTCTGGCACCCAAACGGGGAGGGAGCGATGGAAAGGCTCAGCGGTTTAAGGTTGGAAACAGCTCAAAGGAGAAGATGCAAATGCTCTGGCTGCTGGCTGGCTCTGCAGCTTCTCCAGTGCCTGGCAAGTGCCTGCCACATCCCATCAGCTGCCCTGACTGGGCGGGAGGGCAGAAAACAGGCTGTGCCACAGCCCTGGGATGTGCTGAGCTCCTCCTGCCCCATGGAGGAAGCAGAGAAGAGACATAAGGGGGAAAGGTGGGATGAAAACTTTTCTAGCCCAAGTCTTGTCCTGGCTGTGCAAACATTATCAGCGCTACTGGAAGGGTACCAACCAGTGCAAGCTGTTACCTAAAGGAAAATGAAGGTCAAAAGTCAGTAAACACGGGGTCCTGAGAGGAAACAAGTGCATGGGTTTGCTCAGGGCTGGCCCAAGAGAAGTAGCAGAAGGCAAACGCATGGTGGCATGTTTGAAGGTCATGAGTGATTTATCCTGCTTTTATATCTGCAGAAAACATTTTTCAAATGAAACTAAGAGAGGAGGGATAAAAAAAAAAAAAACAACCAATGAGAAATAATAATTAAAGATCTCAGGGCAGAAACAGAGCAGGGAGCACAGGCAGCCTGACAGTTTCAATTTTCACTTAGGCAGTGCTTCTCGGGACTGATAACCTTCCCCTGCTGACGAGCATCCTTTCCCTGCCATAAATCCCAAACCCCACAAACTGCTTTTCACCTTTCCTTCCTTACCCCAGCCCCAGCAAGCCTTTATGAGGCTTCCCGTGGCTGAAGGGCTGAATTTCAGCCAAGGAGGGGATGATGACAGAGTGGCCCCATGCTGGAGGGAACAACTCGAGTCAGAGAGAGCAATGGGAGATGAGTCGAAGCAGAAAAGAATCAAGAAAGAAAGAAGAAGCCTTTACTCCTGGGTTAAAATGTCTCTTAGAGCAGAGGGTTGGACCAGAGGCCCCTTCCTATCTCAACTACTCTGTCCTATGACCACTGGGACAACTCTGAGGAAAGCAAACATAGTAAAAATTCTGAGATGTGGGAGACATCATGAGGTCATGATGTCCCTGCAAAAGAAATAAACAAATAAAATAAGTGGTCCATGGTGGTGGAGTAAAAAGTGGAGGTTTGGTATTGAGACTGCTGGACATGGAAATCTTCCCTGTTTCTGTATCTTCAGCTTCAGCCCAGATGAACACTGACCAGCCCCACTGCACAGGGACTCCTTAACATTTTAACCTCTCATGTTAAAAGTGTTGATAAGGCTTTTACTGGGGCACGAGAGAGACAAATCAACAAAAGAAGAGTGAAAAATCCCATACTAAGCCTCAGGAACTGTAACCCAACCCCAAGCTCCAGTGCTAAATGTTCAAACCCTGGCACTGCCTCCCTTTGCCTGACAATGCCTCCCTGTTCATTAACATTCCGAGTTAAACCTGGGGGAGCGCAGGAAAAGTCAGGGATCACTGAGGGAATGAACTCAGAATTAGAGACGGACCTGAACCAAACCCCTGGGTCAGACCACAACCTCACGAAAGGACAAGCAGGGGGGTTGAATTTTGCAGCTCAGCCCAATCTATAATTCATTATGTATCTCTGGTATTTCTAAGAAGGCTACAGCTGTGATATTTAAATGCCAAACCTTTGTGCATTTTTAGACTCCTAGTTTGGTTGTTGTTTTTGAGAAGCTGAAATAGTTTTTGCTCCTCCCTGTTTCCTGTTGAAACTGGAGAGGAAGAAAGGGCTGGCAGCATCCTAGATAGGCTTAATTCTTGTTATTGTAACATCAAGGACATTTTGAATTAGTGACTGTGGAGCTCCGAGCCAGCTGGTGGCTGGTTCACCCTTAATTTCAAGGTGGCTCATCACTGGGCAGAGAAAAGTTGTTTTCCTCTCTGCACACACCTTAACAGGCCAAACTGTGTGATTTCCACAGCTTATGATTTTCACCACATTTTTGCCCTATGGATGAGCGGAACAAAGAAGCATGAACTGATATTACCAACTGAGCATATAAGGACGTCTGTGCAATGCACAGCATGAAACAGTATGAGGGGGAAAGGCAAAAGTGAAAGGTGGTGGCAGTGAAGGAGAAGATAAATGACAAGAAGTGTTTCAAACACATGGGGACCAAGAGGTGAGCAAAGGTGTCAGTGAGGTCCCCAGGAAGCAGCAGAGACAAGGTGGTTGTGAGAGTGACGCTGCAAACACAGATATCAAATTATTGGAATTTTCATCCTTCCCGTTTAAATTGGGACACATCACCCAAAGTGGGGCTGTGGTCTCTCAGCTCTTGGAGAGGGCACAGGCTGGGCTGCTGCCTCCTCTGCCCCATCTGGGAGATTCTACCCCAGTTCTGCACCATCACTGGCCTCTGCCCTGGGAAGATTTTGCCCCTTCCCTGATCCTGTACAACCTCACAAAGAGGGAACAACCATAGGACCACTCATGGCATCCTCAGACCCCTCACAAATAGGGGACAACTGTGGGACCACTCATGGTGTCCTCACATCCCATCTCGATCCTAAAAGTATTTTTTTGTGTTATTTCTCACCCATTGTCAGGTTTGTCAAAGAAATCTGTGAACATTCTGGGGGCTAATAATTTTTATATCAAAAATATGCATAATAAGTAACAATTAGTTGAAATTCTTTTCATAAAAGCTAGAGCAATGCATTAATTGACATTTAACCTCCTTCTTCCCCTGCAATCAAAGTCTTTTAAATAGAAATTACATCAAATTTGATTCCATTTTGGCAGTTACATCTTTCGAAAGAAAAAAATAAATTGATAGAAGCAGGAGAAAAATATCTGAAATAAAACAGATTGTGACAAAGCAATGAGTATCTGCAGAGGAAAAGAAAAACCTTCTAAGAACTGATCCTGTGGAGCCCTAGAATTATGATGTCAAAGGAAGGAGCACGAGGAAAGAAGTGGAAGAGGGAAAGAAGTGTATCAGGAGAAACACCGATGAGGTTAAAATAGAGTGATAATGTCCTTCATAATGCCCCGAGCCCAGGTCCTGCCATAACCTCATTAGATCAGGCACAGCTGATGGAGGGCTGGGGGCAGGTACAAAGCCCGTGATGCTGCAGGAGGTGAGAGGAGAGATGCAGTAATTGATGCTTTTCCTTCAGACACAGCATTAGGCAAACAATTGCAGCGGGGTGCGAGGCAGGAGCAGGCTGAATCAGAACAAAATTACCCTTTTAGAGGGAAATGTGTGGTGAAAGGCTGCATTCAGCCAGGACTGGTGGCACCGAGTTCCCCTGGAGAAGGGAGAGCAGTTGTGTTAGCCAGGACTGCTCTGCCAAGACCTCACCGTAACCCTCCCTATTCCTTCCTACAAAGCAGCCTGTGAGAAGCAGGGCAGTGTCCACTGCTTTTCCCATTTCCGTAGGATACCCTGAGTTGGAAGAGACCCACAAGGGTCATCACGCCCAACTCCTGGCCCTGCGCAGGCACCCCAACAATCCCAGCCTGTGCCTGAGAGCGTTGCCCGAAGCCCTGGGCTCTGGCAGGGCTGGGGCTGTGATTTTGGTTCCTACACCCAGCACGAGCCTCACCCCATGGCACAGGCCAACCAGGGGTGGCTGTGGCAGGATCACAGCGTGTGGATCCCTCAGCTTTTGAGCCAGAAGCCATTTCAGTCGTGCACTGCTCCCACCACAGGGCACACATGCTGGATTTCTCCTCTGCGTGGCGATGAGTGGAGAACAGATCTCCCACCAGAGCCCGCTGGGCCCCAGAAGAAGGAGAAGCTCCATACGATGCTTTTATCATTATGAATGGCAACACTTGTATTTGGAGAGAGATGGAGAAAAGATTTGGGAAACGTGAGACCTGTAAGTCTTGATTCCAGCAGTGGGGAGGTTACAGATACTGACTGTGCCTCATCAGCAACAGAAGAGGGGAAACACCTAGGGAATTGTGATTTAATTAAAGATAACTGCCATGGATTCAGAAAGGAAAAAACTAAGCCAAACAAATTGTTTGAAGGAGCACACAAAAATGAATAAAAAAAATGTCAAGGCTGAGGAGGGGAACAGTGTTGACTTTGGGGGCAGAAAAGCTGGGACCAGGTGTCACCATGTCCCTGCTGAGCATATGCTCTCAGCCACCAGGGTGACATATCTGTGCAGAATCACAGAATCATTTATGTTGGAAAAGACCTCTGAGACCATCAAGTCCAACCTTTGGCCAATCCTCACCTTGTCAACCAGCCCAGAGCACTCAGTGCCACATCCAGTCACTCCTTGAGCACCTCCAGGGATGGGGAGTCCACCACTTCGGCAACCCCTTCCAAGGTCTGACAACCCTTTCGGTGAAGAAATTCCTCCTGAGAAAAGAAAGCACATCTGGAAGGCCAGAGGATGTGTGGAAGGTCTTGGGAAGCTCTGGCAGATATATGGTAGGAAGGGATCTTGTGCCAGCTCTCGCAGCTGAACCACATATACAGACAAGAGACAAAAACTGAACAGGAGTCCAGCCCTGGTTTCCTGCTGACAGCACCTATGTGAGAGCAGAGCTTTTGGCACTGGGACAGTCCTGCCATCCTCAGGCTCAGTGGTTTAGAGAGCACAGGCTCGCTGTGGGCTGGGAAAGAGCATAAACTGACCACCTATTCCTGAATATTTTCTTCATTGTCTCTCCTTGATTCTTTCCTGCTCCTTCTTAGGCAAGAGCTGCATGAGGAAGGATTATGGTGGGACTGGGGGTCCCCCAAAGCAAGGACTACGGCCAGAAAGGTGACATCTGGCTGATTTGTCTCTTGATTATCCAGGGAGAGCGTGTCTGGGGCAAGATTTTTTAAGTGAGGAAGGTAAAATCCATCACTGTCTAAAACAGAAGGGAGGTTGGAGCAATATTGAATGCAGTAGGGCTTCCAGCTACTTTTTGCAACCTTAGGAAATAAATCTAAAAACTTGAGCAAATCTGTACTGTACATCTATATTATCACGGAAAATCTCAGGAAATGATGAGTTCTTTCTATTTCTGCTGTATTTTTTCCATCCTTTTTTCACTCCTAGATAGGCACATGTGTAGGGAGGGTCCAGGGAACATTCCTTGTGTGCTTTTGCTGCACCAATAGAATCAAAATTCCTGGGAGGTATCACTCCAGGACATGCAAATTTGGCAAGAATCAGAGTCTTCTTAATAGCTGGAATCCCCAGGTTTCCCTGGACCAGCTGAGAGGTCTGCTCTGGGATTTTGGGGAGGTGCACAAATGCAGAAATTTTTGCTCTGTGGTTAGAACAGGGTTCACAAACATGTTTTAGTCACTTTATTGTATAAAATATATTGAAAACACAGCAAAGTGACATCAGCAATGACATCAACACTTCAAGAGATTCTTTTAAAATGGAAAAGAAAAAAAGAAGGCACCTGACCAGATTAGGCACAAAAGGAAGAGGCAGAATAACAATACATTTAAGTGTCATGTGAGAGAGAGGTGACTTCATTTTGAACCTACCTGCTAATACATGACAATCCTTCATTTTAAGAGTAGGGCTTCTTTCATGGCACTGGAAGTCCCAAATACATGATGTTGGAATTTTCAAATACATGATGCTGGTAGTCCCAAACGCTCATGTGAACTGGATTATTGTTCCATTGGAGTGTTTGAACA
Source organism: Grallaria varia (assembly GCA_013396735.1). Lineage (NCBI taxonomy): Eukaryota > Metazoa > Chordata > Aves > Passeriformes > Formicariidae > Grallaria > Grallaria varia. The sequence goes on from VWZG01009679.1 coordinate 71,958, forward strand.
TCTCCTTCCTCTCAGTGTGGCATCCTTCTCCCTGCAAATCCATTACTGGTTGACTAGCTTTGGTGCTTCCAGGAGCTCCAAGGGTCCAGTGACTCCTCTCCTCTATGAGGATTCTGGTTGTCAGTCATGCCCAAATCCCAGCACAAACAGGCCCCCAACAGGAGCAGAGTGTCTCTGATGCAGCGCTGCACTCCTGGCAGCTGAGATGTACTGCTTCATTTTGCTCCTGGGCTCTGGGCAATATTAATTTTTTAAGGCAAGGTTAGATCTCAGACATTTGTCAAAGGCATCACTTGAGAAGCTGAGATCCATCTCCTTCCTCTTTTTTTTTTTTTTTTATTCCTCCCTCGTCCTGAGTTCCTCTTACCTGTCCCAGAAATCACATCCTTCCTCTTTGCCTCCCCCACTTGGCTAAACCATCAGTCACTACTGGTTATCCTCTGATGTAGAAAAGGTGATGACTTTTCCAGAGAGTCCTGGAAATCCCTGAATGTGGTCTTGGGCAGATACGGACGCATCCTTATCACCAGAAGCACAGGGGAAGGTGCTCCACTTACCTGAGATGCCACCACAAACCAGCCTCCGGGGGAAAGAGCTCTGCTAGAGAGACCATAATAAAAGGTCCTTGGGTGCAGTCCTTGATGGGAACAATCCCAGGATGACATCTCCAGGGAATCAGCCTTTGGAAACAGACTAGTAAAAGCTAACTTTTTCATGAACACATATCAGAATTTGTTGAGTTTGGGGCTTGTTTTTTTTTGCCTTCCTCATTTTCTTCCCCTCTCTCTTAAAAGGAGAATAAATTAAGAGTTTATCTGTAATTTTCTCAGCAGGACAACTGCATTGAAGCGCCAGGCAGGATCCCCCATTGTACAAATCAATGTGTTTTATCACAAGCTTGGGCCTTCTGGTAATAAACTAAACAAGAGCTGCTGCTTCCTTCATGGATGTAATCAGCAAACAGGGGAGCACAAGAGCTTTCCTCACACTAAAGTGGGGAGCAGGGAAGCTGCTAATTTGACCTGGAGTGTGGATTTAGTCCCTCCTGCAGCGGAGCTGTTGCTGCAGTTATCTCTCCAAGTCCAGCCTCCCTGTTTTATTCCCATGCTCTGGGAACCATTACCATATTTATAAAGCTACCTGGATTCACTGAGCACGCATGAAAGGGTTAGAAAGACCTATCTGTGTTACCAGCCATGCAGGCAGCATCTGCAAGTGAGAATAGGAAGGGAAGGAGCAGAAAAGAGAGGTTATTCTGTATTGTCCCTCAAAGGTACATCCATTCACATGAGAAAGCAGAGGGACCCATCCTGGCCAGGTAAATCTGCCCTTGGTGACAAGTACCAGGTGACCACATGTTCCTGTGGAGATTTGCCTCAGTGCCAGGGCAGATTTCCATGAGTTTGCCTGTTTTGTTGCATTACAAATAAGTGGAGAACATGGGCTGTGGATAAGGAGATGTAGGGGATTGGGAGCAAGAGGGGTCTGTGCTGCAGGTTCTAATTCCAGGCTCAGGTATGGATTTAACAGGTGAATTTAACCAAGCAAGAGGATTGTGATGATTATAACACAGCTCATCTTCTTTACCAGATAATGAGCACTGGTAAGAGGCCTTAAATCCTTGGACAGGACATGTTCAGGATCTAAAAAGCACCATCACAGATATTCTAAATGAAAGGGTCCTGGTATGTTTTTTCTGCTGTCTCTGTTATCACTCATCTAATCCCTTGGTGGTCTAGCAACCCTGAAGACAAAGGCAATGAAAAATAGTCTTGAATTAAACAATATGAGCTATACAAAGACATTGTACCATTGCAGAGTTCATTGCTTGGCCTGGGGCAGTGAGGGTTTGCTATTCCATTGCAAGGACTTTTGGGGAGAGTGTCTTTTCGGGGAAGCCTGCAGGGGATTCCCATTTCTCCTGAGTTCACACACTCAGGTTTTAACTAGAGCACGTCTTTCAGCTGCGGGGGACATGCTGTTTCATCTCCATCTTTGAAGAGGAGATGACAGAGTGATTGTAATGCTGTCCTTCACATGAGAAGTGGAAGAAGCAGCTACACAAGCTACAGGGATGGGTTCCTTACAGAGAGCAGGTCATATTTGTTAAGCATGTACTGGGCCTAAAAAGAATACCAAAAAACCAAACCCATTGTAAGGGTTAGGGAGGGAAAAAAAGGAATCTCTGGGCTCCTTGGGCTTGTCTTTCTGCAGGAGCACAGACTTGAAGGAGATACCTCTGAGAGGTGATTCACTTTGCCTGCTCTGGTGAGAGTGGATTGGCAGCTACTTACACCCTATATAAGTGAAAAGAAAAAAAATATTGATCCACAGTTCCCACATCTATGATCTACATCCTTGGCTTCCCTAAAGAAAATTTATTGCTCCTCATCAGCAATAAATCAGAATACCAACTTCCCTGCTCCTTCTCAGACAGATACACTGTTGTACAGCAGAAGAGAAACTCCCCAAAGTGGAGGATATGAGGGTTTAACACACAGGCAAGTCTGAATAACATTTCAGAGGCAGAAGAAAGACAGATCAGCTGCCATTATGCTGGAAAATAGTAAGCTTTTAATTATATTTAATTCATTTAATAGCTGTATTTATTCTGTACACTAATGTATAAATAGATCTGTATTTATACTAATATTTATAAATGTATGTATAAATATGTATTTGTAAACATATATTTATTAAAGCAAACCAAATAGATACATATTTATAAGGGAATATTTAGTGCATTTAATAAACATATACAACCTGCTGCCATGCTGGAGGATAAAACAAGGTGAAGAAAATTGAAAGCAAACCTAAGCAAAAAATAACCTTAGATTGACACTTTCTTCCTAATGGATCCCAAAGTTCTGTTTTACTCTAATTNGGTTCTGATGTGCAGCAGTTTCTGAGATGAGATACAGTAATTGTATAACCAGAATAGAAACACCACGGCTGAGTGCAGGCTGGGAAGTAAAAAACTGCTTTTCCAATGAAACACAGACAAACTCATCTTGGGCAAAATTATTCCTAGTTTATAGCAAATAAAGTCCTCACCACAGCGTCCAGCTGAGAGGATGTCTATACTAAAGGTCTGCATATAGGGGAAACGAGCTTTATAGAGTTAGATAACAGCAGTTTGGAGGTCAATGAGGAGTACCAAAAAAAAAAAAAAAAAAATTAAAAAGAAAAAGGGGAATAAATTTGCCCACTCTGAGCAAAGTACTGCCAGTTTAAAGCGAGCTTGGGTCCTTTTACAGCAGAGCTGCTGCACAGCCACTGAATCCTGGAGGAGTTCAGAGAGGCTGGCATTTGGCTCTGACCCCGGGGTTAATTTAGCTGCTCTTGCAAAATGAGAAATAGGAACCCAGGTCCTCGTCTCTTTTGCTATCCAGTCAGTTGAGTGACACGAAGGTAAAACTGGTGTGAGTGGGAATGGGGATCTCTAATGAACAGGAACTGCCAGGAGCTCTCCAGCACTTTGCAGGAGGTGTCAAGATGATGACTGCTCAGAGCAGACTGGCACAGGAGGACAGGGAACATTTTGTCTTGGCTTGTTTTCCAAACTTGCTCTGGAAGCAGCTGGGATATTTACTGCAGGAATTCAGCCCTGACTTAATGGTCCCTGGGATCCAGGGGTAACAATTTCTCCCAGGTGCTTCCCTCCAAAGGAACTTCTCGAAGGCCCAGTGACAGAGATGAGTCTGGGACTATTCCCTGTGTGACGGACAGAAGTCCCCTCTGGTGTGACACCTTGGACACAGCCACACAGGGGTCCTGCACGGTCGTTCCCAGCTCTTCCTCACCCCCAGAGGATTTCCTCCCTCCTGTCATGTGATGTGGGGATGGTTCCTCTGCAGCTGTAGATTGCTGCTGTCAAACCCCCATCCACAGCTTTGTCAAAGAGGCCAGAGCCGCGCTCAGCCTGAAGCTGCCGGAATAGCACCAGGTCTTGACTCGGTTCTGCTCAGGCAGTCCCTCTCATGGCCACCTCTTCTAATCCTGCAGTTCTTTTTACAGTCCTTAAGCTTTCCAGGCCCTTTGGTCTTCCCCTGGGCATCACATCGAGCAGTCTCCGGCTGCAGACACAGACTCGACACGAGAAGCCAGACACGTGCTTTGCTCAGGAGGAAAACAACTGCAGAGATACATATTTTTCCCCTCCTTTTCTTATAAACCCCCAGCTTTTGGAGGAGTTCCAGCTGATTTCAATACCCCGGGGACTGTGCTCTAATTGCCAGAGAGAGGGATGCAGCCAGCTTTGCTATTACCTGCACGGCAGACAGGAAGCCGTTCAGCCAGACGCCTTTTGAGCGAGGGATCAGGTCATCTCGGCGCTGACTCTGAAGCAGCCAACCCCTCTCTCATCACTTAGATTTAAATCATAGCTCTTTTTCCCACTCCAAGGCCTCATTAGTGCCCCTGGGCTCCTGATAGGAACAGTAGCAATGCAGTATCCTAGCCAGCTTGGGATTGTTATTTCTGTTGTACTCAGCAGGAAAATGGAGCCCTGCTTGGTTTAGTAACTGGATTAAAACAAGCTGCAGCACAGGATTTGATCTCAAACACTCTGCTTTTCAACAAAGTGATTTTACCTAAGTCTATCCTCTCTTCCAAAGCAAGAAGAACATCCTGGTATCAGCATCTGTCTCAGCACTCGCTCCTCTAGGCCTGCTCCATGTTCTCGATGGCTCCGTGAATGAAGACTTTGCAAATGCTATCAATATTTTATGAATTTCTATCCACTTACGTTAATGGGGGATTGTAAAAGCATTTAACCGTATTACACCCAGTCTCTCAGACACTGCATTATTTCAGCAGAGATATTTTATTAGAAGCAACTGGCACAGCTGCTGTGATACTGTTTAAATATATATATATGTATAAAATATATCTGTTTCTCAGGCCAAATGAATTGAGAGCAGGGAAGGGATGGCAGCCATGGAAACTCTGTGTCTCAGATTTGTTCTGATGCACCTGAAAGCTTCATTTGTTGTGATTTGTATGACTGCATGCTGGGTCTTTTCATGATTGTTTATATAGACAGGGCTGAGACTTGAGTCTGGATGTCTGATGGTCTAAATGCAGAGGCAAACATGTGGCATTGCCTAGAAACACAGCCAAGGAGAGCCCTGCTCCTCAGCCTGACTTGCCTCTCTGAGGACACCTCAAAGCCCCCTGACAGACCAGGACTCTTCTCCCAGGCAGTCAGCAATAGGACAAGGGGGCACGGGCTCAAGCTCTGCCAGGGGAAATTAAAGTTGGATATTAAAAGAAATTCTTTCCAGAGAGAGTGCTCAGGCATCGGAATGGCCTGCCCAGAGAGGGGGTGGATTCACCGTCCCTGGAAGTTTTTAAACTGAGATTGGATGTGGCACTGAGTGCCATGATCTGGTAAACTGACTGGAGTTGGACCAAGGGTTGGACTTGATGACCTCGGAGGTCTTTTCCAACCCAATCAATTCTATGATTCTATGACTCAGCTGTAAGATTATTTCCTATTTTGCTCTTGCTGGACACCAGCAGACACAGGCAGGGCAGACAGTCTGGATCAGCCATTCCAAGCAGGATTCTTTAACATCTTTTAAGGTTTTTGCCAAAAGACCCAGAAGTCCCTGCTCTGACCCATCTCTTCTTGAGCAGTGAGTGAGAGGTTTGTGAACAGCCCCAGTCCCCCAAAGCACCACGGAGTGAAGAAAGGCCACCCTGCATCAGAGCAGCACCACCTCCCTCGGCACAGGATGAAGATGCCACTGTCTCCTTCTCTCACCCCCCTCTCCACCCATTGTTTATTTCCAGCACTGCACAAAGGCCTTTAAAAATCCATTGAGCTGCTTTTGACCGTGTCTCTGCTGGGTAAATGAATTTATGGTCTGCCAGGCTGATTTATGAACGCCCGTTGTACTTCAAGCAGGAGGGCTGGTGATTTGATACCTCCAGCCATGCGGGACAGGGAGCTGTTCTGATCAAAGAAGCCCCGATTTAGCTGGCATGATTGATTCCAGCCTGAGGAATTCCAGCAGGATCCCACTCGCACACCACAGTCAGCGCAGGTCAGAGGCATCTTCTGCCATCAAAGACACCAAGTCTAAAGGCTGGGATGCTGGAAGATTTTTACCCTTCTTAATATTTCCTATTACCCATAAAATCAAGGAACTGTTCAGCCATCTCTCTCAATGCCATTGATGTGAAAATGATAACATCCAGGTTGGTGTTGCTGGCTGTCCCTCCTGGGTCACAGGTGTTGACAGGTCTGAAGCAGCTGCTCCACAGTGTTACAAACAGAACCACAGACTCACAGAATTCTTTAGGTTGGAAAAGACCTCCAAGATCACCGAGTCCAACCTTTGAATGATCACCATCTTGCCAATTAGACCACAGCACCAAGTGCCATATCCAGACACTCCAGTTCTGGTGTGCAGGGACTTGGTACTGATGGATTAAAGAACCTCAGAGGGTTTTCCCTCCACAATTTGTGCAGTCAGGGAGTCTCCCTACCTTATTCACTGGTTCTTAGCATCAGGTATAAAAATACATTATTATTATTATTATTTTAAGTTACTATTGTCATTATTGTTATAAAATATATAATTAAAATATTGGACAAGCCTGTTTGCAGATGGGCAACTGAATTTTCTATAAAGTTCCACATACAGTGGTTGAAATCAGTGTTTTAAAACTTTCCTATCAAATACCTCTAAGCCCCAAATAAAACATCATAATGATTTCTTTTTGTGGGCTAGATAACACACACAAAAAAACTGTGTTTATCCTCCTGTGGAGTTGTTTTTGTTTTATTTTTTGGTGACAAATGCTACAGTTTTCATCCAAACACTCTCCTCCTCCGTGCCAATATCCAGCCAAGTTCTATTTCCGAATCTTTTCTACATTGTGTATCCTGATCAAAGTCAAGGAGGTATAAAGAATAAGAAATTCAGAATTTCTCCTTCCATCTGTCCAGAAAGGAAGGTCACAAACTACAGTAACTTCTGGACCTATTCATCAAACTCTTGGAAGTCACAACTCCCAGATTAAAAGAGCAGTGATTGATGATACCTTTTCCAGGGGTTACATTGGAAAAATGTGCTCCTTATAATGGAAACAGAGAAGAAATTAGTTCTACTATCTCTCTTGAGTCTTAGTGAAAGTGGAAAACTGCAGATAAGAGGCTAAATCCCAAAGTCTTTCCACCCCAGACCCTTCCCACTGGGCTTAAAAGTTCTGTACATTTTCTCTAGATGCCCCTTGCTTAAGAAGGTCTGTACCCTTGGACAGTGGTGGCTCATCCTGATTATTTTAGCTACATCAAAATAGGATGCTTTTAGTATAAACTTTAGCTAAACTTTTTTTAATTTTCATTGGTCCAGGACCAATGAAACTTGTCATTCAGGTTTCACAGGCAACCTTTCTGACTTTAACTAAAACTTCAGAGTTTCTCGATGCCTTTACTTTCACACCTCCCTGTCACGCCTTGGTCTCATGAGGTGGTCAGGCACCGCAGTGATAGAATTTAGGGAAAATAAGGAAAATATTTGCGATATGACTCATTAATACCAGAGGCCCCTCGGTGCACCAGTGTAAAGTCACCCTGTAAAGTCACCATTCATCACTCTGGCTAAAGCGAGGAAAAAGAAAGACAGAAGATATAAAAGAGTGGCCTGGATAAGATGCAAACTCTCCAATGTAACAGGAGCTTTATAGCTGGGAAGGGCTCCTCGCTCCCAGTCCCAGTGACAGGGCTGTTTTGACAACGCTGTTTTGACAACGCTGAGAGAAGGGAGATCAAAAGACACTGATCTGTTAAAGGACTGGACCCACAAAGAAGAAGACAAAGCTGTCAAGAACACAAAGCCAGGGGCTGCAGCAGCGTGCTGAGGTTCCCCAGGAGAGCAGGTGACACCGAGGCAAAGTAAATGCAGAGGATAGACATTGTGGGCATGGAGTTTTTATTCCGGCTTTTCTCCGAGCACAGGGTACTTTCAAAGTAAAAGATATGACTTTCATTGTCAAGAGAAGCTGCTTCTAAGTTATTGCTCACTGTTATTTGCCAGGGGCTCCGAAGGTGGTGTGGAAGGTACAAACTCTGGCTGCCACGCTGGTGTTTTTCAGAAGTGTGAGAAGGATCTGACCAGGATCCACTGAGAGATCTGGCTGTCAAGGGGCCAGCCTGTGTGGCCCTTACTACAAGAAAATGAAGGCATGGACTGGTCCCTGGGCAAAAGCTTGGTCCTAGGGTTCATACCCAGGGCTAAAAAGGGAACCAAACAGGATATCCTACTCCTGTGTTTGCAGAGATGTTCTACTCCACAGTGTGGAAATCTCTGACAATAACAGGGAAATAACAAAACTCTGTTCCTATTACAAGCAAATACTGAATAATGAAAACCAGAGAAATAAAGGGCATGGTTCATCGAGCAGTGCAATGACAGCCATCAGCACCTGCAGGGTGAAACCCAGCCCTGCAGCCACAGCCAGGTCCAGGTTGACTCCGGGGGCCCCAACCCAGAATTGCATCTTTTAGCCATTCTTTTGTGGCTTCCCTTTGTTAGATGCACCCACCACTCACAGGAGAACACCCTGCACGTGCCATGTGCCTACGAGAAAGCCAAGACATGTGAAATATGAAAATGATCACAGCTTAGACGGGGGATGCCAAAGCCAGTCTGAGGAATGCTGGGTGTTAGCCAGCAATAACTTACCACCACGCGTGAGATGAACAATTATCCAAAGACAAATTAGTGTCATGCAATCTCTAGTAAGGCATCAGGCTGTCATTCCTGGGTAAACACCACCTGCATTGTTTCTCCAGAATAACAATGGTGTCTCTATTTCTATCATCTACTGGGAAATTTTTGACGTCTCCTTGGGTCTGCCTAACAATCTCTGCAGGGCCATAAAGGCCTGGCTGAAGATTTCAGCTCTTACCGCACTGTTTTCCTGCTGCCTCTTAGCTCCTGCCCTGTGCATGCCCATCCTGGCTCTGTAACTTTGGGCATCAGCCCAGATTACAGCCCAAAGCCTCCCACCCAGCCTATGCCTCAAGAATCCTTTTCCATTTCTGAATAGATGTGACTTTTCTCTTCCTGCCTTGCAGTCAGAACTTTTGTCCAGCCTCTCACCTTGTATCTGGTAACAATTGCAGGGACTGTCCTTCCCTCTGGTCTGAATGGATGCAGCCTGGCTCTACTCACACATCTTTTAGGATACGGATGCAGGGATCCCTTTCCCAGCCCACTGCTGTCAGCGTGTCATCCCACCAGATCCTCCCCTCTGCTATCACCCTTTCTGTGTCACTTCAAACATATGTTGCACATACTTGCTTTCACAGTCCATCTTCACCCAGCCTCTCCTTCATCTGTCACTCAGCTTGGAAAGGTTGGTTCTCACCTCCAGTTGGCCCCTGGTGCCAGTCTTCCCTCGCCCACTTCTTCCATGCTCAAACAAGTTATCGTTGTGTTTACCCCCTACTGTTCCTCATGCTCTGAACATCTACAAGCCTATCTCATAGCGCTCCTTCAAAATTCTTCCTGAGACTGACTCACCATTGTGATGTCTGCAAAACCCATGAAAATACTTTTCTGTCGCTAGTTTGTCACTCTGACCCAAATAATCTTACTATTTCCCTACATTCCCGTCTCTCTTACACATTCCTCGCTTTATGCCTGCATAGAAGGCACTTTGAAACAGTGTCTGAATTTCATTCTTTGTGCACAGCACCTGGCATTCACATGGTCTAGTCCCATCTTATCACCTTTGGTCATCATTTGAGGTTGGACTTGATGATCTAGAAGATCTTTTCCAACCTAAATGATTTTATTATTTCTATGATTTCTGTTTGTGTGTACTCTTTGTAGAAATGATGTGCTGTGTTTGTGCTGTGTTTATGACTTGAACGAAGGACTGTAGAAATTACTTGAGTCTGCTAACGAAGAGGAAAAATCAAGAGGTAGACAGCAGAGGGTGTGCCAGGGCAAGTGTGGACAAACGACAAGAAAGTACTCTTGGATACTAGAGCATATCATCCCATATTCCTAAAAATGAGAGCGTTTTTCCTTGGTTGTATGACTGGTAGGAGCACCTGTCCTTACCAGAAGAGCAGCCCTCTCTTGGTCGAGGCAGGGAGAAAGTGATATCCATGAGGGAGCTTGTTCTGACAACATGCTGAGGACAGATCAGCCATCAGTCACTCACTGCTGCTAAAGCTGCTCCTGAGCTCTGCAGCAACTGCATCATCCTGCCCTGCACTTCCAGCCCAGGCTGGTGCTGCGTCCTCTGTCCACACCACAACCAGACTAGGAATGGCTTTGGCTGCTGATCTGTATAAATCCCCTACACACCCCAACACAGCCCCTCCATCTGAGTCGGACCTTTGCAGCGCAGAGACTCTCTCAGAGTGTTATTTCTCATTCCAGACAGGAAACATTGCAGCCTGTGACAGCTCTTGTCACTCCAGCCACCTGGTGTCTTGCATCCGAGATGGGAATCAAGCTGGGGAGCCAGGCTCTGCTTCCCCCCTGGCCGCACTGCCCTCAAATAACAGGGCTGGGATGGCAGCGAGGGGCAGGGGAAATAATAACCCATCTCCTCTGTCATTTGGCAGGACCCCCACTGCCCGTGTTGGCTTCCCCGCAGGAAATCACACGGCATTTCAGGCCTTTGGGCCAGGTTGTCACTGGAAACTTAATCCCTGTAAAGCATTTCCTTGTGGCAGTAAACAAACAATATCAGAAATGGAAAAAGTCTTGTGAGAAATGGGCTGGTGAAGAAGGAAGAAAAGCTAACCTGAATACCTTAAAAGCTGAAGCTGTCTCTATTGTTTAAGATGGAGGTTTTGTTGGTTTTTTCCCTAAGGCACTGTGTCTTCTTCCCAAAATTCCTTGAGAGGAACCCTTATGTCCCTAGCTAGGTCTGAAAGAATGTACGTGTTTAAAGTTTCCTATTGGCCCTTAGTTATCCCTTTCCTATTGGTTGTTATTCCTGGTTTTCTATTGGATCTTTTACGATCCATCGAAAAGGTATAAATACCTCTGCCTATGTAATAAACTCTCTCAGCTCCCTCTCCGGTGGTCTCTCTGTGTCTCTCTGCGGGGCACCCGGGGACTGCCCTTGGAGGGGGGGAAAGACTAGCTGGGGGAGGACAGCTCCCAGCAATGTAAAGGAGAAAAAGCCTCCCGCTATGGGGATGTGATCCCCCCATAAATCAATCGTTGTATTTCCCGAGCTCCCGGAGCCTGAAGGCCTTCTAGACAGCCCTGTGAGGATGCAGGAGAAGCTGAACCAGGCAGAGCTCAGGAGAACATCAGGCTTGCCGAAAGCCCCACGCTGGAAACCAGTGTCCCCCAAGGGAATGTGTGGGTGGATGTGACTCCAAGGACAGCAAAGTGACCCGAGGGCACCTGGTGGGTTGACCCTGACCGAGCACTGTCAGCTGGACTTCAATTCCCATCGCACACTGTGCTCCTCCCTGGGGTCAGGCGGCTGTCAGGGTCGCATCTGATTTAAGGCAAAACTACTTTTTGAAAGGCTGGAGTTTCCCAAGGGATGTAAATTCTTACTCGAAACAAACCCTTATTATTTACTCTGGACTTGTAGTTCGAAAAGGAATTGGCAAACAGATTGATTTTATGCACTGATAGCCAGGGAATATGAGAATTTCTGGTGCAGAGCTTTGATTCTGGAGGCAGAAAAGTACATACTGTTTACCCGGTATATAAATAAGACATTAACAACTCTCCAGGAAATCACTGGACTTAATGCAGTTATAAGCAAACAGCAGGGAATGGTGAATGGCCTCTTGTCCCTAGAAAACCAAGTCTGGGATACCTTTGAACTTCACAGGCACATTGGTGAATTTTAAAACAGCTTTACAGCCTTCACCTGAATTTTTGCCCTGGAGTTGCAAGCTGTGACCTGCCTGATGTGTTTGTTAGTGTCTGTTACTAGATTCTGAATATATATTTCCCCTTTATTTGTTTGTAACTAATCCCCAACAGCATCTAAATTGGATCCCAATGGTTCAAAATATTGTTTATTCCTGGAAGTACATCAAGTCTGGACAGTCCCAGTAGATGTACATGTAGGTATTACATATAGAGTCACTGAAGCAGTTTTTGGAAACATTTTGGATGTATTTCTTAGAGGAATAACACAGCTATCTGTTTGAGAGATGGGGACATTCCACGTAAGTACCCAGTGTTCAAAAATTCATGAATGCCATTGATTGAGTTTATCCTAGTAAATTAAAGAAAAAATTTGCAATTTTTAGGATAGAAAAGGTACATTTCCTCACATGTACATTACCATCTGGCATGGAGATGTATTAATATCTTGCAATATTTAGGTCATATATCAAATCTAAGCCCTTATTGCACATTCAGAGAAAATTACTTTCTAGTGACATATGGCATAACCTTCAACTTCTATAAATTAATAAAATTCTAGCAAATCTACTCAAATTCAGATATTTTGCGCCAACATTTTATTTTTATGGATGCTGTTAACGACTTGTAATGCTGGAGGTCTTAGGTCAATACAGAGAGTTTATTGCAAAGCTAAAGGAAATTACCTTCCAGTGACCCGGGGTGTGAACTTCAACTCCCAGCAGCCTACCAGGAGTTTGGATCTTACTGGCTGTTGATGCAACAGGACACCAAAATTATATGCTGGTTCCTACTGAAGGTTTTTTACAAGGAACATCTTAGAGCTGGTTAAAGAAATGCTGGTGAAGTCTGTAGAATTGTGTGGATTTAACAAACATCTTGCCAGAACTCACTTGTTACGATCCCTGCTCTCAATAGTCTCTCTGTGGCTTCAGAATTCACCCTGCAAAAATCAGAATAAATGGGCAATTTGTCTCTCATTAGTAGAATTATTTTTATACAGCTGACTGATAAACTACTTAGAAGCGGGGGAAAAAAACCCACCACCATTGCTTTACAGCATCTTGGTTAAATTTTACTTTTTCAATTTAGTCTTATTTGCTAATTTTTGTAAAAGCCATATTTGTCTGAGTCAAATTTCTCTGCTATTGTTGTGCAAAACAGCTTTTAAATTTGCTGCTTTCAAGCTAAACTGTCAGGATTTAGGTCTGTTAGTTAGAAGCGTAGAATTAGAGACAGAAGACGCCCCGTGATGTAACCAGTCTGTGTCTGGCTCCTTGTCCATGCTTGCAACTCACTCACCAGTCCATACATTCCGATTAATTACCGTGTTTGATTTACATTTGCAGCCCAAATCTCTTAATCCGCCTGGTTTTTACCCAAGCCCGTCTGACTCTGCCATCTCCCTTGGGTTTGTTGCCGCTCTTTCAAACCTCCATCCTCTTCCCAGACTTTCCCTACATCTAAATATCTTTCCCATTGCTCCTTCCATCCCTTGCCTATTTCCTGAAGAACACCAAGCAGAGATTATTTATGACTTCCCATCCCCAAAATATCAAAAAGATTGCGAGATCCAAATGATCCCAGTCTGAATCCCTTCCCTCCTCTTGCACCAATTCCCCAATAATATTCCTGCCTTGGTCACCGGGGCGCTTTTTTGCAATTTTTTCCCAATCTCGGTGGATTTTTTCCCCCCCTCGGTCTGAGGTTTACATGAAAAACATTTTATACAAAGATTTAGCGTCTCTTTTTCTCTCTTTCTTTCGCACAGTTCCTTGCAGCAGATAAAAGACCCAGATGAAGTGGCTGGAATTGGAGGTTGTCAGTGTTGATGTCGCAAACATAAGAGCAATTAGTCATCAGAGCAGGTCCTTAAGAGGTGCGGTGAGTCAGCCCCTTTTGTGCAGCTCACTGACTTTACCAAAGGCTGCACTTTGGAATTAAAATCCCGAGTTCTGAGGAGAGAATCACCGGGTGAGCTCCTGCAGGTCGTGTTTTGCACGAGGAGGCTGCAATCCTCCTAATGACCTTTTTTTTCGGCCTCAAAGAGATACGTGACTTCTGTCCTGGGTGGATTTCAAGTTCAGCTTCAAGGCTTTTCATCTCTTTTTCTCCTGCCCAACTTCATCTTGCTTTTCCCCCTCTGTTCTTTCCATGTCCTATGGGCTGTTTGATTCTTCCGAGCACCCTTTTAACGCAGGTTTTATCAGTTTTTCAGTTGCTGACATCACTGCCTGGAGATCTTCAATCTGACTTCTTTTGGTGTGAATTTACATCCGTCTGGGATCACAAAATAGCTCCTTGTAGTTGTCGATAGATGATATCCCTTTGGACACAACTGCAGCAACTCCTGTTGGCCCTAAAATGGGTAATAAAGGAGATTTCGGAGCTGTGTATCTCCTGATCTTCAGCATGTCTGGCGCTAACCCAGTCTGAGCAGGAGGAGAGATGACTACAAGGACTCCCAGGGTGGGAAATTCATTCATGGAAAGGAGAAAGAGGAACTGCTTAGGATGGGGAGCAGCAATGGTCCCTGGGCTCTTCCCTGGCATCTTTAGTAAAGCTTCTAGAGACAGGAGAGAGGCCTTGGTGGTCTTCTCCTCTGACTGGTCTGGCGTTTACAATGCAGGAATGTGGGAGGTGAAATAGCAGAAATGATCCACGTAAATAATCATAGCCAATTCCAGGTGACTTTAAAATTATTTACAAAATATGTACACAAACTTAACCCAAAGTTTGTGTCGTAATGTCAGGATTTTATTTTTGCAGTGCAGAAAATACTTGATACTCGAGTTCCTGTAAATAATGATTCTTTTCCTTTCTTTTCCTTACAAAGTGTTCTGAGAAAATATATTTTCTGTAAAACCCGTGGCTGTAACAGAAAGTGAGGCCTCAGGAGGAAACCTTTGCACATTTCTGTAGCAGGTCAGTAATTTATCTGGCCTGGCCTTCCTCTCTAACCCCTAACTCCTGGCTTTAAGGACTTCATCCAATCAAAGCACAAAAAGTTTAAACAAAACAAAAAAGAAAACTGAAGTTAGATGGCAGGAGAAGATTCCTATCAGCGAGGTCTGCCAGAGTATAGAATAATCTCCTGTTGGGAGCAGTGGGAGTCCTTCACTGGGATAGATTAAAACTAGATGAAACTAAAATCAAAATCAATATCATCATTAAGGGAAGCAGCCTGAAAGGCTGAGGGATGGACAGGAAAATTTGATGCCCCTAGAGTTTAAGGAAATTGCTGTGACCTGCTGTCTAGAATTTAACAAGGGTTTTGATCAGAATCATACACGGAAGACGGAGGAGGTTTTTGCAGCACCTTTTTTTTTTTTCTGGTGTGTATGTGCTTAGTTTTTGAGTAGCCTTTGCTTCAGGGGGAAGGTCTTTGGGTATAGAAAAAACCCACAATATTCAATATGGTATTTAAAAAAATATGTGAGGAGTATAACTGATAAGGTAATTTATCAACTGGAATTTTCTATAATGAGGAAACAGCTCACGATGTAGCAGTGGCCACTGATAATCCCAACAAACAGACCATGTGGGGTTGTCTTACAGATCAGCTTAGAGGATCTGGACCTTCGTTACCTTTCAGGATCTGTTCTTGACATTTCTTGGCTCAAGTACACCTATTTAAGGTCAGATTTTTCCAAATCCAAAAATAAATTGGACCAGATGCACAAATAAAAATAAAAAATGAATAATCCTTCTGGTTTCTGAGCGTGGGGAACTTTGGCCTTTGGTGTGGGCATCTGCTCTCTGCTCTGTTTCCTTATTTTCACATCCTTGGGAGAAACTCTGCTAATGGGCTATTTGGGAAGGACCAAAGTGCTTCCACCAAATGCAGCAACTTACAGAAATAAGCAGCAGGTCAGAACCCAAAGGCCTGGTAGCACTACAAATATTGCTGCTAAATAGTTTTCATTAAGAAATTCTCCAGTTACTGCATCCATGCAAACTAAAGACACTTCATATCAGACCTACTTAGGATGGAATTTTCCCTTAGGAAATACTCATTGGCTTTAGATAGCCAAACAAAAAGCCTTTTCCTTGATAGGAATAACACATTGGTCTTCTCTGACATAAGCCAGAGCCTTGTTCTTTTCATTATAATCGTTTCAAACAGAAGCAAGGCCAAAAAGCCCTTTCCAAACTGTTAGAAATGCACCATTTCATTTCTCCTGCAATATTCTCCCAACACTAATTATTCCTGGTCCTCCCCACCTCCCTTCTTGCTGTACCCCACCTCTCTTCTCCTCATTCACTGGCTTCTGACAGCCTCTATAAAGGATAGCAGAGAGTGTGTGTTAGCTGCAAAATAAAGCCGTGTTTTATTGTTCTGACCTCTGTAATGCCAGATGTAAATCAGCCAATTGCCTTTATTAATGATTTGTAGACAGGAGTGCTTGAGCAGAACAGTTTTGTTTTATTCCAGGGGAAAAAAAAAAAATTCAAAAGAAAAAGAATCTCAGCTCCTAGAGATTGATTCCTGCTGTCAGGAATCATTAGGTGTTTGGTGCTTCTGGAGCTGTTGGGCTGCAGGCCCATGTTGGATAATCCCTCAATCCCTAAATCATTTCACTGCAAACATAATCTTTGAGTAACAAAGTCAGCCTTGGGTATCTGCCAGAATCCCAGGATGAAGCTTGTCCAATAATTTCTCCAATTGCCTTTGGATGCAAATGGCTTGAGAGCCTGAGTGCTTGGCAAGGCTGGGGCTGCTGAATCAGCAGTGAAAAGGAACCTGAGCCCCTTTTGCCCCAGAACCTGTTCTGCTTCCATCTGGGAAGCCCCAGATGAAATCCCTTCTAGGGTCACACCAGAGTCCAAGGGGCTTGTGCTCCCCCACTGCCTGAGCCACCTTCCAACAGCGGGCAAATAGCCCATCCTAAGCGCAGAGGCCGCCTTTGGCTGGGGAGCTGCGTGCTGCCTGGCTATGGATGTCTCCCTCCAACACCTGGGTGTGCATCTGAGCCCTTTTTCCGGGAGTTAAAACACTGCTTTGCAGACTTCTTGTCTATCCAAGACACAAGAGCAGCTCCACAGCCCTTGGGGCTGTTCCCTTCCAAATCACCAAGCAGAGGGAGACTCCTGCCAGCATCTCCCTGGGGTGTCTGGGGGTGCCGGGGAGGAGATGCATCTTCCCTGCATTTCTATGGCACAGGAGAAGCAGCTGCTTGGTATTTCACATGGCTTATGTTAAGATTTACTGTGATCTGAGAATATATCAGATCTCTTTTTGAAATATGTTTTATTACTTTTCTGTGTATCCCGGACTAGTCAGGACTTGTCAAAAATATCCTTTACTTATTGGGCATTAGTGAGATTGAGAAGACTATCCATGCAGCACTGAATGTCAGGAGGACAGCCCATATTTTTCTCATGTGAAAGTCTCTTTTAGGGATTATACCAAAGGAGACTTTGATGCAATATTGAATACATGTTTATGGAGGGATTTCTAGAAAGGTTGTTTGTTTGGGAACGCAGATGCAAAGGCGACCTGTCTAGACCAGCCTGTTGAAAAATAAAGAGAGATATTTAGGCATGTTCAGAGTAGCTCCTGAGTGGTCAGCAGAGGGCTGACACTGGAGCAGACAGCAGCTCCTGTTTCCATTTTCCCTCAGCAGGGAATGCAGTGGATCATGCAGCTGAATGAGGGATCTTCATTTTCTTAAGAGGACAGACTGGAAAAGACACCTTTGCTCAGTCTTAGCCGCATAAGCTGCTGAGGGAGGGTCAAGATTGCTGTTTTTAACATCATGGCTCTGGTTATCAGGCATCCCACTCCAGTTTCTCAACTTAACCATTACTGTGAATGCCCACTACATTCATCTGGCATTACTCTTTTAACTATTCCCTGTTTACTGGGTCTTTAGCTCCCTTGCCCAAGAGATACATCTCATTTCTCCTCAGCCATTGTATCCCAAACAAGCTAAAGTCTTCCAGTCATATTTCTGAGCTGGAGTGAAGGCAAGGAGAGCCTTCCAAATGGTCTCTGCACCTTGTGTTTATCTTGTCTGACCTTGGGTGACCAAAGCTGTCACGTTGTACTCCGGATAAAAGAACATTAGGGCTCTGCATAATGGCATTAATATCTCTCCATCTCTTCAGGGAATTCTTTGCCTGGTATATCCTAGGATATCACTTGACATTTCCATGGACAAAGCTCCTTGGTGATTCACAGCTCTTCTTTGATCAGCTTGTACACCCTGATGTTCCCCCTCTCGTGACATTTGCAGAGGATGTGTTCCCAGTCCCAACACGTGTAACAGTGTGAATTACAGCCTCACACTCCAGCCCCTCTCTCCAGCCCTTGGGATCATCCAGATCTTCCTCAGTGCACTACCTGTCTGTGAAAACCTGGCCTCCCAACTCCCAGCACGCAGATGCTTGATCACTGCTGAAAAATTGCAACCCAAGGTCATTCATGAAGAAATCTTTATTACCTTCCACAAAACCCCCAATTCATCTTTCAATTTTATTCATTACTATCTCTCCTCTAACCCCCAGCATAGATTAGTTTATGAGTCTTACAATAATTCTCAGCAAAACTAATGAGACTCGCATGGCTCAGTCAAAATATTCCACTGAAATCTAGACTGGTTAAATACATTAGTGTTCTTTTCTCTCTTCCAAAAAATATCATTTCCTTGGAGAAATGAGGTTAGTCTGGAACCATCTATCTTTGGAAATTGAGCCGATGAGAATGATTTTGGAATGTCTGGGTGTCTGCTGACAGGAATGGATCTATTTTAGGTATTTACGTAGTTCATATTGTTGTAGCATGTGAGCACATCATGCTTTGCAAATTATTTATTTTCTACAGACTCACGAAAGAAGTGAGATGATGTCCATTTTAGTGATGGCAACATACTCATGGCCATGCAAGAGGAATCAGTGACAGAACTATATCCAAGTCTTTGCTCACATTTCCTGGTGGCTGTGACCTCAGCCCAAGAATTTTAAGTCACTTGCCCCAGCAGTTATCTTCCTTTTAGACTTCTTTCCCCAGACACCCTTGCATTTTTCAACTAAAGTGAGTTCACAGCACCTAAATGTTGTTTGGTTCTGTGCGCTGCCATAGGCAGAACACTCACCTTCCTGCAGCCAAGCTGAGACTTGGTCCCTTCCAGGGAAAAGAGAGGTTGCATTGACTTCTTTCCAAATGGAAAAGTCTTCCTTTTAGTTTGTTTTTCTTCTCTTTTTTTCCTCCTGGTGCCACAATATTTCACTTTTATGCAGCACCTCTCCTCCTGCTGGGTCCTTAAGCCTTTGGCAGATGATGTGTGTCACCCACTTCTGAAATGCAGTTTTTGCTGCCTGGGAAGAAAAAAACCCAAACCAACAATTTGCACCTATGCTGAAGGGATTTTGGGGAGGAACAAGGGAAATGGCAGAAGGAATCAAAGCAGGGAAAATTCAGTTCATCAGAGACCTTCGCTGCCTTTCCCAATTGCAATGAAATAGCACAGAAATCTGTACTGCAAGCAATCAACTTGGGACTATATGATGGCTTGCCCCAAACCCATGGCTCTCATGTCTCCAAGTCATCATTCCTGGAATCACCGAGTATGCTTAGTTGGAAGGGACCCACCAGGGTCATCGAGTCCAACTCCTGGCCCTGCACAGGACATCCCAAGGATCACACAAGATCCTTCCACAGCACCCTCTGTATTTCAGAAGAGGATGGATGTGTTGATAACTCCTTCAAGGGGTAAGCACAACCCGGGAGGTCAATCCCAAGTGTTCAATTACAAGTTCTTTGGGATGCTCTCCTGCAGGAATGTGGGCTGTTCCTGATGGGCACTGCAGTGATCCCGAGGGCAGAGGCAGGGTTGGCCATGAATCACAGATGAGTATGTTGGTCTAGATGCTTCATCAAAGCCTCTTTCAAGCAGAGGAGGGCAGGCCCTGCAGTCACTAATGTGACATCCCTTGGCCCTGCCCACTTCGATGGCGAAGGATTTACCTTGGTGTCCTGAGGGATCTGTCACATCCACCTGATTTGTTTCTAAATGCAGCTCGTGTCAGCTGTGACTACAATTTGTCCTGTCACATCTTTGACCCTGGCCTGGCTGAAGGCTACAACCACCCCTTGGAGAGGCTCCGTGGTTTTATTCCCTTGGCGACCATTGCTCCATTCTGGTGGTTCCTTATCAATACTGCATCCTGGTCTCTTAATGATCCCACTAAAACACACTGATTAAATTATGCTTCTAATTGCTTTCCTCATGGCACAGACATAAAATTTCTTTCCCTATCAGAGTGCTGAACTATTCCAGACTGCCCATCTCCAGCTGAACTTTCTCCAGCAGCTAAAGCAGCCTCCCCACTGCCTGCTCCTCTCTGCTCCACTGAGGACCCCCAGCATCCCTCCTGCTGCCTCCCCTGCTCCCTCCAGTCCCTGTTTTTTGGGAAATTTGGGGTCTGCTCCCTCCCTCGGGCCATCAGGGAAAAATGCAGCATCAGCTCTGCAGGGTCCTGGGGACCTCAGAGGGTGATCCCCCTTCCCTCCCAGTGTGAGATGCTCTGGCATGATCTGAAACACAGTAGGAATTAGGCGGGGGTGGCCCTGGGGATCAGGACTTGGTGGCTTCTGTAGAGTCTGAGCTGGGAAAAGACTAAACTGTGATCACAAAGATCATCTCCAAATCCAAATTTCCAGCTCAACAAGCTGTGGGAGAACTTGTGTTCACCCTCCAGGCCTTCTGGGTGCAGGTTTCTTGCATCCCCATGCCACAGGGCCATTTCACTGCAGGGAAAGTGCATTTCTGAGGCTGGTGGGTGCCGTGCTTGTGTCTCCTCACCTCCTGTCCTCCTGAGTAGCTCTTGGCAGTGTTCCTGCCATAGCATCCGAGAGCTGCTGGCCAAGGAGCCAGCTGGACTTCATCACTGCCAGACCCAAGTTCTTCCTGCTGGGGCTGCTGAAAGTTTCCAGCCAGGACCTCAGGTTGAAGGCATGGCACAGAGCCACTGTCTTGATAACCATCCATGGAAATAACCTTTTTCCCTTCTGGAGCCAAAGCCATCTTCCCCCTCAGGCCTCTCTGTTGGAAGCGGGACAGCCATTAACATGTCCAACTGAGCAGCCACATGGCTCTGCTCTTTTCTGAACCTCCTGAAGGTCATGGCTCTGCTGAAGGACAGGGAGGAACCTGTGGGCCTCAGACCTTTTTATGCTCTACAAAACTGCTTTACTGGGCAAAGACGCACACAGATGATGTCCAGCTCTCCGTGCTGCACGGAATGAGGGGTGCTCTGTGTTGACTCACCACCAGAGGGAAGGACATGAGCAGTGATGGAACCACTGTTGTATGAACTGTGATTTGCACAGGCAAGGGAAGGCCAGTGCATGGACAGGGCCAAACACCACGAGATGTTGCCTAAAATAGCCCTTTTCAGAAGTCAATGCTACCTCAGAGCTTGAAAGAGATCTTGAGGTGCAAGCCCAGAAGGTGTCAGATTTTTTCCTGTTGGGCCATTTGTAGCTTTTCTCCTGCACTTCACACTTCCATCTGCTACTGCTGGGTTGGCTGCCAAAGGCTGCCTGTGTGTCTTTACCATCTCAAGATCTGCTCCTGGGAGTAGCCACAGCAGAAAGGTGATGCCAAGGCTTGCAGGAAGGTGTAACGTGGACCTGGATCAGCGGGGACAACAGGACCCCAGAGCTCTCTGGCAAGGAAGGATGAAAGATCACAAAGTTTTCAGCCACCAGGGAACACCACCATTTAAGTGCAATTGACAGGAGAGACAGATCTGGATAAATCCCAGAGGAGCTCAGTCAGAATCCCGGGGATATTTTAAGACCACATTCGATGTGTCAGAGCACAGGTAACAGACACTGTTCTTATGGAGATGAGTAGTGACTAAACCCACCAGGTGCGAAGCTAAATCAGACACTGCTCAGGGCCTGTGTCCCATTTAATTACCGTCTTGAGGAACAGGTTGTGGCTGAATCCATGAAACCTGGTGGACAGGAAACAGGAGATCCATGTCCTGCTCCTACCTTCACCACCAAAGTAGGAGGTGAACATGGGCTACTCGGTTCTCCAAGCTTTGTCTCTTCCCTCTGCAATGTCTTGGCTATTTATATCAGCAATTTGGTCCAGGAAATTGTAGTATTGAGCATGTTTGTGCAGCACCCGTCTCTGAACTCTGATAATTTTTCAATTGTGGTTTGATTTTTTTGTTTGTTTGTTTGTTTGTCTGTTTTGAAATGGTAAATTCCTCCTGAAAGCACCTTGGAAGTTGCTCTGGGAACAGCATCCAATTACAGGAAAAGAGGAGAATGACATCCTCCATAAATTCCTCAAGTGGAGGGTGGCGGAGGATGGAATTTATTGCCATCTCCCAGGATGCAGGAGGGGTTGTTCTCCATTCTTCCCAGAGCTATTTCTGCTGCAAGGCATGGGCTGACCCTGCTGTCAGCTCCAGCACTGCACAGGAGGAGGGGACATATTCTACTGTCTGGACAGGAGTTGTGAAGGTTTCTTGGTGCTGAGCTGCCTTCCCTTCTTGTCACCTCAGATTCGCTCCGATGTCACTCATTCCACTGAAGTGGCTCCATCCCCCAGCGTGTAGCACTGGGGGGACAGACCCTGCTGATGGAGCCAGCATGTCTGAAGGCAGAGAGGGCAGCCAGCAGCAAACCAAGGGGATCTGTGTTCAGCACCACCTCTGAAGGTCACAGCTTGGATTCCTACACAGACCAGACAGCCAAGGACCTTTCTCACAAGAAGGCTTCATTTTCTTCTGCCAAGTCAGACCCACACACCCAAGGAAGTGACCGATATCTAAGGATGCTCCCTTGGGAAAGCTCCAGCAGCATCAGTCTGTTTGGTGAGCTGGCTCCTGGCAAGGGACAAACATGTACCAGCACATCTTCCCAAGAGGGTTTCAAGGCACCATGCTTGGCTGGCCCTTGTTCCCTGTCTGTCTGTCTCCCCTTACCTTGTCGCCTGCACGTTGGCATTGTGGTGACTCATTCATGCCTGCTGGCTCCCTGCAGTAATTACCAGCAGAGCTTTCTGCCGTCACAGCTCTTAAGGTAGGCTCATGCTGTGATAAATAAGCTGCTTAGCAGCATGGAAAGAAATGGTATTTAAAGTTTAGTATCTTTTTTTAGCCCCTTTTCAAAGGATGCTGATTTTGTGATCTGTTTGGGAAGATGCGGCAGGTTTTGTTTCTTCCTTTCTGTAGTGGGGAGAGGCACAAAGAGAGGAAGGAGAAATGGGTGTGTGCCTGTACATGAGGCATGACAGAGCCAGGCTGCCTCCCTTCCCTCTCAGCTCCCTAAGCTTTGCAGAAGTGACTGACACCCTCATTACACAGTTTAATTCAGGTTGGCATCTTCCCTTGGCCCTGTGGCTCCGGCTGTATCAGTGCTTTGCACCCGTGCCCCTCATTCCTTCCTTGGGAGGGGGAACAAAATGTATGACCTGGCAGCAGCAGGAAAAGGCTGCCACCCACATTCCCAGGGGACCCTGGGGCCCTGCTCTGGGTTTACATGCTCTGTGGGTCTTGGCTTGCTGCACTGAACATCCACAGGGCCAGAGCCATGAATGGGAGAGCTCACACAGGAGTGTGGCAGCTCAGCTTTGTGCAGCTGGTGAGATTTCTCTCCGTAATTTACAGTCCCACTCCTAAATTTTGCAAGATGGAGGAGAAAATAAAGCAAGAGGGTCTCTTTCTCAGCCACGTAATCACAAAGCTCAGCCCTCCCACAGCACTTTCTGTCCAAGCAAGTATTGCTGTGGAGTTTAGCCAACACTTGGGTTTCTCCCAGCCTTCAAGAGTGGGATTTAAATAATTTTGGGGTAATCCTCCTGATATTTACCCCCATGCATTGGGAATGCTGTCCACTGCCTTGCACTTCTGATGGGGACATTGAGACTTGGGGAGAGGTGATGCAGCCCTGCACCCAAAGGAGATCTAAAACATCAGCAGAGCAGCAAAGGGACACCTGGACCTTCCTCAGTCCAAGCCTCTTTGCTTTAATCACTGGGCAGTACTACACCACTTGGGGCAGGGAATATCTCCTCCTAAACCAGGATGGTTGGGATTCAAAGGCGGGTGGGACGGTTCCCAAACCTCACTACTGTGTTTTCTCCCTGATCCCATCACTCCAGGCACAACTGGCCAGCAGGTGTGCAGGGACAAAGACATGGGCACACCTCAAAGTTAGCTGTGCCTGGCGAAGTCACCTGTACTTGGCAAGGTGACAGACAGCATCAAGTGAAAAGGGGCTGCTGCTAGGAATTATGCTTTCGGATTTCTTACCTCCAGAAAAGCTGGCAGACTCCAAAGAAGCTCTCTGAATTCAAAACCCCATGCATCAAGTTACCAGGAACATGTGAGTGATTCCAAAGGCTTGTACTGCTTTGAGTAACAATTTATAACAACAAAAGCCTCATTTAAGACAGAGACCCCTGTGGGAATGTTCCTTTTCAGTTCTCTTTTCTGTGGGTAATTGCAGAAAGATGACATTTAAGTTGTTCTACAAAAGTGGCAAGGGAAAAAAAAAATGAAAGAGGGGAAAACCAGGGAGAAGGAGGGTACAGTTGGAAAGGTGAGAAGGAATAGGATAGAAAGGAGTAGTCTGGCTAAGATTCCCAGAGGCCAGGGAGTTTACAAATAAGTGGAGAAAGGTTTGCTGTGATAACAATTTCATCTCCCATCAGAGTGACATCAACTACATGTTCTTGGGACAGTCGAAACAAGCTGGAGGTGGAAAAGCAACACTGGGCATGGGAGCACAGCTCATCCCTTGAACTGACAGGCAGATATAAAGTGTGGGTGGGTGACAGACCCCAGACACTGCTGCCCAGAATAAAGCATTGTGGCTTGGCCATAAACAGGAGAGCCCTGACTGCCTGAATACCGTGGGACGGGGGAAGACTGTCCAAGCCCTGGATGCAAGGAGCCAAAGAAGCAAAGGAGTGTGTGGTCAGTGACAGGGTCCTCCAAATCTCTTCCAGTATCTTTATGTAGAATGAAGACCAAGACAGGAAGATTGGTAGAAACCCCCTCTCTAAATCCCAGAGAAATCTGTCTGGGATGAAGAGCTTCATTCCCCCTAGTTTATGTGAAGGTGATAAACCCTCTTCTGTTCTGCAGATTTTCAGAGATTTACTACCTATTAGAGGAGTTTAAATGCATTCAATGTAATTAAACCCAGGGGGAAACACCAGCCTTTAATATCTGATGATTTCTAAAAGAGAAAAAAAAAAGTACATCTTCCCCTGCTACATTACAGTATTCCTGCCTGTGGTGACAGGTTTGAGGAACCCACAGCTGGGACTGGCTTAATCCACTGAGTGGAGCAGCTGCATGTGTGTGTGTGTGTGTGTGTGTGTGCGTGTGTGTGTGCGTGTGTGTGTGCGTGTGTGTGTGCGTGTGTGTGCGTGTGTGTAAAATCATTTTAATGATCCCTATCGGAAGGGCAAGTGGGTGAGGACAGGGGGGTGCCAAGTGGGGCATGTTCCTGCTATGCTGGGATAATTGGCCCTGCCATGGTAATGGCAAACTGCTGTCAGCCTCTAACAAAGTGTGCGAGAGATGAAGTGACACCCTGACAGGTCCCACCGACGTCCTGGCCTGCCCTGCCTCTGCCAAACAAGTGATTACAGCCTTTCTGCTGACATTCAGCAAACTAAATTGGAGGTAATGACTCTCCTGAGGGCCCTGGAATAGGGATGGGGAGAGGGAGTACCTCACCTGGGACATCTTTTTTTTTCCGCACTCTTCCCAAAGAGCCCATCCGCTTTTCCCATAAAAGCACAGATGTGGATGTGCTGAGGTCATGCCCTCCCAATTTCCCTTCCCCAATTATCTGTGGCAATTCACTCATGCCAGCTCTGGCCACCCAGTGAGTCCTGGACATGGAAACGGTTTAGAGGTGGTGATGCTTCAACAATAGCTGGGACTGAATTCACAGTCTTTGGTTTTCCTTTTCCTCCCGTGCTACTTCTCAAACTCCCTTTCACACTCTACTTGCTTGATTTCCATGTATTTGCAATTTTCCCACCTTTAGAGAAGCAGGGGACTCATGTTAACACACAGAGAAAGGGTAGAAAATATGAATATATTTTCTATATAAACAATATAAAACACTTGTTTAGGTCCTACTCCAGCAGCCTGGTTAACTCCAGGTCTGCCCTAAAGCTGAGTCTTGTATCCCCAATGGTGCATTGCCATACAAGAGCAAAATGAGGAAAATCTCTGTAGGTGTCTAGAAGGCTGCATCCATAGAATTGTATCATGGAATTACAGAAGGGTTTGGGTTGGAAGGGACCTTAAAGATCATCTGGTTCCACCCCCTGCCATGGGCAGGGACACCTTCCACTAGCCCAGGTTGCTCCAAGCCCTGTCCAACCTGGCCTTGGACGCTTCCAGAGATGGGGCAGCCACAGCTTCTCTGGGCAACCTGTGCCAGGGTCTCACCACCCTCACAGGGAAGAATTTCTTCCTAATATCTAATCTTAATTTAGTCTCTGTCATTTTGAAGCCATTCTCCCTCGTCCCATCACTCCAGACTCTTGTAAATAGTCTCTCTGTTTTTCTTGTCGACTCCCTTCAGATACCGGAGGGTCACAATTAGGTCACTCCAAAGCTTCTCTTCTCCAGGCTGAGCAATCCCAATTCTCTTCATCTTTCCTTACAGCAAAGGTACTCCAACCCTCTAATCATTCTGGTGCCTCCTCTGAGCTCTCTCCAACAGCTCCATGTCCTTCCTGGGTGGGGCGTCCCAGAAACAGATGCAGTAATTCCTGCTGAAATTATTGAATGAAGCTGGAATATTCTGCCACTGATGGCAGTGTGCTCTAGCCTAAATCCAGATGTACTGCTGTGCAATTCTCATCTCTCCCATTTTTCAGCAAAGTCACATTATTATCACACTGAATGGCTTGTGGCTTAAACTTGCATTGCAATGGCCATCCAAGGATTGCACTGACTGTGACTGGAGAGAGGGAGAGAAAAAGTTAAACTTGTTGACTGGAAAGCTTTTACTATAGCGTGCAACAGCTTCACCTCCCCATGATATTTAAGTTCATCGTATCTCAATAAATATGCTTGGAAATTGTCCATCACAAGGGAAAACAGTCATCCCAAGGGTACTGTTGAAAGCATATGTCAAAGGTAACATCATGGGCATATAAATTGAATCAGAGTACTTAATTGGCACTCTTTGCTTTAGTACATTGATGTCATTCCAGAGCAATCCCAACCCCAGCACACTAATGTCAGGTCATATTCTGAGCCCATTTACTTCACAAGGTTGTTTCTTTTGACACCAATGGATTAAGCAGTTCTACATTGCAGGAGAGAAAGGTCAGATGTAGATCCCTTCCACTTACGTCGAATTTAATTGATTTTTGTATCTGTTTAAAAGAACTTCTGAAATAGGACATAATGGAAAACAAATTTTAATTACTCTAACCCTCTCAAACACAGCACACAGCCCATTGTGCCAGGTGGTGTAGACACACTGAGGGAACAAACCCTTCCCGTTTCATGGGCAATACACGCCAAAGAGAGAACAGTATCTTCCTAAATGAGTCACAGAGTTATTTTACACCGTGAAAGAACAGACTTTCAACGAGCTCAGTTGTTTTGCTGGATAATCCCTCATTTTTTCTAATCCTTCCTGGAGATCTCTTAGCTCAGTGAGGAGAGGTATTAGAAATCCTTTCTCTTTCTTTGGGTAATTGCCCTCTTAGGACACTCCTGATCCACAATCTGATAAACATCCTGAGACAAAGCCCTGCCTTGCTGCCACAGCAGAGCCCAGTCCTGCTCTGCCCTCAATTAATACCCTAATTAGTAATTAGTGCCAGCTGCTCATCACCGGCAAAACCTCTCAAACCAGTCAGTTCGAATTTGTCAGACTCCTCTTGAACTCCATTAACGCTTTTTTTGCCACTAAATTTTGGGAAGATACAAGAAGTTACTGCAGTCACCACAAGGAATTTTCCCATCAAAAGCTCTTTGGGGCCCTGGTTTCTTTTCAACATGGACAGCAATGTGCTTGGAAATGGCCCAGACATGCATTTGCTCATGCGAGCAGCCCTTCAGCTTCATCCTTTCGAGTTCAGTGCAGTGACCACCACAGCAAGTCCCCCCTCCATGGGCACCACATGTTGGGAGCCACGGCCAAGTCCTCCAGTCCTGCAGGGTTTTCAGGTGCTTTGTTCCCATCAGTGCAGCTGACAGAAGCTGAGGTGAGCTCTGTGCTGAGCTCCCTGTCTGGATGCTGTTTTACCGTGGCAGTTAAAGGAGCCAGGTGAGAGCCAGTTCAATTTTGGGGTCTGTGACGCACAGAGTAAAGGCTTCCCTTTGCCCAGGAGCTCACCATTCACAGCCGTGGTTCTCCAAGTCACACTGTGTGACACGACAACCTGCTCTGTCTTTTTAATGACAGTCCATCAGCTGGTGTCACCTCGTCTCTGTCTGCCCAGGTATCAGAAGTGCTGTTCAAGGGTTTGCTGAGTTGGCAAGTTCGTGCCCATGGCTTTCCAAAGGCTCTGCCTCGGAGCCAGTGCCAGAAAGAGGACTTTCATTAAAGCTAATTTTGAGAACTTCTGTTGTGTGTTGTTGCCATAGAAAGAGACGTGAAGTGTCCAAAGCAGTTGCAGTGCTGATATTGGGATACGCCCCCAAAAGCTGTGGACATTTATGCTGTGTTGCCACTGCTGAACCGTTTCTTTCTGGTGAAAGGACTAGAAAAATCTACAGAAAATTTACAGAAATAGGCTCTAATAGCCAACAGACTGTTGAGACCATTGAGATTAACTCCCAAAGTGAAGTCCTGGTTTGGATCATGGATTTGAAATAGCATCTCCTACCTCCCTGGCTTACCCATTTCTGGCAATCAGAACCCGCTTCTGAGCAGAAGTTTCACCTTGACCAAAATCTCGTTAAATGGCATGTTTAAGTGAAAAGACTGGGATTAAACAAATGCCTCTTTTGAATGACAAGCAGGTTTGGTCCAGCTGCACTGGCCTCTTCAAGCAGCTTGTGGTTCCCCGTCTAAGAGTGCTGCCGGTGGCCCGTGAAGGACTTTGGACAAGTCTTCCCTCATTGTCATGCATTGATGTCACACATCACAGCCCCAGCCAGTGGCTGAGGAGTGGGAATCTCTGCTAATTGGTTACATCTGCCTCTAATGCAGGGCCACCAGCTGGCAGAGGGGTTGGAGCTTGCAGTGCCACCTTGGCATGGGAGCTCTACGACTGCCATCTGTTGGCTTCCAGAGTCAGATTTCCTGGATAAACATGACCTCCCCATGGGAAATGTGACTTCTCATCCGTGATGGATGGAATGTAAAGGGCCCCGTCAGCCTTGCTGGGATCCTCAGGAACCTGCTGGGCCACTGTCAAATGTGAAGCCAATAGTTTATAATGGACATAATCCTCCTTCCTGCATCTCATGCAAGAAGCACCTACTCCATTTCCAAAGAAATCATCAGGAATTCTACCTTGCCACCAAAGGTTTCTGTGTTTGAACAGAACCAGAAAAGAAATAAAGTTTTGCTGCTTTGTTTTGGTTTTCCCATTGGACATACTGAATATTTAATCACAGGTTCACAAGGACAGGAATTTCATTTTGGATTCCTCTCTGGGCTGCAGTGGCTGATCCTGGCTCAGGAACAGATCTCTGGCTGGTCCCAATAGACTCTCTTGTTT
This sequence comes from Grallaria varia, assembly GCA_013396735.1. Classification (NCBI taxonomy): domain Eukaryota; kingdom Metazoa; phylum Chordata; class Aves; order Passeriformes; family Formicariidae; genus Grallaria; species Grallaria varia. Next base: position 101,518 of record VWZG01009679.1, read on the forward strand.
TGTCCAGACTTGGCTGTTCTTGCTCGTTTGTTGAAAGGTGCTCAGAAGAAAAACTTCTGCATTCATGTGCATACATATATGTGGGCAATATATATATATCCCCAGGGGTTTTAGCATAATGCTTTTGTAATGGAAATTTCTTATTGGAGCAAAAATTTAATAAAATACGATTTTTCTTCTGAACTGTAGTTCAGGGAAGGCTGTTTGAGCTCCCTAGGGGCAAAAGAATATCTAGAATTATATCAGAAATTTTTAAAGACTTTATATTTGTGTCCACTGACATCCACAAAAGTCGGTCAGATCTTTCCATGGGATTCTTCTAACAAAGGAACAACTAATGGTTGTGATATTTACAGCAGAAGGTTGGTTATTTCTTCTAAAATCTGAACAGTGGAGGTCAAAACTTTAGAAGATGGGTCTCATCCAGGGGAATCTGCCTTGCCTTTGCTGACATAACTATTTCTGACAGACTGATTAATAAATATGACATGAGCTCTCATGGCAACAGGATCACGTGGGAACAAGTACATCAGTTGATAAATAATGCTGATTATAGCTTCTCTCTTTAAAAAAAAATTAATATCCAATCTTTTTGAAAAGCAGTTATTTGGAAGTGATTACTTCAAAAATCCAGCACCTGCCTGTATGAAATACCTTAACCAAAGCCAGACTTACTGCCTTCCTTTCTTTGTTACATTTAAAACCACACTGACAATTTCAAAACAACAACAAAATCTCTGGCTCTCTGTGGGCTTAAACACATTCTGAAGGCCCAGAAGACTCCGGGGGTCTCATATCAAACACTAAAGGGCATATCCTGGACAAAGCACCCAGAGCGTTTCCTCTGAACCATCAACTCCCCCAGGGCTGATGGATTCGTGTGTTGACTTCTCATAAGGGAGCCTTCCAGCCACTTTTTCCAGGACAGGCTGCCCGTGTAAGTGAAGAATCAGGAATTACTGTTAGCAGGAACCTGGCTTCAGCGCCCCAGGGCTAAACAAGCTCAAATCTGTGTTTTACCGGTCCAAAGAGACGCTCCATGAGTTTCAACCAGCATCACAAAAACACTGGGTAGGAAATGTGATCTGGGCTGCCCCAGTTGTCAACACAGTGAGCCTGAGAGCTGCGCTAGAGAGGGCAAGCTTGGAATTGTGTGGGGGAAAAAATTAGAAATACTGTGGGTTTTTTCTGTGTTTTCTTTTTCTCTTACTGTAGAGATTAAACATTGGGGATTGGGCTCATTAAGAAGTATGTGACTGTTTCCTTTAAGCAATTTCATTAAGACACCAGGCTCTGAAACAACAGGTTATTTAGCATTTAAACCACTTAATTATATGCACAGATGAAAATCTTGTTGACGTCAGCAGGTACTTCACACTGTCTTGAAGCAGAGCCTCAGTCCAGTTAGCAAGCTTGTCATGAGCTGATCCTGATTTACACAAATGGGCTTATTATTTGTAAGTATTCACCAAATAGGTTGGACAAATAATTTTTTTCAACCTATTGGCTTTTACTGTTTGTTTTAAACTGTTTGCTGGCAATTCATTATTCATTACGGGTGGTCAAGTGATGTTTCTGAGCAGGAAAGGTGGAGGAGTAAAAGGAAGAAATTTAATGAATAATGAATAACAAACTTCCTGGTACAAATCTTCACACTGAAGTGAGTGAAACATAAAAAATTTGAAAACATTTCTACAAATTCTTTGTTGCTGTCTGGATACTCAAGAAAAGAAATAAGGTTTTCAAGAATCACTGTTAACCCAGCAGGGCATTTTAATACACTCAGGGTAGACACTCAAAGGCTGTTAAGTGCCAAAAAATTACCAATGGACATCCACAAAGACTTTCAAAGGTGCTTCAGCTGTGCCCAGGGTGCACCACAAACTCTCAGGCACTTGGTGCTTATCTGCATCCCTTGGAGATCTTCTTCTCAACTCCACCCAGTGCTCTCAGCATGAGGACACAGAAGCGTCTCCTGAAATTAATATTTATGTAACAAAAAACCTTATCACCTGTCCAACCTGAAGCGCACACCTGAATCCTGCTGGAGGCTGAAGTTACACCAGGAATATGTATGTGAGTCCACCGAGGGGAATAAAACAGCAAGGGAGACAGGGAAGCTGCAGTGATCCTGCCAGGGGGATGCTCAGTGGTCTGCAGGCGATGCGAGTCCTTAGAGGAGTTGGTGAAGGACCAGACCTGGCTGGGGCAAAGGGTTTATTTGTTTTCTGATGAGAAGTAATAATATTTTGTTTTAAGAACAGAAAGTGAACGCCAAGATGTTTTCACTTTCTAGCTGAAGAGCTTTTGGGTTGAACAATCTAACCATTGTCATAGAAATCGCTGTTTTCTATAGGAAACACAGAAATACGTTCAGCTGAAAACACCATTTATATTTTCTGAAAACCCTCTTTAGCTGAAACTTCTGGAGAAGGTTGGGTAGACTTTGTTGCCAGTATTTTACACCCGGGGAGGTGAAATCAAGAGAAACTGTGGGCTTTGAGTCCCACCAGCAAACCCAGGTGAGTCATTTCCATTGGGGAAAAAAGCCAATCCTCCATAAAAACAATCCTTCCTCCTATAAAACCCCCAACATCTCCCTGGCCATGAGGTGTTTTCTTTCCTTTGCAGGTGGAGATTTTTGGAGCAGGGGGATTTGCCTCCTGCCCGCTGCCTCCCGTCCTCCGCTGTCCGCAGAGTGTGGGGACCAAGTGTCAGAACCGATGGATGCAGGATCTCGCCGTGGAGCCTCTCTCATTAGGAACAATTTGCATGCTGAACATCACTGTGACAGCTCTAGCGAGGGATTTGTTTAGCTAATTTAGAGTAATGGAGAAGAGGAATTAATCACTTTAACACTGATGCTCCCTGGCACGGCAAGGCTGGGAGTCATCCCCCCCCCCATCTGTCAGCAAGGCACCCCCAGTTCTCCCCCTCTTTCCATGTGTGTTTGCCCCTGGACTCAAGGATCAGGGATATAATAACTGGGCTGGAGTACCAGGCCAGGGGCTGTCAGTGTGGAGGGAAAACAAGGCAGATTCCAAGTGCTTCCAGCAAGGTTAAAGCAAATGATTATCCCCCCCGAGCTCTTGGGAGTGCTGGTGCTCCCAAAGCAAAGGATGGAGCAGGAGCTCCCCAGCCTGCTCTGCCCCAGAGGGGGAAAACCTGATCACCAGCTCCTGCTTTATCAGTGCTTGGTGAAGGGCACAGCGCTGGAGGGGAGGATCCTGCACATGGCACTGCCCCTCTCCAGGTGTGTCACTCCCATGGGAGGCTGCAAGGTGAGAGTCTGACAGTGCCCAGCACTGTTATATCTGTAGAAGAAAGTGTCACTTCAGGGGAAAGCTGGAAATACATTCATTTCCAGTTCAGTTTTTTTCTTTCTTTAGTGTCTTTCAACATAAACATCTCGATTTTTCACATTCAGCTCCAGAAAAAAAAAAAATCTATATAAAAGTATTCTGTTCAGCTAAATACTGAAAACATTCCCTTTATCAGTAAAAAATCCTCCACCACAACCCTTTTCAAATCTATCCTATGTGTTTTGCCACTCTCAGGTATACTTAGCATGCTTTAGGCATAATGCCTTTCCAAATAAATGAAGATATAAGTTCATGGCAGCTGTGACATGAACAGAATCCATATTGTGGACTCAAACAAATGCCATTATAATTCCTTGTTTGTTTAACATTTATGATCACTCTACTCTCAGCCATTGTCATGCGTGGCAGTCTGTATTCCTTCTCCCACACACTTGTTTACAAGTCTAACGTGAGTCTGCTTAGACCTCCTCAGCATGTTTAATTTTCCCCTATATTGTTCCCCAGGCCTCCTCCAATGCCTGGAACAGGCAGGAATGTTTTCAAGTGAATGCTGTTGACTCCCATTTCCCTGTTACAAACGTGCCCAGAAAAAAAGCTTTTCTGACCTTCACCACCAGCCCAGAGCACGGGTGCAGCTTGTTTGCTGTGGAGTTCCTCTAATACAGGTCTGGTAGTCACTGAAAAGCATTAGAAACCCACATTTCATCATTTATAGGTGCAATCCAAAACTCATCTCCTTTTATAGGCCCTGGCTTAATAATTGTGGCTGCAGAATAGCCGCCGGTATTATTCCCAGAATAAGAACTACTGAACTTAAACAAGCGTAATGCAATAAGGGAGAGATGGAAGTACCAGAGCTTTTATGTACAGAAATGATGCCAGCTTGTAAAAATGTGGATGCTGTAAAATAATGTCTTTAATTATATACGGGGAAGGAAGGATTTCAGCAGCAGATGTCTAAAGATAGGCTCTCAACACACAGATCTGTCAGTGAACTCCGTGGAAAAAGAAAAGGAGGAGACATTTAGGGATGGAATGACAGGGGTCGTGTCAGTTTTCCTCAGATGAATGTGTGCAGGTGTGAGCGTGTAAATCCAGGATGGGACACTTCATTACAACCATTGTAATTGATGGGAGGATTTAAAAACAAGATTAAGAAGGAAGAGCAGGACGAATGGACCATGAACGATGCACAGCGGTGACGCTGAGCTCTGCCCTTGCCTTTGAATTGCAGAGGGACAAGGGCGCCCAGGGAGCCCAGAGGAGACCTGTGCCAAGGGCTCACCTCTTGGGCCAGCCCTCAGTAGTGCTGGGGAGGGCTGTCCCACCACCTCTCCCGGGGTCTGGTTCCGTTTGTTCCCATTTGTCCCTTGTGGTGCTGATGTGGGAGCTGCCGTTGCAGGTCCATGGTCAGAAGATGCTCAGGGATGAGCAGCAGGAACCAGTGAGGAGCTTCTCAGTTTCACAGAAGTGTCTTTCATGAATGAGCGTGTCCTAATGATCCCCCTCGAGGTATGTGGTGACATTCCTCTGGCGCAGACTGTAAAATACTGGTCCTAACAGAGACCAGGCTGGGTCTGGGGCTTCCCCAGAGCACTCGCACACCTCGCAGAGAGCCCAGCTGAGCTGCTCCTCTGCGGCTCTGAACACACCAATCACTGAAACATTTGGGAAAATAAAAAAAGAGAACTAATTACAGCCCTGGTCGAATTGTTTTTGCTTTCATCAGGATTTCTTATCACACCCGAACAAAGGTATTTTTGTCCGAGCCTTTTCAGTAATTGGAGATGTGTGAGGATTTTCACCCACCACTTAAATCAGAACAATTGCCATATTTGAAAAAAGGTTATCTTAATGTTGAGCTTTCCTTTTTTTTAATGTTTTATAATAAAGTCCCAGAAATAAAGGCTACAATGGAGTTGCAATAGAACTTACATTAGCATATTTGGAGAGTTTTTTGATCACTTTTGCATGAATTAGAATGAAGTATTCTGTAAAAATTAAGCATTATATGCAAATGAGTGCAACAAACTTACATTTTGAATAATAATAATTCATTATCTCTTTCTAATATATGTAAGTGGCTTCCTCTTTTTTTTTAAATTAAAAAAAAAAAAAGGAAATGCACTGTAGACATTAATTCAGCTCAGAAGAAGTTTACAGAGGAGATCCACTGAAATTACAATACAACACATTCCTCATTTGCATAAATCCCAGAATCCCACCTGCCCAAACCCTCCAGCTATTAATAGGTGATATGAATGTCACTCGATGCTCATTTATAATATTGTTGCTGTAATATAATGCATATTTAGGGCAGATTTTAAGAATCATTGTAATTAACAAAGCACACCATTACCAGCAAGTGTTTATTTGTGTTATAGGATAAAGATGTTGCATTTGGAAACAATTATAACTCCAGAAGTGTTGAATTACCCCCTTTGGAAGTGCTGCCTTCCTTTAGTGAGTGCAGTGCATTTCCACAGGCTAGTTGCATGTAAAATAATGGTTTAGAGAAACAACATGTCTGTGTATCTGCAATGATAATGATCATTCATTGCCAGGCTGTGTCTGTATGACATGAATTTATTCCTCACCCCAGGGCTGTCTGTGGTTGAAAGCTTTATTTCTCCACTCTAATCCTTTATGGGGAAACTCAGTTACTGGTCCATGAGAGCAGGCTCTTTGGAAGAGCTTAACAGCGTTAAATGCACTTTTTCAGGGCAAATTACTGTGCCCTCTTCTGTTGATACTCTCTGCCATGGTGTGTCCAGCACGGAGTGAGTCATACACTCATAAAATCCCAGAAGCTCCCGAGCTGGAAGGGACCCACATGGGTCCAACTCCTGGCCCTGCACAGATACCCCAACAATCCCCCCCTGTCCCTCAGAGTGTTGTTCAAACACTCCTGGAGCTCTGGCAGCCTTGGGGCCGTGCCCACTGCCCTGGGGAGCCTGGGCAGTGCCCACCACCCTCTGGGAGAAGAACCTTTTCCTGAAGTCCAACCTACACCTTCCTTTACACAAATGTGACTTACTCAAGTGTGCCTTACTCAAAGCTTTCTGGAAGAAAAATGTTTTTTTTTTTGGTGGAAATTGCACAGAAGGGCTGTATTTTTCAGGTTGAGACTGAATTCCTTCCACAGCAATTCTCCAGTTTATTCCAGCAGGAAGAAGGCCTCACTAAATGGCTCATGATTACACAGGACCATAGCATGGCATGGGCTGGAAGGGAATCAAAAACCATCTTGTACCACCCCCTGCCATGGGCAGGGACACCTTCCACTGTCACAGGTTGCTCCAAGCCCTGTCCAACCTGGCCTTGGACACTCCCAGGGAGCAGCTCCTTGGGGAGCAGTTTCATATCCCAGCTGAGAAGGTTTAGAATAAAATCTATTCCAGCAACAGCAAAGCCGTAAGAAAAGATGAGGCAAGGACTTCATGTCTTTTATGTGAGTGGATTTATTCATCCAAATTTGAATTTTTAATGGAAATCTCTTTAAAATTTAAGTTTTTTGAGCATTTCTCTCTCTTTCGTTATAGAATTGGCTATATCCTGCCTACAGTGCAGAGTTGATTGAGGCAGACATAGCTATAGATTTAGTAGTCTCCAGGCTCTGCTTAGGACAGATTTCAGTTTAGATTTTAACTAACTGACATGTCAAGAAAATACTGTGCCTTTTACCCTCCCCACCTCCTTCTCTCTCTTTCTTCTGAAATATTTCAACAACACTGAAAAATAATCTTCAGCGCTTTCCACAGGGAAGACAACAAAAAAAAGCAACTTTTTTTTTTTTTTTGTCAGAAAACCCTAACCAAATTTGATAGAGATATATCTGTTCAGAGGCTCCAGGAACAACAACAGAAAAAAGACAAATGGAAGCTCTCCCAGTGCTTGCCTGAGCACTGCTGAGAACAGAGACTTGTTGATCCTCTGGCTTTCTGATTGCCCGAGGAAAAGAAATAATTAAAAACATTAAGTGAACAAAACACTCTCTGAAAAACAGAGCCAATCTCTTTAGCTGAAAACCCATCTTGTCTTTCAAAGCCCTTCAGATGGCAGCGGGCTGAGCATCTCCCACTCACAGGCCATGGTACAGACCCTTCCAGCAGCGGAATGTTTTCACCACCCCAATTATTTTGGAGTCCCTGCTCCTCCTACTGGGGCCAGTTTTTATGGGCCACTCTCAGCTTAGGAAAAACAATGTATTATTATAAGAACAACAGTTGGACATGACCAGATCCATCTCAGTGGCAGCCCTTCGTGAGGGGTGTTTTGAGTCACAATCGCCGGGAGGTCACCCCGGCTCGGCCGTGGGTTCGGATGGACTTTATCTCATTGATGCCACTCCTTGTCCTTGCCACATCCTCCAGCAGCTTTCTCAGTTCGGTGCCTTCATCTCAGCTCCCTGCTGGAGATCCCCCACCCTCGGAAGGGCTGGAGGGAAAAATATCCCTGGGTGAGAGTGGTGGGAGCGCGAGAGCAGCAGAGAAGCCTCTGAGCTCTCTGTGTTTCCAACGAACGGGCTTGTGGTTGTAATGAATGAGTTAACTTTGTTCATAAAATCGTAAGAAAAGAAGATTTCATCTGCTTATCTAAAAGTCACAAGAATGTGAAGAGACCCCTGCTTATCGAAGGCCATGGGTATTCAGTTAAAATAAACTTCACATCCTGGTGATTTACATGTGAGAGGGGCACACCTCCCACCTCAAGACAATTAGGGTCATCCTTACATCCTGACAATTTACGCTTGAAGGAAAACATCCATCACGTAACAAGAGCTTCAAGGACCTCCAAAAGACAATTTAAGACCGCCTGGTAACTGTCAACAGAGACACACACACAATGCGGAGATAACCAGATCACGTACACAAGAGTTAAAAATTGTATAAATACAGAGATTTTTCCTCAGTACGGTGCGGGCTTTTGGCAGAGCACAGTCTCTCCAAGCTGCCCAGTGCTGTTTTGCTCTCTTATCGCTTGCTAATAAATTCAATCTTTGATTTAATAC